>OY720429.1:183416770-183736226 GCA_963082735.1 Pocota personata | reverse complement strand
TTATTATTTATTATTTATTATTTATTATTTATTATTTATTATTTATTATTTATTATTTATTATTTATTATTTATTATTTATTATTTATTATTTATTATTTATTATTTATTATTTATTATTTATTATTTATTATTTATTATTTATTATTTATTATTTATTATTTATTATTTATTATTTATTATTTATTATTTATTATTTATTATTTATTATTTATTATTTATTATTTATTATTTATTATTTATTATTTATTATTTATTATTTATTATTTATTATTTATTATTTATTATTTTATTATTTATTATTTATTATTTATTATTTATTATTTATTATTTATTATTTATTATTTATTATTTATTATTTATTATTTATTATTTATTATTTATTATTTATTATTTATTATTTATTATTTATTATTTATTATTTATTATTTATTATTTATTATTTATTATTTATTATTTATTATTTATTATTTATTATTTATTATTTATTATTTATTATTTATTATTTATTATTTATTATTTATTATTTATTATTTATTATTTATTATTTATTATTTATTATTTATTATTTATTATTTATTATTTATTATTTATTATTTATTATTTATTATTTATTATTTATTATTTATTATTTATTATTTATTATTTATTATTTATTATTTATTATTTATTATTTATTATTTATTATTTATTATTTATTATTTATTATTTATTATTTATTATTTATTATTTATTATTTATTATTTATTATTTATTATTTATTATTTATTATTTATTATTTATTATTTATTATTTATTATTTATTATTTATTATTTATTATTTATTATTTATTATTTATTATTTATTATTTATTATTTATTATTTATTATTTATTATTTATTATTTATTATTTATTATTTATTATTTATTATTTATTATTTATTATTTATTATTTATTATTTATTATTTATTATTTATTATTTATTATTTATTATTTATTATTTATTATTTATTATTTATTATTTATTATTTATTATTTATTATTTATTATTTATTATTTATTATTTATTATTTATTATTTATTATTTATTATTTATTATTTATTATTTATTATTTATTATTTATTATTTATTATTTATTATTTATTATTTATTATTTATTATTTATTATTTATTATTTATTATTTATTATTTATTATTTATTATTTATTATTTATTATTTATTATTTATTATTTATTATTTATTATTTATTATTTATTATTTATTATTTATTATTTATTATTTATTATTTATTATTTATTATTTATTATTTATTATTTATTATTTATTATTTATTATTTATTATTTATTATTTATTATTTATTATTTATTATTTATTATTTATTATTTATTATTTATTATTTATTATTTATTATTTATTATTTATTATTTATTATTTATTATTTATTATTTATTATTTATTATTTATTATTTATTATTTATTATTTATTATTTATTATTTATTATTTATTATTTATTATTTATTATTTATTATTTATTATTTATTATTTATTATTTATTATTTATTATTTATTATTTATTATTTATTATTTATTATTTATTATTTATTATTTATTATTTATTATTTATTATTTATTATTTATTATTTATTATTTATTATTTATTATTTATTATTTATTATTTATTATTTATTATTTATTATTTATTATTTATTATTTATTATTTATTATTTATTATTTATTATTTATTATTTATTATTTATTATTTATTATTTATTATTTATTATTTATTATTTATTATTTATTATTTATTATTTATTATTTATTATTTATTATTTATTATTTATTATTTATTATTTATTATTTATTATTATTATTTATTATTTATTATTTATTATTTATTATTTATTATTTATTATTTATTATTTATTATTTATTATTTATTATTTATTATTTATTATTTATTATTTATTATTTATTATTTATTATTTATTATTTATTATTTATTATTTATTATTTATTATTTATTATTTATTATTTATTATTTATTATTTATTATTTATTATTTATTATTTATTATTTATTATTTATTATTTATTATTTATTTATTATTTATTATTTATTATTTATTATTTATTATTTATTATTTATTATTTATTATTTATTATTTATTATTTATTATTTATTATTTATTATTTATTATTTATTATTTATTATTTATTATTTATTATTTATTATTTATTATTTATTATTTATTATTTATTATTTATTATTTATTATTTATTATTTATTATTTTATTATTTATTATTTATTATTTATTATTTATTATTTATTATTTATTATTTATTATTTATTATTTATTATTTATTATTTATTATTTATTATTTATTATTTATTATTTATTATTTATTATTTATTATTTATTATTTATTATTTATTATTTATTATTTATTATTTATTATTTATTATTTATTATTTATTATTTATTATTTATTATTTATTATTTATTATTTATTATTTATTATTTATTATTTATTATTTATTATTTATTATTTATTATTTATTATTTATTATTTATTATTTATTATTTATTATTTATTATTTATTATTTATTATTTATTATTTATTATTTATTATTTATTATTTATTATTTATTATTTATTATTTATTATTTATTATTTATTATTTATTATTTATTATTTATTATTTATTATTATTATTTATTATTATTTATTATTTATTATTTATTATTTATTATTTATTATTTATTATTTATTATTTATTATTTATTATTTATTATTTATTATTTATTATTTATTATTTATTATTTATTATTTATTATTTATTATTTATTATTTATTATTTATTATTTATTATTTATTATTTATTATTTATTATTTATTATTTATTATTTATTATTTATTATTTATTATTTATTATTTATTATTTATTATTTATTATTTATTATTTATTATTTATTATTTATTATTTATTATTTATTATTTATTATTTATTATTTATTATTTATTATTTATTATTTATTATTTATTATTTATTATTTATTATTTATTATTTATTATTTATTATTTATTATTTATTATTTATTATTTATTATTTATTATTTATTATTTATTATTTATTATTTATTATTTATTATTTATTATTTAATATTTAATATTTATTATTTATTATTTATTATTTATTATTTATTATTTAATATTTATTATTTATTATTTATTATTTATTATTTATTATTTATTATTTATTATTTAATATTTATTATTTATTATTTATTATTTATTATTTATTATTTATTATTTATTATTTATTATTTATTATTTATTATTTATTATTTATTATTTATTATTTATTATTTATTATTTATTATTTATTATTTATTATTTATTATTTATTATTTATTATTTATTATTTATTATTTATTATTTATTATTTATTATTTATTATTTATTATTTATTATTTATTATTTATTATTATTATTTATTATTTATTATTTATTATTTATTATTTATTATTTATTATTTATTATTTATTATTTATTATTTATTATTTATTATTTATTATTTATTATTTATTATTTATTATTTATTATTTATTATTTATTATTTATTATTTATTATTTATTATTTATTATTTATTATTTATTATTTATTATTTATTATTTATTATTTATTATTTATTATTTATTATTTATTATTTATTATTTATTATTTATTATTTATTATTTATTATTTATTATTTATTATTTATTATTTATTATTTATTATTTATTATTTATTATTTATTATTTATTATTTATTATTTATTATTTATTATTTATTATTTATTATTTATTATTTATTATTTATTATTTATTATTTATTATTTATTATTTATTATTTATTATTTATTATTTATTATTTATTATTTATTATTTATTATTTATTATTTATTATTTATTATTTATTATTTATTATTTATTATTTATTATTTATTATTTATTATTTATTATTTATTATTTATTATTTATTATTTATTATTTATTATTTATTATTTATTATTTATTATTTATTATTTATTATTTATTATTTATTATTTATTATTTATTATTTATTATTTATTATTTATTATTTATTATTTATTATTTATTATTTATTATTTATTATTTATTATTTATTATTTATTATTATTATTTATTATTTATTATTTATTATTTATTATTTATTATTTATTATTTATTATTTATTATTTATTATTTATTATTTATTATTTATTATTTATTATTTATTATTTATTATTTATTATTTATTATTTATTATTTATTATTTATTATTTATTATTTATTATTTATTATTTATTATTTATTATTTATTATTTATTATTTATTATTTATTATTTATTATTTATTATTATTATTTATTATTTATTATTTATTATTTATTATTTATTATTTATTATTTATTATTTATTATTTATTATTTATTATTTATTATTTATTATTTATTATTTATTATTTATTATTTATTATTTATTATTTATTATTTATTATTTATTATTTATTATTTATTATTTATTATTTATTATTTATTATTTATTATTTATTATTTATTATTTATTATTTATTATTTATTATTTATTATTTATTATTTATTATTTATTATTTATTATTTATTATTTATTATTTATTATTTATTATTTATTATTTATTATTTATTATTTATTATTTATTATTTATTATTTATTATTTATTATTTATTATTTATTATTTATTATTTATTATTTATTATTTATTATTATTATTTATTATTTATTATTTATTATTTATTATTTATTATTTATTATTTATTATTTATTATTTATTATTTATTATTTATTATTTATTATTTATTATTTATTATTTATTATTTATTATTTATTATTTATTATTTATTATTTATTATTTATTATTTATTATTTATTATTTTATTATTTATTATTTATTATTTATTATTTATTATTTATTATTTATTATTATTATTTATTATTTATTATTTATTATTTATTATTTATTATTTATTATTTATTATTTATTATTTATTATTTATTATTTATTATTTATTATTTATTATTTATATTTATTATTTATTATTTATTATTTATTATTTATTATTTATTATTTATTATTTATTATTTATTATTTATTATTTATTATTTATTATTTATTATTTATTATTTATTATTTATTATTTATTATTTATTATTTATTATTTATTATTTATTATTTATTATTTATTATTTATTATTTATTATTTATTATTTATTATTTATTATTTATTATTTATTATTTATTATTTATTATTTATTATTTATTATTTATTATTTATTATTTATTATTTATTATTTATTATTTATTATTTATTATTTATTATTTATTATTTATTATTTATTATTTATTATTTATTATTTATTATTTATTATTTATTATTTATTATTTATTATTTATTATTTATTATTTATTATTTATTATTTATTATTTATTATTTATTATTTATTATTTATTATTTATTATTTATTATTTATTATTTATTATTTATTATTTATTATTTATTATTTATTATTTATTATTTATTATTTATTATTTATTATTTATTATTTATTATTTATTATTTATTATTTATTATTTATTATTTATTATTTATTATTTATTATTTATTATTTATTATTTATTATTTATTATTTATTATTTATTATTATTATTTATTATTTATTATTTATTATTTATTATTTATTATTTATTATTTATTATTTATTATTTATTATTTATTATTTATTATTTATTATTTATTATTTATTATTTATTATTTATTATTTATTATTTATTATTTATTATTTATTATTTATTATTTATTATTTATTATTTATTATTTATTATTTATTATTTATTATTTATTATTTATTATTTATTATTTATTATTTATTATTTATTATTTATTATTTATTATTTATTATTTATTATTTATTATTTATTATTTATTATTTATTATTTATTATTTATTATTTATTATTTATTATTTATTATTTATTATTTATTATTTATTATTTATTATTTATTATTTATTATTTATTATTTATTATTTATTATTTATTATTTATTATTTATTATTTATTATTTATTATTTATTATTTATTATTTATTACATATATATTATTTATTATTTGTTATCGATTATATGTTATTTATTCATTGTATTATTTATTTATCTTCTCGTTAGTTTTGTCTTCTATTTATTATTTTATGTATATATTTAACCAACAAAGTTTAAACAAATTTAATATATCGGTTCTTCCCATGTCACCTCTTCTCTCCTCCCAAGAAAGAAAAACACATACATATATCAAGCGACGTAATATGTATGTATTTAATTAAATGAAGGTTTTTAATGTAGCTTTTTCTTTCAAATATGATTAGTAAACCGGTGATATAATTGAAGAAATTGTTAATGAATTTTTCAGTAGTAAGGTGCCAGTAAACCAATTCTCTGTAAATAGAGCAATTTAGTCTAGCTACGATAAAGATATTTATCTACAAAAAAAAAAAATTAATATTAGTTTTCTCAAAGTTTTGTATTTATCATATCTCATCATAAATTTCCGATATGTTTTTATCAAAATTATCGAATGTAGTATGTCCACATCCACTTCCAGGTTAGAAACCAGAATATAACTATTGTATTAAGAAGATTCTTAAAATGTACTTCATAAAGCCTTCTACTTTCTAATGTCTTCATAAATTTATCACCGCGGTATGTACTATAAGTGTGGAAAGTTTAATCTTCCTAGGTATTTTGAAAGGTCTTAGAAGAAGGAAGAGGCTCACATACACATTGTGGAATTTTATTAAAATGATACCAGAATGTTACTTATTTGGTTTCCTGAAAATGTTCGATCTCCATATTTTGATCAAACTTGACATTATTATGACAAAGAAACTCAAGAAAGTGCGTCTCTCAGTTCTGTCTATCTGTCTGCCTGTATATATGGCTGACGGTTCTTCTTCAAACGTCATATCATGCAATGGAATCCACTCTTCCAAGAAGGAAGAACAACATGTCGTCCTAGTGATACTTGGCACAATACTTTCGAAAAGGAAGCATGGCAGTTGGGGAAGAGCTGAGGCACATCGCCAGGCACCGAACACGATGACGCGTAGGCGTGGTAGATGCCCTAGGACCCATAAGGGGACGTGGGACCTAAATGAATGAATGAAGTTTTGGAAAATTTTAAACTTTTTTTGCAACGATTTTGTTTAAATTTTTAATTTGAGTAATTTGCAATTAAACAATATATAGGTTAAAATATGTGCGACCCAGTCGTGCACTTTATTGACAGTCTTTATTTCGGAACTCGAAAATCCGGTTGCGTTATATAGGATACGATTTCTTGAATTGAGACACCTCAATATCTCGGAAACGATAAGAGATACGAGAAAAATGTTTAAGAATAAAGTTGTAGAAAATAAAAGGGGACGATGTTTGGTGACCTTGAATATCCCTGAAAGTCCTTGATTTTAAGGATGTGGACCAAACTTTTTTTAAATTTAAAAATAGGTACTTTTAAGATAGCGTATGCTTAGCATGAAAAGGTGTGCTATTGAAACTGCCTATGTAGAACGAGATAAAACAATAATTTTTGTATTCAGAAGATTTTTAAAAAAACCAAACCGTTTATGAAGTAATCAAATAAAGAAAAACCTAATTCCTAATACAATACATGTTAAAAGTGGCGGCCAGTTTGAAAGATTTTAATAAATTTTTCGCAAAATAACAGGACAAAAGAATAAACTTAAATTTCTTGATTCTATTATCTAAACTTTATAAAGCAATTTATTAGATGCTAAAAATTCTAATCTACTAACACGCTACAGATTTCACAAAAAGCGAAGTAGATCCACTACGAAAGTTGTAAAGTGGCAACGCTGCTAACGACAGACATATAGAAATTAATTTACTATGGAAGATGATATTAACTCGAAAACGTTTGTGATTAAGACTATATACTTATCTTCGTGTTAGTCACATATGAACCACGAGTCTTCACAAAAGCAGACGGTTGTTCATAGTGACCCTTCTCCGGGTAGCCATCATTACAGTACGGACGAAGAAGAACTCGCACGCGAAATGGATTGGATACTTAAAAAACGTAAAGCCGGCTCATCGCCCGAGGTTGTCCCGCAACACGAACCCAATCGCAAAGCGCAGCGCAAAGCAGAAAAGCAAATTGTAAGCAAACGCGACCCTCCTCCAATAAATGTTACAGGAGTTGCAGACTATAATTCTCTGCGGAAATATTTTAAAAACAACGATCGCTACTGAATTTAAAGTAACATCCTTGCGAAACGATGCATGGGAAATCAAGGTTAACTTTTTTTTTTTTTTGCCGAGAGGGTGGAAATCTTCTAAAGACACCATAAGGCCCGACGGCGTGTGCTTATGGTAGTGTAAGATTTTTACTCACTAAAAACACCACTCTTCAAGATTAATACTACAACTAAGCCGATACTTTTCCAGCAGGTTTATTTTCCCTTGCGAGACTCGTGATTTTTGAAAAAGATGTTCGTATGTAATTTAAAAAGAATGTAGAACTTTAGGCAGGTTAAATTCCAATGAAAGTTCCTGCGGTTTTCACGACCAGCATATACAATGACGCGAGGTCAAAAGGTTTTGTCCTTTGCAGACGACTAATTGAATTGTTCGCGTCAAGTAGTTGAATGACAGTACGGTTACAATGGTCGTGAACACGATCTTTGTGTTTACGAGCAAATTTAGTTATCTCTTCGACGACGCTGGGAATTCCCAGATCCCGATGAATATCTTCGTTACATACGTACCATGGTGCGCTAATTTGGTGAGCAACATTAGCTTTTTTTAACGCGTTCTAGTAAATTTGCTTTCCAGTTTAGTTTCCTATCCAAAATAAGACCCAAATATTTTGCTTTGTCTGTAAAAGTAAGACTGGTGCCATTTATAGTGGTAGGAAATTTGTATTTCCGAATGAAGATGATTAGTTCGGGTTTGTTGGGATTTACTCCCAAGCCACAATTGGTGGCCTACTTGGAGAGTGGGAGAAGAGCACCTTGAATGCGTTCCCTTACAGTGTTAGGGTGTTTCCCCGAGACAGCAATAGCAACGTCGTCTGCATAGGCAATCGCCTTGAATCCCGTCCTTTCCAGGTCGACTTCTTCTTCTGATTTGACATTGTTAAAAGCTCCGTCATTTCAAGAAAAACAACCATAGAATACTATGTGATGCTAAGTGATTTTTCACCCGTGCGCACAAGTGAATGTAAGGCCGCAGTACGCATGTTGAGATGACGATAGCATAGGTGGGCTAATACTGCAATGTTTTCAGCAGGAAGGAAGAATGACTGATAGCTCGGAAATCCTTTGGGTTGACAGCGAGCTTTTACTGGTACCGTGAAATAAGGCCAAAGGAATTCACTAATCTAAGGCGAAATAAGCCCAAATGCTAAAGTCTTTCATGATGAAATCTTTAAAGTAGTTAAAAGCGTTTACTGAACTACACACCGCGTAGTGATGCCCTGAGCACCTGCATTTGAGGCCGAAGGCCTTCTGGTCTGGTCTGGTGTATGAGTCGCAGAGATATCCATAGTTTTTTTTTTTTACTCGAGAGACCTCTAGAGAGATCTCTCCTGTTCTCAGTTATGGTTTTGTTTTGACTCAGATAATTTTATACTCACTGATGAATTCAATAAAATCAATTTATTTTATTAATGAAAAATTTTGAAAATAAAACATGAAATGTTAAAGTTTTATAAAAAACAAATTTGTGATAATTTGATTTTCAAGGCCTCTAGCGTATAAAGTTTTATAAATATTGTTGCATACTGTACGATACGAAATTTAATTGGCATTTCAATCATACCTCATACCAGTAGAATTGGTTTCAGTCAAAACAAACTATAATACTAGCCCCCATCGTTGGAAGCGGGGTGCAAATTGATCAAAATCAATTTCTTCTATACTAGAGTAATGAATAAGAGACTATTTGTAGTTGTACCAACTAATATTGTTACACCTCCGAGGAGGGAACCGCTTGTGCAGATGAACGAAATAATTAATAGAAAAAATAACTTTTGGCCGTGGCTTATTATCTTCCATGAGCTACCGCCTATTTTGACAGTTCCATAAAACCACCATCTGTAGGCAATATCACTTACTGACCGTGGTGAGCTTTAAGGTCGTAACAGTATTTTAGAAATCAGTAGACATTTAAAAATAAAGGTAGAGAACTAATCACAATGAAGAATATTTGTCAAATATAAGAACAAATATGTTTACAAATGCTTCTCTGCCGAAAATCATTTTAAAAAACGTTTATAATATATAATGTATCTTTTGAAGTATAGTATTTTAACATATTTTTAATTTTATTTTTTATAGAAATCTGGGAAACTAAAACGTATTGCTGCTCAGAAGATGGTTGTAACGGATCCACTAAACTTGTCTCACCATCGATTTTGTTGTTCTTCCTTACCTTCATGCTAACAACATTTACAGTTATTAGACATTGAAAATCCTGCGCCTTCATTAATGCATCGAATTATTAGTAACTAATAAAGTATGTAATAAAATATAGCATTCATCATAGAAATAAGAAATTGCACAGGAGGTTCACTCTGGTTTATCTAGATAATGTTGAAATTATGCAGTTTCGAACAGATTTTTCATATTCAAAATGATATACTTATAAACAATAAAATAAAAAAAATGTACACATGGGACCTTTATAAACAAATAAGTCGAATGTTTGCAAGTTTTCGTTAAGAAAGAACAAAACAAAAAATCAATTAATTGCAAACCAAAATACGTTAGTTATTCGTCAAAGCATGTAGTGTAACCAGTCTTCCCGATAATTAAAATAAAATTCTACTAAAAATTTTAGAACTTAAATGAATGCGAAAATTAAAACTAATAATATTACTAAAACAAAAAACAATTTGTAATGCACAATAAGCTATCTGGCATTTGCTTGATATTATGAGTTGGCTGTAACGCACAGAATTTATTTCATTATTTATCAAGTACAGGCGACAGACTCTTATTGGTCTAGACAAATGTAATCCTCTTTTTTCATTTTCTTATTAGATATAAACTAAAAAAAAACTAGAAATGTGTTTACGAATTATTGATTTTACAAATTTAAGTCCCTAATTTGTCTCTTTTAGGACTTTATTGTATTTCCTCCAACTTTTGTGTTGATCTTAAATAAATTTAATCGTAAGACAAAACAAGTTAAATAATATCTCACGAATAAATCTAAAATTTTCTGCTTCCTATACAACAAAAACATATAACTTTCACGTAGTGTAGCACTCGAAAACTATTACCCACGATACCGAAAAGCTGAGTCGAAGATAAAAATACCTATTGATTTGAGTTAACTAAGGGATAATCTTTAGGTTTGACTTGAGTTTTAAACTATACTCCTTGATTAGTTTTATTTCATCAGTTCCCCAAATAAAGCATGCTTTCCAATATACATAAATAGCCAATGCAACAATCGAATTAAGTATAGACATTGTTCAAATTAGAATCAATTGAATAATAACGCAAAACATGACATAATACTCATATTCTAAACTAAACGATTAAATAAATTAAACTCACATGGAGTGCCAAAAAGTAGTAACACCAAACAATAGGAAAGCAATAAAATGTTTACTTACAAATCGTTATTAAACAAATATTTACATGTATAAGAGATTATTGTAAAATATAAAAGCAGCATATTACGAGTAGCAAATGATAATAATATAAACATCCACATGACATGTGCAAGAAATTCTAAATTATACAATCGTATAAACTTAGTGAAATTTATTAAATAAATAAACAAAATGCAACTTAAACCAGAATTAGAAATAAAGTTTTACATGTTTTCGTTATAATTCGGACCGGAATGTGTTGATAACAAAAACAAGTTGGTACCGTGTTTATGTATCTTGGATCTGCCGTCTACTTTTTTCTTAGATTATATATATTTTTTTTTGATTTTAAAATGTACAATTAATTAATAGGATGACAATTAATTGTCAAGATTAAAAATAGAATTAAACCTATTACAAATTTATGGAATAAATATTTTAAACATTTACATTTGTGTACGTTCTTTTATTGGTAGATATACATACATATGTACTTGCAGAATTTTATATACTTATATTCCACTATTCCACTATGGTTATACAGGGCGGGCCAAATAAGACTAACCAATGTTAAACACGAATAACATTTTTATTTTTCAATATAATTTTTTCTTTTTGCGGATTATAATTGAGTTCTTGGAAATTTATAATGGATACATACAGTACACAATAACGTGTTAAAATTATTGATTTTTTCTATTCTTGTCAACGATCAGTTGTTATGATGCAGCGAAAATATCGCCAATATTTTAATTCAAGATCAGCTCTCACAGCCTTTCTGATTAGGAGTTTGGTCGAACGTTTTGAGGAATGGGGTTCAGTGGCCGATCGTCCTGGAAGAGGTGCTCATCGAAATATTCGCACTGAAGACAACGTGGAAGCTGTGCGGCGGAGTTTTGCAAATGATCCATCTGTCTCAACTCGTCGTCGTTCGGGCCAATTGGGAATGTCCAGAACAACATTGCGGAGAATTTTAAAGTTGGATCTTAAGAGTACCCATACAAAATTCAAATTGTGCAAACACTGCTACCGCAAGACCACCGACAACGACTACAATACGCTATTCGTTTTACACAATTAGCCACGCAAATTGTTTTTTTTTTTTAAATAATGTTTTGATGTCGGATGATGCGCATTTCCATTTATGTGGTTATGTCAACGAGCCAAGGGCAACAGACCAGCATCAGTAACACCCATTAAGATGCACTGTTTGGTGCGTTGTTATGGCCGAAAAAGTTATCGGTCCATATTTCTTCGAGAATGAGGATGAAACGCCAGAAACGATGTCCGGGGCTTCTTACAGAACAATGATCAACAACATCCTAATTTGTGATTCCAACAAGATGGAGCGACTGCACACACTGCTAGGCAAACTATGGGCAAAAATTCAGATTTCCACCTCATTCACCAGATTTAACTGTGCCCGACCTTTTTTAAGGGGGTATTTAAAAGACACAGTGCAAACCAGAGACTATTAGACAACTAAAGCAGAATATTCGAGAAGAAATACGGAGCCTGCAACCAGAAACATTACGTGGTGTAATGGAAAACGCGCTAAAAAGAGCCAATGTCTGTATTGAGCAAAATGGTGGACATTTATCTGATGTCATATTTCATACTTAATTTCCATAAAATGTATTTCATATTAAAATAAATGATTATTACAAGAGTTATACGTGTTTAACATTGGTAGGTCATATTTGGCCCACCCTTTATAAGCGCAGGGAGTGAAATCAGCGGATTCGCATCGCCTTGAGTTTTCTTACTTTACCGCAATGCTACTTGTTACAATATAGTTACAATATGTCTGGAACGGATCGTATCACTCATCTTCTAACCCATACTCACTAGAGTGGCTATAGAGTTTTAAACCTTTTTCTCGAGATTTTTAAAAGATTTTACCAGATAATTTGTTTCTTAGAAGAAAGTGAAAGCTGTCTCCATTTGTTACCAAAGGTAATATGAGAGTTAATAAAACGGACAGACGGATATGGATAGATCCGCCTAACTTTTGATGCTGATATGCTGAAATATAAGTATACTTTTGGGGGTCTGTCGTTATCATTATTTCTCTATAATAACATACTCGTACTTCTAGAAGGTACAAATGTAGAACACGTAGGAGATTATAATTACAATACTTACAATTGGAATCATTTACTAACCAAGAAACGAAGGAAATAGCTGGAAACAATCTTGTAATACAAAGCAAATCATGAACTCAAATATAAGCGAACAGACTCAAAGTCATTTTTACCTTCTGTTAAAGTTTAGAACATCATTACTGCTATAACACCTCTCCACTGATTCGATCCCGCGATTCTCATACCTTTGCTTTCTTTCTTTTGAAGAAGTTGGTGATGTTCCCTTCTCTTCTGCTTGTAAGATCCTCTTGCCACTGTACGCAGTGTCACATTATAAGCCTCTTGTTTTGCTGAGTGCGTTCGGCGGTACTCTTCATCAAACCAAGTGTTTCTTTGTGGCGGTTGCAGGCAACCCAGCACATCAGATGCCGTATTCCTGATGACTTGCTGACAATGACGCTATTGTGCCTTGAATCGCAACGTGATGCATCTGCTTGTCGGTTGATACGGGGAGCATCAGGTGCCATTATGAATATTGAAGTGCGGGAATCGTGTGTTGGATAGTAACAAAGTCGATTAGCTTCAGTTTCCGAAGGTATTGTCGTGCAAGCTGTATTTTCCGACAGTGTTTCCAAAGATGCCCCCTGCAAATTCCTTCATTAAAATCTCTAAGCAAGATTTTAACGTCATAATCTGGACATTGGTCGTAAGTCCTCTCGAGTAGCTGATAAAAGTAGTTTTTGGCCACGTATACGGAAATCCTCTGTGGGGAAGTGGGCGCATATTAGGCTGATGTGGGTACATTTCGGCTTAATGCGGATTGTCATCAGGAGTTCATTCAAATGCGTAAAGCAGAAGACTCCTTGTCCAAGTCTGCATTTCGACCCAGACTTTTGCCTTTGGATTCTGTTTAAGTATAGTCAGAGATGGGTCTTTAGAATTGAATTTTCATTGGCGTTAAAATAAATCAATGCTAATGAAAAAAAAAATTTCATTAGCAGGCCTTTCGTTATTTCTAATATCTATTGCACAGGTTTTCCTCATTCGATGCTTGGAATTTTAACCGAATATACCGAATATTGCGTGAGATATCAACCATTGAAATGGAAGTGATGGAGGGTATGTTCGCCATGTTTGGCGTTGGGAATATCATACAAATTGAACGTGAATTATGTGAAGTATATATATAAAGGGTGGTTAAGTTTTAAGGGCCGATATTGATTTTGAATAAAACACAAATTATTTAGGAAATTAGTGTCATTTCTTTTTATTATGATAATATTGGTATGGTTCAATTATGTATGGAACAAAATATCGGCCAAATGGCCGCCGCGACCTCGGCTGCACACCTGCATCCGATGGTCCAAATTTTCGATGACGCTGAGGCATAATTGAGGTTCTATGCCGTTAATGTGCCGAATTATCTCATCCTTTAGCTCTTGAATTGTTGCTGGCTTATCGACGTTCACCTTTTCTTTCAAATAACCCCAAAGAAAGAAGTCCAACGGTGTCAAATCACATGATCTTGGCGGCCAATTGACATCGCCACCACGTGAGATAACACGGCCATTGAATTTGTCGCGCAAAAGAGCCATTGTTTCGTTAGCTGTGTGGCAATTGGCACCATCCTGTTGAAACCACATATCGTCCACATCCATATCTTCCAATTCGGGCCATAAAAAGTTCGTTATCATCTCACGATAGCGAACACCATTGACAGTAACTGTCTGACCGGCCTCATTTTGGAAAAAATAAGTCCCGATGATGCCGCTAGCCCATAAACCGCACCAAACAGTCACTCTTTGTGGGTGCATTGGTTTTTCGGCCATCACTCTTGGATTATCATTCGCCCAAATGAGGCAATTCTGCTTATTGACGAATCCACTGAGGTGAAAATGTACCTCATCACTGAAGATGATTTTCTTCGAAAATTGATCATCCACTGTTGCCATTTCTTGCCACCATTGTGACCATTGACGACGCTTGAAATGGTCAAGAGGCTTTAGTTCTTGAGTCAATTGCACCTTTTTTTTTTTTTTTTGGATTGCGCCAAGGATGTGTAATCTTCATAGATACTAGTAGCCCGAGTGCTACTAGCATGCACGATTCGCAAACCTGAGTACTCGATGCCAGGAATACGCCTACGTACTAAACACACACCCTACACACTTCAACCACTCTCCCCGTGGGACTGCCGTTAGGTATTACTTCGCGGGCTGGTTAGCAATTCATGCTATGCTTCTTGTATTGCTGCTTCTGATGCTTCTGTTGCTTCTGCTGCTCTTCTTAGCTTTTCTATTCTCCGCAACTCTTTTTGTAGAGTTGTTACGAAAGAACATATTGCCATCCAATTTTCTTCCAACCGTAACATATGGTCGAGGAGTAATGACGGACTTGGCAGAGTAATTCTCCATGCCGTGAAACGTGTGCAGTAAAACACTGCGTGCTCCGTATCCTCATCTTCACCTGGGCATTCCGGGCAGGATGGTGAGTTGTCGTGTCCGAATCGGTGTAGATATTTGCGGTAGCCACCGTGGCCAGACAGGAACTGCGTTAGATGGTAGTTGCAGTCTCCATGCTTTCGACTTATCCAATCTTGGATTGTCGGTATAAGTTTGTATGTCCATCTGCCTTTTGTTGTATTAGCCCAACGAGCTTGCCACATAGCTGCTGACGCTGCCCTTTCTTCAATTTTTATCACCTTGATACCAGTGGCGTCGTGATGACTCAATGCTCTTCTGTTATATATCCTCAGCATTTCATCTGCGAGAATATCGATGGGGACCATTCCAGCTATGACAAATGCAGCTTCGTCAGAGATGGTTCGAAAGCCGCTGATTGTCCGTAGCGCACAGAGTCTGTATGATGACGATAGTTTCCTTTTGGTCTCCTTCGTCCTCAGTGCCTCCGACCAGACTGGGGCGGCATATAACAGAACTGAGGTGATAACTCTAGAGAGTAGAATCCTTCTAGCGTATCCAGGTCCACCGATGTTAGGCATGATACGCGAGAGAGCTCCCTGCATTTGCGATGCTTTTTTGGTAACAAAATCAACATGCGTTTTAAACCGTAGCCTGTTGTCCAGCATTACTCCAAGGTATTTAACTGCCTCTTTCGACCTGATGGTTTGGTTACCAACCTGAAAGTTGGCAAATTCGACAGTTTTCCGGCTGGTTATAAGAACAGCTTCTGTTTTATGGTCAGCTAGTTCTAGTCCGGCGGATACTAGCCAATCTTTTATCCGGGCAATTGCTTCATTTGTAGCTGATTCTACTGCACGGATCTGTTTAGCTACTGTCACGACTGCAATGTCATCGGCGAATCCAATTATCGTTACTCCCCCAGGTAACGCTAATCGTAGTACTCCGTCGTACATGATGTTCCACAATAGTGGCCCTAAAACCGATCCCTGTGGAACTCTCGCAGTTACGTTGTAGTATTTTACGCCTTCATCGGTATTGTACCTCAGCTTTCTGTTGTTGAAGTAGTTCGTCACTATCCGTAGCAGGTAATATGGCGTATCCATCCTGGCAAGTGACCTTCTAATAAACGACCAGTTCGCAGAGTTAAATGCGTTTTTAATGTCCAGCGTTACTACTGCACAATACTCCTTTGTGCCGTAGAGCCATCTTTCTCCTTCGATGGCACCTTTGGCGATATCGACTACCGCTCTTATGGCATCAACAGTAGATCGTGCTCTTCTGAAGCCAAATTGGTGATCTGAGAGGGCTCCTTTCTCTTCTACTACTGCGAGTAATCTATTATAGATTATCTTCTCGAGGATCTTTCCCATGGTGTCTAATAGGCATATTGGGCGATGGATGATGGTTCTCCTGGGGGCTTCTTTCCTTTTGGCAGTAGGACCAAATGCTGCGTTTTCCATTTTTCGGGAAAGGTTCCTTCTTCAAGGCACTGCTTCATTGTTGTTATGAAGAGGTCTGGTCTTTTTGTTACAGCTGCCTTTACTGCCTTGTTCGGGATGCCGTCGGGTCCCGGAGCCTTGTTGTCACCTATCTTGCTGCATGTCCTTAGCAGTTCCTCGTGAGTAATTAAAGGAATATCTTCTGGATTGACTTCTCGTATAATATTGCACATAGCAGCAGGCCTTTGAGGGAAGAGGTGCTCTACTATGGATCTCAGCATTATCGGACATGTTATTTGAGGAGTCCTATAGCCCTTTAATTTCGTCATCACTATGCCGAGCCCCATGGGTTGAGGTCGGCTTCTTGACAGAGACGTTTAAAGCATGCAGTTTTGCTTTCATTAATGGCTCTATTTAAGCTACGTCTCGCCAGTCTAAGGGTGTCCAGGCATTGTTGGAAATCCGCCCTCCTTCTTGATCGTTGGACTTTACGCCGGACTTGAAGACATTTTGCTCGGAGTTCGCCTATTTCCTCGTTCCACCAGTAACACGGTGATGCGTTCCTGGTGTTTGCTCTCCTAGGCATTCATGCGTCGCACGCTGTGGTGATGGTGCCTGTGAGGTGGTGAGCGAGGGTCTCCGCTGTTCCGCTTGGAGCTTGATCACCGTTCAACATCTCTTCGAATGCATCCTTATCGAAAGATCTGTCATTCCATTTTGGGCCAGTAAGTTTTGGGAGCTGGACTGGTTTTTTCCCTTTTATTTCCAGTATTATCACCTGATGGTCGCTGTGTGAATATTCCTCACTGACCCTCCACTTTATGGTTTTCAGGATGGAGTTGCTCGCAAAGGTGATGTCAATAATGGACCCTACTCCAGCCTTCCGGTAAGTATTTGTCCGGCCCTTATTAGCAATGCCTATCGCTAGGGGAGCGAATGTCTCCAATAAGACCTGTCCTCTGGTGTTGGTGAGTCTGCTGCCCCATTCTGTTGCCCACGCGTTGAAGTCTCCTCCTATAACCACTGGGGCTCTCTGGAGCGCATCCGTGGTTAGATTATCCAGCATTAGTTGGTACTCACTGGCCGTCAAACTGGGTCCGGCATAGCAGCTATAAAAATGGATCCCATTTATTTTCGCCCGCACGAAACCGACTGCTTGGTCGTTTGTTTCTTGAAAGGCATAGCGTCCACACATCCATATCGCCGCCTGTTTTGCCTTATCGCAGATCCAATTGTTGTTCTCTTTGGGACATTTATATGGTTCACTGATCATAATAACGTCAGCGCTTTCGTTTTTGGCCGTTTGTGCTAGGATGTCCTGTGCTATTCTACAGTGATTAAGATTTATCTGTAGAATCTTCATGGTATTTTGCTTGTAATAGCTCTCCGAAATACTGGGCATTTGCTACTGCCGGCTACATGCTGCGCGGCGTCCGGGTGGTCTTTCTTGCAGAACATGCAGGATGGATCCTTGTTGCAATTCTTCGCTATGTGGCCTTCTCCTCCACATCTCCTACATAGCTTGGAGCGGTCTTCCTCGCTTTTGCATTGCCAGGCTAGATGACCAAACTCTAAACATTTGAAGCACTTTTAAGGAGGGTTCGTTCGCGCATGCGACAGTTAACCCAGCCGATTTTAATCCTTCCTGCTTCTAACAGCTTTCTTACGTCTACTGCGGGAAAGCTGATCGTTGCTGTTTGTGTTCCTCCGTACGCCCTCCGCAGGGACAAAATATCTGCCGGGGAAACTTTCACTCCACACTGGGCTTCGATTGCATTGATTACGTCGTCTATAGTCGTGACCTCATCGATGTCTTTGATCTCAAGGGTAGTGCGATGCGTAATCGAACTTACATTCGCTTGCTCTGCTAGAGCTTCACTAATGACGCCTTTAAATTCGTTTGTCTTATTTCCCGTCTCCTTGAATTGTATAAGGTGGTCTCCCTTCTGTGTCCTCCTGATTTTAGTTACCGCCTTTCCCACTGTTTCCAGTTTGGGGTCTGCCTTCACCTTGCGTAGTATCTCCGCGTATGAGAGGGACCCCGTCGCTTTAATGACGATAGCGTCAGGTCTAGGTCTTTTGACCTCTTGTTGCTTCTTTTTGGCGATCTTCTTTTTGGTGGTATTTACCCATTCTTCTTCTCCTGCCGCTTGCTTCTTGTTTGTGGCTGTAACTTTTTTCTTAGGTCTGACCACTGGGGTCACTACGCCGGTGGTCTCATCCTTCTCCTTGGTGTTTATCAATGGAGTTTGTTTTTGTTTACGCTTTGGCTCCGAGCGCTTTTTGCCTGTAACATCGTTTGATGTATTTTTCTGCGTCTGTTTTGGCTTCGGTGGTTCGTTGTCTGCCGCGCCACTCGGTGGCTGTTGCTGTTTTCGTTTTGGCTCCGGGGGTTCGTCGTCTGCAACTTGTCTTCTCTTGGGTTCAGATGTTGTTTTTAGCCATGGCGAAGTTTGCGACGAGTTGTTCCGGCGAATCACTTGCTTTGCTTCCTCATCGTGTAGCTGAATCGCCGAGAGCTCGTAGAGAGCTCTGATGCTTTCAATAGCATCTCGCATCGCTTGGTGGATTGAACGCCTTTTGCCATCTTCCAGCATTTCTACCAGACCTCTAATTTGCTCACCTAACTTGTGGAAATCAGTTTTATGGGTTGGTGGTTCGACCGTCACCTTTCGTATTGCGGGTGACTCGCGTCGTTCCGCACTTCTTTGTGATGCTGCTACTTGGCCAATTGGTGACCTCAGCATTCTCCTCAGGTTCTCCTCATTCTCCTCTACTTCAATTTCTCCGGTGTTTTTGTTTGTTTTTGTTGTAATCATTTCTAGTGGATCCCCACTCAAAGCCGCTATCAATGTTCGAATGTGTAGTCACCTAAGGATCCCATGGTTGTCTTTGCAAGCAGTGAGGCCATGCGAGGGTTGACACAAGCCCTTATGGGGTTTTGTGCCAGAGCCGGATCTGTGCTAACCAGGAATGTTACATCTGGACCTACACCACCAACTTAATGGTGACGAAACATTGAACGTACTTTTAGGCCTGCCAAGGTTTTAACGGGATGGAGGCGCTTGTAGCATTAGTCTGAAAGCCATTTCTGCAAGATTTCACTCTTGCTTACTCAGGTAACAGAATACTACAAACGTCAGCCCTCATAGCTGTCATTCCAATTCGTTTTCCAGTATGCCATAATTAAGACCTTACTGGGCTCAGTCTTAATGTTTTAGGGTAGTGGTTATGGTTATTTATATATATATATATATATATATATATATATATATATATATATACCTATGTATATACATATATATATGTATGCAGCATCCCTTTCGGGCAAAGAAGCTGCGCATTTTACGATGTGGCGGGTTTGTCCGGATCTCGCCATTTTCTCCTTTCTGTATCCCTCGTAGCCACCTTGAGGTGGAAAGCACATATATGGGAGACGGTGCTTACTCGTCTTGTCGCAGAGAGTTCATAGGGGTTCCTTTAACCTTTTCAGCCAAGTCCTCCTTCTCTGCCGCTCTTGGTCGGGGACTGCTTATTGGGTATTCGCAGTTAGCCTCCATTTCTGCAGGCCGTTCACTATCCGCCACCTGTGACCCCCACAGTCGCCTGAGCTTAGCATCACCAGCCCGTCCGGCTTGGTGTCTGTGAGTCAATTGCACCTTGTAAGCGCGTAAATGCAAGTCTTTATGCATAATGTTCATCAACGACGAGCGTGAGAGGTGCAATTGTTGGGCACGACGACGAGTTGAGGTGGACGGCTTTTCAACCACACTATCGCGAACAGCAGCAATATTTTCTGCAGTACGAGCTGTACGAGCATGCACTGGTGTTTTCACATATCCTACAGACCCGGTTTGCACAAATTTTTGCACGATTTTTCCGATTGTACGCACATTTGGACGATTAAATTGACCGAAAGAATCACGAAATGCACGATATGCATTTTGATTTGAACGCCCATTTTCACAATAAGCCTGAATAACTTTAACGCGTTGCTCGATTGTGTATCTTTCCATGGTTCAAATTGAGTTAGTGTAAAATTGAGAAATGTCAAATGAAATGCAGAAAAAAACTTGACGTTTAGGTGTGGTTCACATTCAATATCGGCCCTTAAAATTTAACCACCCTTTATAAGTAAAAGCCAGACCCAAAGATGGATTAAAAATTCCGAAAAGTAAATTATGAGCTCAAAGATAATGGCCACACATTAAGACAAATTGCCTAAATAATGAGGTACTATTTAACACCCTGGATGAAAACTAATTCACATCCGTTGAGCCAAGATTTTGAATTCTTTCTGTTTGACAGTGCGCTGACACTTCAAAGCAGTTAGCAAAGTCCGGAAAATGGATACTGAGAAAAAAAATCTGCGTGGTATTGTCAATTTTGATATGCCTCCTTCTGGCATTGATCAATCGTCAATAAGATACTCTTCTAAAACACTAAAACAATACCAGACCGAATTTTGCAAGAGAGGTAATCCAGAAAATTCACAGCTTTGGTTGGGAAAGTGAGAAATTAGATCTTGTCGAAAGTATACTGGATGCATTTTTCACTTCTTAACCAGAAATTGTTTTTAAATCTCTCATAGACCAGTTATGAGTACTTTAGGATGGCAGAACTAAGTTAGGTTAGGTTGAAGAGGCTGTCCCAGCTAATAAAAAAAAAAAAAATAACACATAAACCAGTGATGGTCCGTTGTGATACCACATAGATCATGAGAAATTTCTCCTGCCTACTTAAGCAAACCATTTGGAGCATCTAATGAAGCGAAGGAGACTTCTGATTTTTTTTTCTTTTATGAGAGATAGCTGGACATGTACAAATGAAGTGGAGAATAGTTTCCTTTTCCTCCTTGTCCATGCAGCTTTTACAGAAATCATTTGAGTAAAGGCTAAACCTTGTAGCGTACTTGCCTATTAGACAGTGTACAGTCTGTTGAGGGAAATCAGAATCTTAGAGCGTTTCAGATCCAGCTTAGGCGAAATCTGTTTTGTCGCTAGACACGTTAAAAAAGGCGTCCGTAAGATGCGGTCTATCGATTGGATCCAACTTTAATATTAGTTTACATGTAGCGATCGGTACACCCAAGGTACCTTTATCCGGTAGAATGGGTATGGTAGTTCTTGATTGCGGCATGGCTATCCGAAATGATGCGTATATCTGTCGTTGATATGATGTTTTTCTTTAGCTAGGATAAGACTTTCTTAATCGACATTATTTCCGCCTGGAACACGCTACACTGATTTGTAAGGCGGAAAGAGAGGCTAAGATTAAGCCTATCAGAGAAAGCATCTCCACCTACGTTGTCATTAGTTCTTGAACCATCCGTGTAAAAGTGAATGGACTTATCTTCTACAAATCCACCTTCTTACAAGAAAGATCTGGAAGGAATGGTGGGTATGGTGTAGTCGATGTTTTTTGGGAGAATTCTGAAGTTATTCAAAATACAGGCGTTGAGAAATTCTTTATCTGACCATTGTGAGATTGCTTTAAGATGAATAGCTGCACCAGCCGCCATTGGTTTGCCAAAAATGTCGGAGTCGACCTCAGGGCTGCGCCTATGCACAGACGAGCTGATCTTTGGACTTTGATTAGTTTGCTGAGGCTTATAGCTTTATCTAAGGCAGACCACCAGATAACCACCCCGTACGTGAGGATCGGTCTTATAACCGAAAAGAGCTTTGTACTCGCAGGTAGCTTTCCTTATAAGTTGGGTTTCCAGTTAAATTTCCTATCCAAAATAATACCCAGATATTTTACTTCATTGGAGAAAGTTTATACCATTAAGAGAAGGAGGGTCAATGAACGAAATTTTAGATTTCCTAGAAAAGGGGACAAGTTCAGTTTTGTGGGGGTTCACACCCAATTCACACCTAGCTGTCCATTTAATTAGCTTACTTCAACCATTTATAAGAGTTCTTTTAAAGTGTTTAGGTGCTTCCCCGAGACGACTAAGCAACGTCGTCTGCATAAGCGATCATCGTGCCCCCAGGATTATCAGAAGTTGATTTACCACCAAATTCCAAAGAGATGGGATAAGACACCATCCTGCGGGGTGCCTCTGTTAACAGATCTTCTAGCCGATGCACCACCCAGTTTTAATGTGACTAGTGAGCAGTAGATTGATCAACTCACCAAGTGTGGTATTCACCTTCAGGTCTGCCGGACATAGATTGAATATCAATACTACCGCGTAAATGGATATCTATCAGTGGTTCTGGAGTTTTTAGAAGAAATGATAATAGGCTTGTAGGTCTGAGGTCGTTTGGTCTCACGTGCGAATTTTTTTTTTTTTTTTGGGTATGAAAACCATTTTGACTTTTCTCCATAATAATGGAATGTATACCAGAATAATTTCTAGCACTAGTAAAATGATGTCAGATGTCTGCTGTAATTCGGCAGGTATTATGCCATCCAGTCCCACGGATTTATATGATTTGAAGCCCCGTAGCGCCCAAAGGAGTTTGTCCTGTATAATCAAATTAGGGAGTTGTTCAGTAGTATATTGGACCTACTAAGGTTTATGTTATGACTTGAGAGCTCACTAGGAAATGTGTATCAAGTAACAAATTTAGCGAGTCTTCAAACTTCCCAGGTTATACCCAAAAAGAGAGTCCACGTGGTCATATATGTCGATGCAATGTGAAAGGAGTGACTAGCGGTATTCAATTTTGATACGGTTATTTCTCAATCGCTGTAATTAGGGAGTAAAGGAACTTTTAGGCTACTCTTTACCATTAGGCATGATCTAGGTTTGCCTTTGTCCTGAGCATACAGGGAATAGTATTCTGCAGTTCTGAGTCCACATACCAAGTTGTCAACAGCCCAAGGTTCCTGGATCAGGATGATGTCTTCTCTATCCTTGGAGAGATTTTTTTGTTTTATTTTTTATAATCTGCGCGCCAAAGGGATTATGAATACCCTTATATTTTTTCTGGGCACAGGAGTTTAGGAAAATGGGAAAGAGGAACAGAGGAGAAGCCTGCGCACATTTCGGCTTATGAACGAATCCCTATATTTGACAGTACGGCCGAAGTTGGACTTTAGGGTGAAGTGATGAAGTAAACCGGCAGAAGCCATTACGGAGTGGTGGAGATTAATCTGTACTAGCTGCAGCATCACCGCTACAGTTAGGCAGAGAAACCTCCACCACCGTGGGGTGTTCATGCCCTCCGAGTCTGAGGACGAAACCAGAAGTGCATTATTAGGGATGTCCATCTCCGTGTCCAACAGGGAGACATCGACAAAGATGAAGTTGACTGGATATGAGCCTGAGAATTATCTCTCTCCGAGGTTGGAAGTGAAGGAGATGCTCCAGCGTCCATATGATTCGCATTCGAGTCTAGAGGATGAGGAGCTAATTTACCAGCGTCCAACTTCCTTTTTGTAGACCTTGATTGTGATCGCGCCAAACCCGTAACTTATCACCCCTTCAGTCTTCTCCAAGGGAACAAGAAATTCGTTATTAATCACAATAAGTGCGTATCTATAAAGACCCCTTTGCTCCTACAGCTTAGCAACTTTCCAGTTGTGATTTGGGAGGATGGGTTACTAATTTGGATGATTTGGAGTATATCATCCATATTGGACGGTTCCGCTGGGATCCATTTTCGAGATCTTGGTTTGGGATGTCCACCCTCCCCTAAATAACAATTTTATTAGTTGGTTCTAAAATACCTGGAGCATTTCTTAGAAGTGAAATAAATGTAATAAAACTGAATCTTATTATTTACTATGTATAGGTACACATGTAAATAGATTATTTACATGTATAAATCCTTACACGTAGTCAAAAATTTCAAGTGTGAATAGCCTAGCGTTTCTAGTCTAGGTAACGTGGGTTAGCACCCTGCGTTACCGAGAAATTCCCGCTACGGAAACCGACATTACGCCTGGTATAAGGAATGATGACGACTTTTGGCTGTTGTACCCAGACTAAGAGTAGTTTTTGAATGTGAGGACGCTCCTCAACTCAGGGAACGAAGGACCTCAAAAGTGGAACGTGAGTTCCTTCAATATAATTTGGACATATTGGGAGTGAGTGAAGTAAGATGGTTCGACGCGGGAGAGTACCAATCCCCAACGTGTAACACTGTGCTACTCTACTCCTGTAAGCCTTCCGGCACACCCCGTGGATCCGGAGTGAGTCTGCTACTAACACCAATAGCACGCAGAGGCCTTGTATCCTGGTACCCACATGGTGATACGATCTTGTCGGCCAGATTTCGGACTAGAGTACGGCGCGTCATGATCCTGCAGTGTTACGCCCCAGCGAATCCCTCGATTGAGGATGAAAAGGACAACTTCTACAATCAACTGAGCGCCGTATTTAACGCAGCGCGGAGATATCGTTATCGCGATAGAGGATCTGAATGCTGGAGGTAAGCAACGACAATGAAGGGCTCAGACATGGGATCGGGAAGTACGACCTAGGCGACTGAAATGGTAATGGAGAAAGATTTGTTGATTTCTGTAACATCAATCGCCTAGTCATAGGAGGCACCATGTTTGAGCATAAGATCTGCCAAAAAGTCAGTTGGGTGTCAACTGACAGGCAATCATTGTCCAACCAAATCGACCATTTGGCGTCTTTTAGACGTTCGAAATAGACGAGGAGCCGACATGGAGTTGGAACGAGATCATCACCTTATGGTAGCTACTGTCCAGTTACGTACTGCACCTGTTCAAAGACTCCGCAATACCACCAGAATGCCTAGGTATAATAACAACCGGTTAAAGATCCCTTCAGTACGCCAACAATTAAGTGATCGCTTTTCGCTAGGAGTGGAAGCAATCAGCAGCTCACTGCCGTAAACCATCCAAGAACATTGGAACGCTGTGAAAAATGTTTTCACATCTGGAGCGGAAAGTATTGTTGGTAGATGGCAGGCAAGACATAACACGTGGCTTACCGAGAATACCTGGAGGCAGATTAAAGAACGTAAGCTACTTAAAGCTCGTATTGTAGATACCCCAGCAGTACGGAATAACGAGCCTGTATTGAAGGAAATTGAGAGAAGTACAGCGTAGCGTACTATGTGACAAGCGTAACTATGTATGTCAACGCCCTGGCCACAAATGCAGAGGAAGCAGCGAGCAGGTCAGTCGTTCACAGACTTTCTTAGAGTACGCACGTGTTTCGGCTTTTAATTTAAAATAATAGTGTGCTAAACTACAAGGTTAGACAGTATTTCTTCAAGTGACGAGTTAGCCTAGTGGCAGTAGTAGTGAACCGTCAACACAAGGGCCTGGGTTCAATTCCCAGCCAGGAAAAATTTGAACTTTTTTTTTTTTTTTTTTTATTTTTAATAAATAAATAAAAGTGTGTAGACAAGAAGAATCAGGTGATGGATAGTGAGCGGTCCGCGCTCCCAATAGCGGGTCCAGCTGGTGGGGTAACAGCATCATCCGATGCAGTGCAGGCAGGCCACTCAGCAACAGTGGTAACCGCAAGTAAAGGGAAAAGGAGAAGGAAGTTAAAACCTTCTCCCAACCTTGTAAAGCGTCCCTCCACATCAGCTCCAACTGAACAGCTGCCCGGTGGAGTGAGTGAAGGGGAGCCGAGCACAACAACAAGAGTAGCAGCAGAAAAAAAGCGACAGAGGTCCGATGACTCTGTCGAATTAGCTTACATCTCCGACGGTGGGGAAGGCCACTACGTTGGAGAGAAGAACAATAGCTTCGGAGTTCTGGCGTCCTCCGAATCGGATGATGAAGAAGAAGAAGTCGAGAGTCTGACTAGCAGCATCAGGCAGCTCGAACAGAGGGTGCGTGCCATAAAGGCCAAACAAATGGCCAGGCGAGAGAGGGAGCGGCAGCTAGAGCTCCAGCGCGCTCAACAGCAAGAGAAGCAGCCAGAAGGCCAGCTGCAACAACAACTAATGCAGCAGCAGCAAGAACAAAAGCAGCAGAATAAGCAACAACAACAACAGCAGCAGAAAACGCTGCAAAAACCGCTGCAGCAGCAGAAAAAGCAGCAACAACCGCAGCAGCAGCAGCAGAAACAACAGCAGCAGAAACAACAGCAGCAGAAACAGCAGCAACAGCAGCAGCAGCAGAAACAACAGCAACCGCAGCAGAAGCAACAACAATCGAAGACGACGACAAAAGCGAGGGTACCGCCAATAAATACGTACAAGATTGAGCTTATGGACACCATTAAACTATGTAAGTCGGCCATAGGCAACAATTTTTCTATTAAACGATTAAATGAAGACAGGCACGCTATCCACTGCAATACAGTGGAGCAATATAAAAAAATTAAAGATTTGTTAAAGGACACGACGACGGAGTTCTTCTCCTTCACCCCGAAGGGGGAAAAGCGGCAAACAATGCTGCTGAGGGGGATAGACCCGTCTACTGATCCGGAGACGCTCCTTGCGCTGCTTAAAGAGAAAGAGTGCAACGAGCTCGAATTCGTAGGGGTCAAGCCATTCACCACAGCTAAGGCAAAAAGGGAGAAGCGGAAACTGCCGTTCTTCCTAGTTCAGCTTTCACCCAATAGCAAGCTGGATGGTCTAAGGAGTATTAAAGTCCTAGACTACCAGGTTGTCGCCTGGGAAAAATTAAGAAGGAGCGAAAACATTTTACAATGTGTTCGCTGCCAAAGGTTCGGTCACGCCGCGTCGAACTGCGAAATGCAGCCTCGATGTGTCAAGTGTGGAAAGAACCACAAAGCAGAGGAATGCACACTAGGTAAGGATGGAGTTGCAGATAAGAGCCAGCTCTCGTGTGCTTTATGCAGGAACTCGGGACACACCGCAAACTATCGGGGTTGTCCTAAGTTCCAGTATATTAAGAAAGTAAATCTGGTTCGTCAGGAGAAGGTTGTAGTGAAACGTCCACCTGCTCCAATTCAAACACCATCCGTGACTCCCCAAGTGACCTACGCCCAAATGGCGGCAGGTCGAGGAAACGCGGAACAGAAAAGACCGAAGGTTGCTTCTCAGGCCCCAGCGCCTAGAGCACCGGAGGCTCAAACTGACATGCTGGCCATCTTGCTCTCTATCCAAGGGCAGATGGAGCAGCTTCAACGTCAGGTACAGGAGCAGGCGAAGCGGGTGGACCAGATCTACGCACTTCTGCCGGGCTTAACGCACCTTCAGTCGTAATGGGTACGAACATGGAGGAGCAATCCTTGAAGATCCTTGCGGTGAATGTGAATTCACTGATTAGGATCGAGCGAAGAGCCGTATTGTTTAAGTTGCTTGAAGACCAAACCCCTGATGTGCTTATGGTTAGCGAAACAAAGCTATCCCAGAAGCACAAATTGGGGCACAATAAATACAGTATTGTCAGAAGAGACCGACCCAACTCTACACAAGGAGGAGGTGTTGCGATCTTCATACGCAAACAATTGCAATTTAAAGTAATGTACAGCGGTGAAGTGCGAAGGTTCCAGGAGCTGGAAGCGTGTATCGTGTGCATCCCTCTCCGTAGTGGAAAGAGGATGTACTTGGTCGCACTCTATGCACCTGAAGCTACTCAATCTACTTTATTTATTTCAGAGCTCGAGACACTTTTTCGATTCCTAAGGCTGGAGTCGGAGGAGAATTATTTCATCATGGCCGGAGATCTCAATGCCAAACATAGAGATTGGGGAAACAACACACCTAATCCTAGAGGGAACCTACTATTCAATTGGTGGGGTCGGCACAGTGTCGAGTATAAACTCGATTTGAAAGCAACAGATAGTCCGTCGTTTCCTAGAAGTGGCTCTTATCTGGATCTTATGCTGTTCGACGTACGGTTACAACTGACCGACATGGACCGACAAACTATAAACTGCCTGCACACATTTGCGTATGACAGTGACCATTGCGGACTCAGTGCCGAAATTACAATTCCCAACGAAATTGCGGAATTGGACGAGTTTGTTCAAAAGTACCCCTACAACTACAGTAGGATGCGTTGGACACGCTTCTCCAGAGCTATGACAAGAGCACTCTCCTTGAATTCGCTCCACCCACCGTCCAATAGGAATCTGTCAAACGAGGAGATTGACTGGTACCTAAAACAAATGGACGAGGCAATTAAACGAACTATGGATAATACGATACCTCGGTATCAACATACTGACAACGCAGACATATTCCGCAATGCAACAATTGACGCACTACACCAACACAAAAGTAGACTGCTGTCGAGACTAAAAACCTTGTACAGACAGTTTACTGACAGACAGAACTCGGAGGTTAGGACACTGAAATCGTTGATTAAAAACCTCCAGAAGTTAATTAGAGAAAATTACAGACTTTCTGTAAATTTGCATTGGAACAACAAAATTCGGGCTGTAAAATCCAACAACCCGAGTATGTTCCCGCAAATAAATAAAATATTTCGGAGGAATAATCAAAACGACCTTCCGTGTCTTAAGATCCCCCGAACGACGAACAATGGACGAATACTTATAACAGCAGGTATAGATCCAGATAACGCAGTAGAGGATGACAACTTCTTTGTGATCGAAGATCCGCAGGAGAAGGTAGAGGCTATAGGAGCGACTTTCCAGGAAGTGTACAAGGTGAATGATACCATTTGCCCGAACCACGACCTGGAAAATCGCGTCCTTGTGCACAACTTCTACCTTCGAAATGATATAGAGCACTGTCGATCCGAGAACATAGGTTTTACCGAGTTCAATGACGATAACATGGCAAATAATGTCATCGCCGATGAAAGGGTACATCCCCCGTACATATCGAAGGTGGAGCTCCAAGCGATCTTCGACTCATTGAGGAGGAAGAAATCTGTAGGAATCGATGGAGTGTCGAACATTGTGCTTCGACATCTCCCTCTAGAAGCGGTGGACATTTACACCACTCTGTTTAACAATGCGCTGAATAATGCACATTATCCAGTGCATTGGAAAACAGCAGTGATACAACCCATCCCCTAAAAGGGGTAAGGACACCTCCAATCCGGCAAATCTCCGGTCGATAAGTCTCCTTCCGAACATCAGCAAGGTATTCGAGAAAGTGATCAATAGGGCCCTGCTTAAGTGGACTGAGAACAGTAATATAATTCCGGATAACCAATTCGGTTTTAAGGCGGGGCATGATACAATACATGCCGCGTCTAAACTGGTATCGGATATCCAATGGAACAAAAGCAAGAACGAATGCACGGGTGCTTGCCTGATTGACTTGGAGAAGGCCTTCGATACCGTATGGTTAGAGGGACTCTTCTACAAGCTGAGCAGGCTGGGCATAAGCAAACCACTGCTGTACATACTTCATAACATGCTCACCAGTAGACAGTTCATTGTCAAAAATGGCAATGTGACTTCTGCTGGAACATTTCTAATTAAAAACGGTCTGCAACAAGGTGCGGTTAATTCACCGATCCTTTTCAATATTTACACGAGCGATCTCATAGGATCACTTCACCATGCCATAGCGTACGCAGACGACTTGATCGCGTACAGATCAGGACCAAAAATCGAGGTCATTGCAATTCTCTTGCAAAGTGACTTCGATAAGATTTAGCGATATTGCGATGACTGGAAGTTGAAGATCAACTTCCAGAAATCGGAAACCATTCTTTTTAGGACGCCGTTGTCTGGTGCCTCTAGGGATACCAGAAAGAATTGGCGAAAGTTCTCAATCGTGGGACCGCACGGTCAGCCACTTGCGAGTCGAAGTGTAGTCAGATACCTAGGGCTCTGGTTAGACCAATATCTATATTTTAACAAACATATAGATGCTGCTCTGGCCAGAGCCAAAGGTGCTTTTGCCCTTACAAAGAGACTTTTTTATAGCAAGCAACTCGATGCAAGAGTAAAGGTAATCTGCTACATGGCCCTCATCCGGCCCATGCTCGTATATGGATGTCCCGTGTGGTTCAACGTGGGAGCAAGCTTGTTGGAAAAGATTCGGGTGTTTGAGAGGGCTTGCCTTCGGGCTTGCCTTCGGGCTTGCCTTCGGGCTTGCCTTCATTTGTACAGAACACCAGAGTCCCAGTACATAAAATTCTATCCCAATGAGGTCCTATACAACGGGGCTAACCTAATAAGAGTGGATAATTTCGTTATCAAGCTGATTCGAAGGCACATTGCAAGAGCAATGAGCTCGACGAACAACCTGATCTCCGGGGCTTATTACCCCAATTCCGAGTATCATGAGAGAGTGCGCCTTAACGGCTTTGTTCCCCCAGAGGCGTTCCTCTATTTTGATAAGAAAGGTCTGATCCAGGACAGATTAGCAGTGCCGCTAATCTTCCACGTTGCTCGGACAGCTGTGGTTAGGCGACTCAACTACGACAGAGACGTTGCACACGGCAGTGTGGAGCGTCTCCGGTTTAGTAGGGCGGTATCGGGTCGCGATATTTATGACGTACAACGTCAGTACGGTCGTTTTTGGTGGCTAGCCGAAAGAGAGGAAACTCCTTCGTCGTTTCCTCCTAATCCAGGGTAGCCTGTTGCATATTTGAGGTTGGCTGTTTGTTGTCCATGGCCGACTTACATAGTTTTAAGGTTTAGGTAGTGTTATGTAAATAGGTTGTAAGTAATATTTTAATAATAAAAAAAAAAAAAAAAATCCACAGCACTTGGATGCAAAAATACAAAAAAAAACACAAAAACACAAAAAACATAAAAAAAATAAAAAAAAAACAGCACTCGATAAAAAAAAAAAAAAAAAAAAATTTACGTAGAATAAGATAGGCTAATTTAGAATAAGATAGCTTAAGATTTATTTTAAGGTAGTTTATAAGTTTTATATATAAGAACATTAAAAACAAAAAAAAGTTTATATACTAAGTTTTTTCATTTGATTAAACATTTTTCTTAGTAGTAATAGCCAATAGAATAATAAAATAAATAAATAAAGAATCTTAAGTTAGTTACGTCGAAAGACATAGTTTTAAGTATTAGGTTTAACTTAGAGCGCCCGCATAGGGCCAGTAAGTTAGAATAAGAATAGTTAAGTTAGTTAAGCTAGTTTTAAGCGTTTTTTTTTGTCTAGCAAATAAGTTACAATGAATTTAATAAAAATGCATTAAAAATGAATGAAAAATGAGCAGCGAGCAGGTGCGATAGCAGAACCGTTTACAGAATCATCAAAAAGCTGACAGGTGATCATCCCTCTAGCCAACATCCGGTGAAAGGCTTAGATGGTTTCGTACTCGTTTCGGATGAGGATCAGCTCAAGCGTTGGAAGGAGCATTCAATAACATCAGCAGAACTTTTAATCCTCTTGTAGAGAGAGCTTGGGAGATAGAAAGTTTCCCCGACGAGTGGAAGAAAGGAATGATTGTCAAGCTGATAGTCTCAGTTGCTAAGGTAATAGCCAAAGTAGTTCTTGAGCGAATAAAGGAACAACTGGAAGATACTCTCGATGCCGAACAAGCAGGCTTTCGTTCTGGATCCTGTGTCGACCACATTAACACCCCGCGGATCATTATTGAACAGTGCGTTGAATACCGGTCACTACTTCACCTGCTGTTCATTGATTTTGAAAAGGCGTTCGACAGTGTCAACAGAGAGTTTATCTGACTTGCCCTGCACCGGAGAGGTATACCCGATAAACTAATAGCTATTATCGAAGCAACCTATGATGGGTCTAAATGTCATGTTCTGCATAGAGGAAAACCATCAGAGGAATTCGAGATCCAAAGTGGGGTCCAATAAGGTTGCATTCTATCGCCGATACCTTTTTTGGTGATTAGCGATGTGCGTCGCGCTGCTTTGTCTACTAGAAACGGAGGAAACATCTGGACTACGCTGACGACGTTTGTTTACTCTCACACAGGATTATTGATCTGCACCAGACGACAGCAAGTATGGAGAGGGAGGCAAATGTCGTGCGTTTGAAGACTAAAACTGCCAAAACCAAAATCATCAATCTCGGTACTAACTCATTAACTAAAGTTAGCATTGCTGGACAACCGGTAGAGAGAGTAGAGAGTTTCAAATATCTTGGGAGTATTGTCTCGACTGAAGGAGGAACTGAATCATGATATGGCGAAGTAATGCAATCAGCTTAAACATCAAGCTGCGACTATTTCGTTCAAATGTTGAATCCGTGCTGCTAGATAGGTGCAGTAATTGGAAGGTGACAGCTACTATCACAAAAAAAAAAACTACAAACGTTCATTAATAGGTGCCTACGGAACATCTTAAGGGTTTTCTGGCCTAACCGTTTCTCTAACGAACATCTTTACTAGAGAACGGGTTAGATACCAATAGGCACAACCATCCAACGACGGAAGTGGCAGTGGATTGGGCATACACTTCGAAAAGGCGACAGTTCCATAGCAAAGTACGCGATGCAATGGAATCCGTTAACACAAGATGGTAGAAAAACGGATCGGCCGAGAAATACATTGCGCAGAACAGTTGAGGAGGAGTCACGGCAATTGGGGAAGAGTTGGAGAGAGCTGAAGCTCATTGCCGGGAACCGTACACTATGGCTCGAAGGCGTAGTAGAGGCCCTAGGAACCACAAGAGGAAACAGCAGAGGGTGGCAATGGTGTAGTGGTAACATCATTGCTTGTCACGTTGTAGGTTCACGGTTCGAATACTGATGTCAAGAATCATGTATTTATTTGGCATGAAATAAATAAAAAAGTCGATCAATTGCGAAAGCTTATGTCAACTCTACTGCGAAGGCATAACACTGGCAGTAGGGCGGTCATATGGCTAAAATGCAACTTGATCATGATGATGACACCAGGAGGACGGAAAAAAATACTGCGAATCATAAGCAAAGACAATAACAGCAAAACCAAAATACTCCCCAGTTATCTGGACGCCACCCTTGGAGTTCACTGAAAATTAATACCAGCTGAGTTTCAAACCAACTACATCAATCTGTCGTTCTCTCTTGCTCTTCCCCTTTTCACAAAACGCCCGTGTCCTAAAATTAGTATAAGGGTAATCATATCCCCTTTGACACGTGCAAATTATATATAAAAAAACACATAAATTAAGAGCTGGTACCAAAAAGTTTTCAATCATTGTTCGATATCGGTCGCCTGTGATGAACGCGATATGACCACGACGATCCTCAACAAAATATGGTCCAATTATTCTTGCTGACGTAACATCGCACCAAACTGTACAGCGAAGTGGACGCAACTGACGCTGATGAACTGCTCTTGGATTCTCCAAAGCCTAAATCCTGCAGTTTGTTTATTAACAAACCCGAGTGCGTGAATAAAATTATTGTTTTGTCTGACAAAATCTTGGAGTCTGTTGAGATACTCAAAGCGCTTTTGTGGACCAAACGGATTGCACCATCACAACCCAAGCTGTGATGGACGTCGCCTGGTGGATGTTGTTGCATTTTCAGCAACACTATGCTTCACCCGTTCAATCGTGGGTGCAATTTGAATTGTTCGTAGTCTTGTGCATCGGGGAAAGTCCGTAACTGAGTGGTTCCAAAAATCATTAACAAATCAGCCTTAATACCAAAATACAGTGCGACAAAGCGTTGTACCCTAACTTAAGTCTCGAATTAAATATTTCACCCACGATTTGAAGTTACAAAAATTTCGAATTCAATTTTGACTCACCTGCCGTAAAAGGATCGCCTTTGCTGGTATAGAGCAATGCGTCGAGTATAGATCTCCACTACATCAATTTATATCGACTGTGAGAGGGCTTTCAATAGCCTTGGGCAGGGGTAGTATTCCAGTGGAACTTATAGCTATTATAAAGGCCAAGTGCGAGGGTGCTAAGTGTGTTGTACTGTACAACGGTAAGGTGTCGGAAGTCCAAAGCTAAAGGGTGTGACCAGGTTGCATACTGCCGCCACTGTGATGTTCGCAGTGCAGTACTGACGAACGAAAGAAAAGGAATACGATGAACATTGGCCCCCTGACATTATCTGCATTAATCATTTGGTCAATAACAGTTATTATTTTTGGTTTGTTAATCGGAGGTAGAGCATACAAGTATATCTCAGTAAATTTAAGCTCGAGTATAGGTCAAAAGATTAAGACGAAATTGAAACATAAAAATTAGATTTGATTTTGCACGCAAGGAGTTTAAATGTAATAGAAATGAGTAAAATATAATTTGACAGGCTTTTTGTCTGTTGCTTTATATTACTTAATTTTTAATCGTAAAATACACAAACGTAATATAAATGTATGTATCTACATTCATCCTGATTTGCATATCTTTGAACTCTTTAAATAAAAGCACATGTGCGCATATTTTTTCCTTGAATCACAAATCATAATTTGCCATGCTACTCGTAATGCAATTAGACGTCCTCTTACACATGCAATACATAGGAGTGGTACGTATACAATTGTATTTTTTAGGTACATATTTCGATTTTGATTTGCTCAAAAGTATGGTAATATTACAGCAGCGTTATACTAGTTTAACTTCTTTTGTAATGTTGCTTAGCATTTAGTACTCCTGTTGCTTAGCATGTAGTACTCCTTGTTATCAGCAGTACTCATTAAACATGTTGATACATATTTTTATCGATTGAAACTCTATGCAAATTCAAAATAATCGTCTATCTGAGTTGAGTCTCCCACTGTTATTTTTTCGTACTATTATTTGTCTTCATGTCCTCTCACGACTCGGGAACAATTTTAGACATTTTTGGTAAAATTTATTGTATAAGTACATCCTGATACGTAGGTCACTTCGTCTAGAAGTTGTCAAAATAGTATCAAGCCGCCTAACACACAAGAACTCGTGAATGGATTTCGATGGGATAGAAAGAGATGGATATATTTCAATATTATAATTCTATTTTTCAATATAATCTCATTGATCATGGATACATTTCTTAGATCTGAAGAATAATTTGTCTAAGCTTCTATAAAAATTGTTTTCCGGTTTCCTTCAAAATGCTCATTTACGGCTACCTGTTTTTACGTAAGTCTTTTTTTCAAATTTGGGAACAAGTAATAATCATTCGGTGCCAGGTCAGAACTGTAAGGGGGATAAGATAAAGCACAACTTCTGTTAATTTCACCCTCCTTTTTTACTTTAATATATTCTTTTCAATATCTTATAACTAGCGTAGTATTCTGCTGTGATGCTTTAGTATGCATGCAAGTTAACACCGCAAACATTCATCAATCTGACACCTTTACATTCCTTACACAATAGCCAACCTGCTGACGAAGCGCCTGGTGCACCCAACATGTCCACATTCCACCACGTAGGAGCATGCATGAACAACAAAGGTGTCGACTCATCAGGAAGCTAGTATTTAAAACAAATGAAAATTAGAATTGAGATCAGTTTAATTGTTAGATTTAAGTACGTGTCCATGCCGCCGGAAAATAAATAAAGTTTTTTTTAAATAAAAACCTAAAAGATTTATTTAATTGGCGCCCGAGCAGGGACCAGGAATCAGTACGAATTTTGGTATCGAACCCGTCGCGGATGATAGAAAACTCTTTCCCCTATATAAGATAATAAGGAATAAAAGTAAAGTTGGTCACCAGTCCATTAAAAAAGTGCAGTGTGAATTCCGAAAAAAATAATACAAAAATTGATCTTTATTTTCCTTGATATGGTGGCAGTGTGCCAAATTTTAATCACCCCGGAGTAGCTGGAAAAAAACAGAAGGAACGGAAGTGCCAAACGCTAGCCTGCTGGTCAATAAAATCAACGTCGCCATGAAATTAATAATAAAAGCTAAAATTAAGAAGTAATTTCAAACAAGAAAAAAGTTTACTTAATAGAAAGACAAAATACTAGATACTAAAATAAATATATCAAATTAAAGCAATATAAACTAGTTAAAGGTATTGAAAACAACAAAAACGAAACAACTAGAAAAACTAAATCTAAAAACAAATTTATTATTCTATCGATATTCTATGACAGTGTAAATTATAAACAGCAGTGAACAAATTTAAATATTTCACAATGCCCACAAGTCAAAGAGTATTAAGATCAAATGCAAACCCAACGGATCCTCAAATCGCACTCCGTATCCCCATGATTTCGTAGAATATAATAAAACTTCTATTCATTCCACCTCAAGCCTGAACTTGAGGCTTTTATATCGTCTGTAGTCTGCAGTGTATTCAAAGCACAAGGACGAGATATTGTCGAGAATGCTCTGAACTCATACTCAGTTCAAGAATTGGTTACCGGCAAAACCAGACAAAATTTCAGACGTTGTCCGTAGTTTAAGCACGTTTTCAGGTAACCCGGGAGAATTCAACAAGAAAAGCGTCGAGCGGGTGTTGGAAATAGCTGAACCAATAAAGGATACTCCCAAGTACTACGGGATACTAAGTGTTATAAGAAATAAAATCATCGGAACGCCAATATTGCATTAGAGTCATACAACACTCAATTAAACTGGAAAAGCATATCGCGTTGTCTTGTCATGCATTATGCTGACAAGCGAGATTTAGATACTCTAGAGTACCAAATTTTAACACTTGTGCAGGGAAACAATTCAATTCAAGAGTTTTACCAACAAGTTTACACACATCTCTCGTTAATACAGGAAAAATGTCCAGTATGGATGCTAGATCAGAATCAATATCTCTTCTTACATAAAAGTATAGAGACAAAGCTCTAGATAGGGTTGTAGAAGGTCTCAGAGAAGAATTGCCATAGATATTAGGCATCAAAGAACCTATCGAATTGCCTCAGGTATTTCATCTGTGCCTAAAGTTGGACAATCAGTATTTTCGAACTAATTACGCCTTCCACAAACAAAGTAATGTAAGGAGGACGCATGTGTCAAATCCTCCGATTAGGCACACACCACAAAAGCAACCATCAACAATTAAACCATTTCACTTTCCTTATGGGCAAAATAACTCTCATTTCCACAAACAATTTTCACAGAAACCACAGATCAAACAGGAACCACCAGGTAAAGGTAAGGGAAACTCTAGCAGAATACATTGAAGCACACCCATTGCAATCATCAGAGCACGAAGAGTCATATTTTACATTTTTTATGTTAAAGAATTCTTCGCTACCATTCTTTGAATGTCAAGCGAAGAATGGACAGGTTTCCAAGTTTTTCATTGATACTTGCTCCAACCAGAAATACGTTCAGTCCTCTTTAATAGATAATCCCCTTCAAAATGAACAATTCTTTCATGCAAATCCAGTAGGTGGAAACATCAAGATTATCCATCACACCTTTATAAATCTTTTCGGCCTTCACGATATTAACATTAAAATTTGTTTGCTTCCTACTTTAAAATCCTTTTACGGGATAGTCGGACATGAATATGAAACTCAAAGAATTGTCTGCAACGATCTACACCCACAATGACTATATGCTTATCCAAAATAAAATAAATATGATGTATGGTATCAAATACCACACATCACAGAACGTAAATTATATCAATATCCTAATAGACCATATCCTTAGCCAATAGTTCTCCTAATTTATTCATTGACCCGGATGAAAAACTCATCTGCACCTCTAAGTTAATAGGCGAGATCAAAACTATAAATGACAATCTTGTTTACACCAAATTCTCTCCATATCATAATAGTATTTAATAATAACAAGCAAACTGATTTTGAAAACATACGAACCATAATCCGAACACTTGAAGAAATGAACATGAAAGTTCAACCTGACAAGTGCGAATTTTTTTGAATAAGAAGTTGAATTTCTCGCCTTCATTGTATCAGCCAAAGGTGTTAGCTATCACTAACTTCCCATACCATAAAAGATTTTCGATCCTTTTTATGACACGCTAGCTACTATCGTAGGTTTATACGTGACTATGCTAAAATAATAAAACCCCTCAAAACAGTTCTAATAGGAGATTAAGGACGATTGTCCACCCAAATTTCAAAAAACCAATAGAACTAGGTAAGGAAGCAATAGATTCATTTAATAATATGTACGAGTACATACTTCTAGGACTTATTTAAACGTTGTTCTCTTGAATGATTTTCAAGATTTTTTTATATGGTAGAAAGAGAGAAGGAACAGTAATGCAATTTGTTGGCATTTGGAAAATGTGAATATTTAAATTTAATTTAAATTATAAGTAATTTATAAAGCATATCAACCACATAAATTATATTGCTAGTTACAGTGCGCCCATTCGCGTACCAAAAAAATTCAGAAAAATTCAATAATATTCGTAAAGTTATTCGCGTTCAAAATTTCTGAGATTTAATCTTTCAAAATTGTGAAGTTGCATATTTAGCAAGTCTCGACACAACGACAGACTGATGGATCTATTCTCTTGCTCTTTCAGCAAATGGGACGACACTGGAAGCCTATTTTAAAGAATGCCACATGATGTACTCGTATGTAATATGCAACACATTAGGGTCACCCATGATCTGTGTTAAACGTCGTACAATTTTTTTTTTTTTTTTTTATTAAGGAAACTCCCAGATTCATGGTCCTACCAGGCAGAACTCCTTTTGGTGTAGTAGTTTGAGAAACTTGGATTTTATTCGTTACTCTTTTAAGTTCGGTGGTTGTGGTTGCTGTTCCCCGTCCGGGCACCAATCTGCACAGTTCGGGTCACAAGAGAACACACGACCTACTACACTGTGGCCTACTACACTGAGGCCACTTTAGAACTATGTATAATATAGAGTGACCAGATAAGAACGATAGGAAAAGATAAATAAAACAACAACGGTGTAAGATATATAATTGATTCTGGCTTTATTTTGAAGCTATATTCATGTCATTATGTACATCATTTAAATGCCCACCTCGGCTTTGCTGGCAGTGCTTCAAGCGGTCGGTTAAATTGTTGATTACTCGGTCCAATATGTGCGACGTTATTTCGGCAATAGTATCTCGAATGTTGGCCTCGAGCTCGTCCAAAGTGGTTGGCTTGTTAGCGTAGACTAAGAACTTGACTTAGCTCCAGAGAAAATAATCGAGGGGTGTCAAGTCGCATGATCGCGGCGGCCAATTGATGAACGCTCGTCGTGATATGACCCAGTCGCCAAATTTCTCCTTCACCACTTCGAGCATTGCGTCGATTGTATGGCATGTAGCGCCGTCTTGTTGTCGAGCTCTGACCACAAAAAGTAGGTTAACATCGCTCTATACTGACGATCATTGAAGGTAATGGTGTCTCCTTCCTTATTTCGAAAGAAATAAGGTCCGATGATGCCTCCTTGCTATAAAGCGCACCAAACAGTCAATCTTTGTGGATGCATTGATGCTTGGTCGAACACTTGTGGATTGTGGTCGCTCCAATAACGGCAATTTTGCTTGTTGACATAGCCGCTGAGCCAAAAATGGGCCTCGTCCGAGATGATTTTTTGGCCAAAATCCGGATCTTCGGCCAACATTTCCAGCTCCCAATTAGCGAACTCACGGCGTTGTCTATGGTCGTTTGGCTTCAATTCTTGCGTCAATCTAATACGGATGTACGCCCAAATCCAATCGCAAAATAAGCCTGGTTGACTCTCTGGCGATGCCCAATTCAGCTGATCGGCGCCGAATGGCCGCTACTTCGGCTATGTTTTCTTCACTTCGCACCGATCTCTGTCTGGTTGGTGGCTTAAGATCTAAAGGAGTGTACTCACGTTCAATATTTTCTACGGTGCGAATTGCCTGCGCACTGAAGCATGATGACGACCGACATCACGACGAAATTCATGTTGCGTGTATACAACTCACATGGGACCAACATATTCAGATAGTTATTGGCAAAATATACGGATGTTTACGTGCCCTCTCACTGACAAAACACTTTATACCTCAGCATATTAGGCTTAACTTGGCAAAAACTTTAATTTTGCCAATTGCCACCTACGGATGTCAAATTTTTTGTTGTCATAATTCAGAAACACGAAGGAATCTAATAGTGGCCTTTAATAATATTACGCGTTACGTTTACAATCTTAAACGATTTGATCACATTTCTGGATACACTAACAGAATTCTGGGTTGTGACCTGCATACCTATTACAATTTCTGCGCCCTAAAAACACTAAATAATATCTTAATTTGCAAAGAGCCGCAGTATCTGTATGAAAAACTTCAGTTCTCAACTTCCCCTCGTTCTCTAGTTTTTATTCAACCAAGGTTTACATGCAGAAACTCCGAGAACCAATATCTTGTTTATGTTGTCAGACAATGGAACGCCCTACCGATGGACATCAGAAAGCTTCGTGGAACCAAGTCATTTGATAAAGTTTTATTTAAATATTTGACTGAAGGTGCTTAGACAAATTCATGAATTTTGTAACAAGAGAGTTTATTTTTAATTTTTTCTTTTTCCTTTAATGCAATTTTTATTTTTATTTTTTATTTTTGTTTTACCTAATAATGAATACCAATTTCTCCATTGTTAATATGCATAGTTTATTTTAATATTTTAATTTTTAATTTATCAAATTCGAATATATGAATTGTTTAGATTTAATAAATTAACTTTTACTGTTATAGACTTTAACACATAAGTCCAATGTAAAAGATTCTCTAAATAAATAAATAATACTAAATAAATAAATAATACTAAATAAATAAATAATACTAATACTGAGCCGGAATTGCGATCATATTTTTTAATAATTTCCACACCTTCGGGTCAAACGATGCATGATGAAATGCAAACCTTACTGAATATTTTGACAGCTGGATGTCATTGGTAACTTTAACAGCTATTGAAACATAACAATTGGAAAAACTATCATTGTATCTGGTCACCCTTTAGTAAAATGTTAACTTTAGATTAGACAAAATAGTGAGCAAACTTTGTAAAGTTTGTCACTTTTTTTGATATAAAAATAAAGGAGAATGACTCGTACGATAGCTTCGATTCCTGGGTAAACAACATAAATAACATACCTCTAAGAAAGAGCCACTATAGCCAAACATTTTGTATTTATATTAGTAAGTTCTAGTCCTACCTCCTCTTAGTGGCATCTGTGAACATCTCCGGAAATTGCAATTGGAGAGAGTGCATATGGAGTTTCCTGTACGAAACAGGGTTAGTTTCGGTTTGGCTGTGGGCCAGTAACATACGAGTACACCTGAAAACAAATGTTAAAGCTCCGAAGCTTACAACAATAAAAGCATTCTATGTTGGCATCTTTTGCTGTGGGTCTGCTGCTAATTCCCACAGCAATATGTGGGTCATTCGACACGTTAATGCGCAGGCTAATTCAATCGAAATAATATTAAAGAATAATATTTTACAGCATTTTTATTGATCCTACTACAAAAGTTTTGATAACTATTAGAACAAAATTAAAAACAATTTTTATTTGTCTCGCACCATAATGTACTCGTGAAGCGTGGCAACACAACGTGACAGCTGAAGCGAAAATGCATTATTTTCCACAATAAGAATATAACCCTGACCAGACTAATAGTAAAGTGGCTCTCTCACTAGAGCACTTCTTCTTATTCCAGACGACAGCGGAGGAATTCCCTAGATGCAATCAACGGTGGCGTCTACATGTCCATTTAGGTTGAACTTAGTGAACACCTTGCGCGAGCTACTTCGACATATTCGGATCACAGGTTGGTAAAAAATTAGTCATTACTTTGAAGCAGATATGGTGGCAGATGAGAACTTAATCGGCCAACGGCAGCGCTCATACTCCCGTAGTGGACTACTGGCACCGATGTATCCGGCTCCAGGTTCAACAAAAGGAACTGGCCCTGCAGGTTGGGGTTGTGCCGTCGGGTTAACTACCCTACGAAGTAAAGAAAACACTGGTTACAAACCAACTGCCTTGTATACGGATGATTTTACTGTTGACGACCCTTTCAAAATTAAAAAGGAAAACTATCTTCAACAACAACTAACGGAGACTCTAGACTGTTGCAAAGAAGACATTACCGCCATCCAAGATGGGCCGGGCAAAAGGCCTGATATGCGCACCCCTCACCAGAAGATGGACGACGCTCTTGGACAAGACGTATGGGCAATGCCTTAGCCACGATATAAAAATTGTCCTGGGTGATTTTAACGGAAAGTTAGGAAAAAAGGACGTCATTAGTAGCGTGGTCGAAAAGCACAGCCTGCACGACACCACATCCGACAACGGCTTCAGGCTAGTCGACTTTACGCACAACGTAGCCAGTACGCGGTCCCACGTCTTCATATTCCAAAGAGGACATGGCTCTCTTTTCATCGAAAAACCGTCACCCAAATCGATCTTCTTGCGATCGACCCAAGGCACTCTTCCAGTATTCTGGGTCCGGACTTTCCGAGCCAACGTGGACTAGGATCACTACCTAGTTCTAGCCAAGGTACGGATGCGGATATGCAAAATGGAGCGAAATCAACGAAATCCTTTGAGGAAGTTTGACGTCGGACGGCAAGAGACCGCCAGAACCTTTGCCGATCGTGTCTCTTTTAATCTTAATCTAAGTCCTATGCCGCCAGCAGCAAATGCGGAGGACCAATGGGAGCGTTGTAACAAGCCATCAAAGATGCCGCCTCGGATGTACTGGGTTTCTCTCGGCCACCACAACGAAACCCCTGGTTTGATGAGGAATGTCGGCAAGCACATGTAGCAAAACAAGAGGCGTACAAGGCGGCGCTACATATAAGGACTAAAGCTGCTTCGCAGGAAGAAAAAAAAGGAGCCTGAGAAGATTGAGAGACTTTATTGCAGGAATGATGTTCAGAATGAAGTGAGGATAGTGATATCTAAATTTAAATCCAACGAAGATGCTGGAGGTGACGGCCTTGCCGCCGAACTCTTTAAGGCAGGAGGAGATAAGTTGGTAAGAAGCACTCACCAGCTCATCTGTAAAATCTGGTCGGACGAAAATATGCGCTATGAATGAAACCTCAGCATCATTAGCCCGATTCTGAAGATCCTCTGAACTGTGCCAACTACAGAGGTATAAGTCTTCTCAACATCGCATATAAGGTCCTGTATGCCATATCATGTAAACGCCTAAAACCGATCGTCAATAACCTGATAGGTCATTGACCATATTGTTATACTACGGCAGATTTTGGAAAAAAAAAATCAATGAATATAAAATCGACACGCATCTTTTCATCGATTTCAAAGTTGCCTATGAAAGTGTGTATAGAGACAAGTCATACAGAGCCAAGTCTAGTCTCGACATCCCTGTCAAGCTTGTCCGTTTGTGCAGGATGACAATAGAGAACTCTTGTTGCTCCATCAAAGTCGAAAAGAACACCACCGAACACTTCGATATCAGAAAAGGTCTTAAATAAAGTGACACGCTATCATGCGATCTCTTTAACATACGAGTAATCCTAAAAATTGTACGAAACTCACAAACCAACACCGGAGGTACAATCTTTTACAAGTCTGCGCAACTACTCGTTTACGCCGATGACATTGACATAGTTGGAAGAACTCAGCAGGCACGTCAGTGGAGCATTTGCGAGTATTGAGATCAAGGCAGCAAAGATGGGTTTAGCAGTCAATGAAAGTAAAACAAAATATATGCTGCCTACAAAAAAGGACACCCAACATCTGCGTCTTAGACAGAACGCCACAATAGACAGATATAATTTGAGGTAGTAAAGGACTTTGTCTACCTAGACCCTATGGTGAGCTCTGCAAATTAAATCAGTGGGTAGATCAAACAAAGAATTACTCTTGCCAATCGGTGTTTTTATGGGCTAAGGAGGCAATTGAGTAACAAAGCCCTATCTTGAACTACTGAGGTAACTCTTTATAAGACCCTAATCATCCCAGTCCTGCTGTATGGCGCAAATGGATGGACTTTGTCAAAATCTAATGAGGATGCCCTTGGTTAGAGAAAAGTTCTTCGAGTGATCTTTGGTCCCATCTGCATAGACGGCGAGTGGAGGAGAAGGTACTATGCCGAACCATATGGCCTGTACAAGGACATCGACTTAGTCAGAAGAGTTTTGTTGATTAAGGCCCAGGTCCACCCTGAACTGTAGCGCCACCTAAGTAAATAAGTAAATTTCGCAGAGCATAGAGAAATGGGTCAGTCAATGGGAAAGTCAGAGTCAAATTTGGATTTAAGATAAGATTGCTGTCGTTTGTTGATTTGATTGATCGTGCGCGAAAGTACGTACAAAAGTCAGAGTCAAATTTGGATTTAAGATAAGATTGCTGTCGTTTGTTGATTTGATTGATCGTTGCGAAGGGAGCGTAACTCCTTATTATACCAGGATGGAGAAGACGAGTAAATGGGTGAAAACGGACCAACGGCGAGAGGAAAGGATTGCTATCACAAACTTTGGAACTATAGACGTCGGACGAGAAGATAGGGTCAAGTTACGTACTTATGTAAGTTGTTCCATATGGTACTTACTGGAAATAGGCAAGAGTCAGTTAATAAGATTTCCCTGGCGGTGGGGATATAATGGTACTCATCATCAGATTGAGACCATTAAAGGTGGGGAAGATTAAAGTCCCCTAAAATGATGACTTCAACACATGGGTCCATGGCATCACATCAACCGCATCAACGGCAAGTTGGTAAGACCCAATTGGTTGAGATAGGTGTATATAACAACACATTATGAAAAAATAGTGCTTGGGTATACATAAACATACATAAACTCCGAATGTGTGAGTGGTGTGTGAGTTTTTGAAATACCGTCGACTTAAAGGCGTAGATCCCGACTCTGTAGAGTATCATTTCAAAGGACGTGGTCCCCTGATTCCTAATGTATATACATTATATATCGTTCAACCCTTTGGTTTCAAAAATATTTTTAAAAAATGCAGCACAATGGGTGTTTCGCAAATATGAAATAAAACTGATTGGTGTGTTACACAGTAGATTGGAAACAGTTTATTAACGTACATTTACACGAGTGACACATATAATGTCTGAATGTCATTTTATACTGATGGTATCATTTACACGACGTAAAATAATGACCAGTTAAGAGCATTGTCATTATGTTTCATTATTTCATTAATGACAGCATTTGAAAATGTCAAATAATGACACTGAATCGTTTTCTTCAATTACTCCATCTTAAAAAAAAATAAAAAAACGAGGTAGCCAGTCAAACATCGTCGTATTTTTGTTTTTATTTTGATTTGTGGTGCGCGAGTTTAATCATTAGGAAATAAAACCGAGAAATTTATGCATTGCACTGAAAATGGAAAGCAAAAAAGTAGCTGCCGCTCGTTTTGCTGTTACATTGATCGTTTAGAAGGAGGAAGAAGAAGCCTGGTATGCCGCACAAGCCAAACGAACAAGAACGCATCGATCTCAGAGTGTCCGTCCATTGTTCTTGGAAGGAAGCGGTTTCTATGAGACATTACGCGGTCAACTTCGTCAAAACAATCCTGAATTATTTAAAAATTTCATGAGAATGTTTGCCGATGATTTTGATTTCGTGGTTGAAAGAAACGAGCCTCTGGTAGCGAAGCAAAATACAAACATGCGTGAATCAATATGTGCCGGAGAACGTCTTGCGACTACTCTCCAATTTCTCGCAACTAGGTTTCTTGCAACTGGGGCTCTTGCTATATCCATCCAGCACTTCTGCTTAACATCGCCATTCCTATATGCTGGAGAATCCACGCCAACAAGGTCGCGGGCAATAGCTAGTCAGTACTCCTGTCTCTGCTCTAGACGTCTTGATGAACCTCCCCCCTTGATATTTATTTCATGGGGTGTACACTCAGAGCCATCTTCCGTTTAAAAAGAAGAGGTTTCTGGCACGTTTCGCACTGGAGTTTTGATGACGTTGCGCAACGATTATCCTACGACCCCTGTCTCATGGATATGCCATCTGATGCAATGACACCTGAATTACGGCTGCGGTGCAAATTTGAAGTCAACTTTCCTTATGTTCAGGATTGGCTTTGGCAGGAGTCTGAGCCAAGAAATGAATGTAGTCGCATTTTCACGGACGGCTCTAAAACTGGACAGGGGTCTGGTGCTGGTGTTTTCGTGGAATGCGACAACAATAGGCTTCACTTCTCATTGGGAAAACACACATCTGTCTTCCAGGCAGAAATATATGCTATCCAAATGGCAGCGGACTATATTGGTAAGAACATGTGGAAGGGGCGAAGTATTTGCGTCTGTAGTGACAGTCAGGCTGCGCTTAAGGCCTTGCTCAATCCTTTAACCACTTCCAAAATAGATCGAGAATGCAAAATATCCTTGAATTCGGTCGGATGGCTGAACTCACTGAATCTTGTTGGGTCCCAGGACACAAAGGGATAACAGGAAATGAGATCTCTGACGAGCTTGCTAGACAAGGCTCAGAAGAGATTTTCGGTGCTGATGTGGTGAGTGTTGATGACCTAAGCTCTTCATCTTCGTCTTTACAAAAGACGAAAAAAACACATTAAAATGGGGTTCTCTGCCTGGTTGTACAATGGACCTGTTTTTGAGTCTGAGTGCTCCAGTAGGGTGTACCCGCCCTGACAAAAAAAAAAAAAAAAAATAGCTGGTCCGACAAAAAGGTATGTACATATGTACTCGTATGCATCGTTTCTCCAAGTTCACAGACCTTAGTAGAGATCGCACGTGTTTCGGCTTCTCCTTGTGATTTTAAACATAAATAGACAGCGGTGCGTCAAGTGTCGCGGTAGCGCAGAGCTAGTGTTAGCGTCCAGTGACCTGAGTTGTTCGGGTTCAATTCCCACCGGAACAAAAGTTCTTTTTTTTTTTTTTTTTGTATTTTATTTTATTTTATTTTAAAGTAAAAAAAATTAACATAAACAATAACAAGTGCGGTAATGAGAAAAAAAGAACGGTTCCTGCTTCCCATAGCGGGAGTAGTGGACACAAAAACATCGGCCGATGACAGTGAAAGCCACTTGGCAATTGTCGAAAGTGGAACCACGGTAAAGAGGAGGAGGAAGCAGAGGCTGACTCCCTACGAAGGCAAGCGCCTCTCCCTATCAGCTTCGACTGAAAAGCTGCCGGGAGAAGTGAGGGTGGGGCGCCGTCAACAACAACAGCAGCAGCAAAAGAGCGTACATTCGTCTCGGACGGTGGAGAAAATTGCTACAGAGGTGGTAGCAATAGCTTCGCCACGTTAGCTGCCTCCGAGTCCGAGGATGAGGACGAAGAGATGGAGGCCATCAATGATAGCATACGGCAGCTCCAGCAGAGGGTGCTGACCATAAAGGCTAAACAAACAGCCAGAAGAGCAGAAGATAGCCAGTCACAAAAAAAAATTCAACAACAAAAACAGCTGCCTGATATGCAGCAGCAACAACAACTGCCTGCAAAGCGACAGCAACAAAACCAGCTGCCAGCAAAGCAGCAACAACAACATCAACAGCTGCCAACAAAGCAGCCACAACAAAAACAGTTGCCAGCTAAGCAGCAGCGGCAACAACAACAACAAAAACAGAATCAGCAGCAACAACAACATCAACAGAAAGACCAGCAACAACAACAACATCAGCAGCAGAGGAGTGCAAAGGAGAAGGTGCCACCTATCAACACATTTGACACCATTGAGCTATGTAAGTCGGCCATAGGCAACAACTTTTTTATTAAACGCATTAATGAAGATAGGCATACTATCCACTGTAATACAGTGGAGCAGTACAATAAAATAAAAGGTTTATTAAAGGAAACGACGACGGAGTTCTTCTCCTTCACTCCGAAGGGGGAAAAGTTGCAAACTATGCTACTGAGGGGGGTAGATCCGTCTATCGAACCGGGAGAGCTCCTTAGGATGCTGAAAGAGAAGGAGTGCGACGGTCTTGAGTTCGTGGGAGTCAAGCCGTTCACCACAGCAAAGGCCAAAAGGGAGAAGCGGAAATTACCGTTCTTCCTTGTTCAGATAACTCCCAACAGCAAATTGGATGGTCTAAGGAGTATTAATGTCCTAGACTACCAGGTTGTTAAATGGGAAAAAGTAAAGAGGAGCGATAACATTTTACAATGTGTTCGCTGCCAAAGGTTCGGGCACGCCGCGTCGAACTGCGAAATGCAGCCTCGATGCGTAAAGTGTGGAAAGAACCACAAAGCAGAGGAATGTTCCCTGGGTAAGGATGGGGCGGCAGATAAAGGCCAACTCTCTTGTGCACTATGTGGGAACTCGGGACACACCGCAAACTATCGGGGTTGTCCTAAGTTCCAGTACATGAAAAAAGTAAACCTGGCTCGTCAGCAGAAAATCGAAGTCAAGCGTCCACCTGTTTCTAGTCAAACACCAGCCGTTACTCCCCAATGGTCCTACGCCCAAATGGCGTCAGGCCGGAGAAACACGGTACAACAACAACCGAAGGTTGCCGCACAGGCCCCAGTGCCTAAAGCACCTGAGGCTCAGCCTGATTTGCTGACTATTTTGCTCTCTATTCAAGGGCAAATGAACCAGCTTCAGCGACAGTTACAAGAGCAGGCGAAACGGGTGGACCAGATCTACGCATTTCTGCCGGGCCTAGCGCACCTCCAGTCGTAATGGATACGATGGCGGAGAAACCCTTAAAGATCATTGCGGTGAATGTGAATTCACTGATAAGGATCGAGCGAAGAACCGTACTTTTTAAGTTGTTAGAAGATCAAAGCCCTGATGGGATTTTGGTTAGCGAAACTAAGCTATCCCAGAAACACAAACTGAGCCATAATAAATACAATATTATAAGAAGAGACCGACCCGACTCTACTCAAGGAGGAGGTGTTGCGATCTTCATTCACAAAGACTTGCGACATAAGGCCGTGTACAGCGGTGAAGTGCGGAGATTCCAGGAGCTGGAAGCATGTATCGTGTGCATTGCTCTCCGTAGTGGAAAGAGGATGTACATGGTCGCGGTCTACGCATCTGGTTCTACTCAAACTACGTCATTTATTACAGAGCTCGAGACACTTTTTCGATGTCTAAGGCTGGAGTCGGAGGAGAATTATTTCCTCATTGCCGGAGATTTAAACGCCAAACACAGCGATTGGGGAAATAACATACCAAATTCTAGGGGGAACCTACTATTCAATTGGTGGGGTCAACACAATGTCGAGTATAGACTCGATTTGATAGCTACAGATAGCCCGTCGTATCCTAGAAGCGGCTCCTATCTGGATCTTATGCTGTTCGATGCACGGTTACAACTGACCAACACGAACCAACAAACGAGAAACTGCCTACACACTTTTGTGTATGACAGTGACCATTGCGGACTCAGTGCCGAAATTACAATTCCCAACGAAATTGCGGAATTGGACGAGTTTGTTCAAAAGTACCCCTACAACTACAGTAGGATGCGTTGGACACGCTTCTCCAGAGCTATGACAAGAGCACTCTCCTTGAATTCGCTCCACCCACCGTCCAATAGGAACCTGTCAAACGAGGAGATTGACAGGTACCTAAGACAAATGGACGAGACAATCAAACGAACGATGGACAGTACGATACCTCGTTATCAACACACTGACAACGCAGACATATTCCGCAATGCAACAATCGACGCACTACACCAACAAAAAAGTAGACTTCTGTCAAGACTCAAAACCTTGAACAGACAGTTTACGGAGAGACAAAACTCGGAGGTTAGGACACTGAAGTCGTTGATTAAAAATCTCCAACAGTTAATTAGATAAAATTACAGACTCTCTGTAAATCTGCATTGGAACAACAAAATTCGGGCTGTAAAATCCAACAACCCGAGTATGTTCCCGCAAATAAATAAAATTTTTCGGAGGAATAATCAAAACGACCTGCCGTGTCTTAAGATCCCTCGAACGACGAACAACGAACAAATACTAATAACAGCAGGCATAGATCCCGAGAACGCTGTCGATGATGACAATTTTTTCATGATCGAAGATCCCCAGGAGAAAGTAGAGGCTATAGGAGCGACTTTCCAGGAAGTGTACAAGGTGAATGATAGCATTTGCCCGAACCACGCGACCTGAAAAGTCGAGTCCTTGTGCACAACGTCTACCTTCGAAATGATATAGAGCACTGGCGATCAGAGAACATAGGTTTTACCGAGTTCAATGACGATAACATGGCAAATAATGTCGTCGCCAATGAAATGGTTCACTCCCCATACGTATCGAAGGTAGAACTCCAAACGATCTTTGCATCATTGAGAAAGAAGAAATCAGTGGGAATTGACGGACTGTCGAACATTGTGCTTCGACATCTCCCTCTAGAAGCGGTGGACATTTACACCACTCTGTTTAACAATGCGCTGAATAATGCACATTATCCAGCGCATTGGAAAACAGCAGTGATACAACCCATCCCCAAAAGGGGAAAGGACTCTTCCAATCCGGCAAATCTCCGGTCGATAAGTCTCCTTCCGAACATCAGCAAGGTATTCGAGAAAGTGATCAATAGGGCCCTGCTTAAGTGGACTGAGAACAGTAATATAATTCCGGATTACCAATTCGGTTTTAAGGCGGGGCATGATACAATACATGCCGCGTCTAAACTGGTATCTGACATCCAATGGAACAAAAGTAAGAAACAATGCACGGGTGCCTGCCTGGTTGACTTGGAGAAGGCGTTCGATACCGTATGGCTAGAAGGACTCTTCTACAAGTTGAACAGGCTGGGCATAAGTAAACCACTGCTGTACATGCTCTGTAATATGCTCACCAGTAGACAGTTCATTGTGAAAAATGGCAATGTGACTTCTGCTGGGACGTTCGAAATCAAAAACGGTCTACAACAAGGTGCGGTTAATTCGCCGATCCTCTTTAACATTTACACGAGTGATCTCGTAGGATCTCTTCCACATGCTATTGCGTATGCAGACGACTTGATCGTGTATAGGTCAGGACCAACGATCGAGGTCATTGCAATACTCTTGCAGCGTGATTTCGATAAGATCAGGATATACTGCGACGACTGGAAGCTGAAGATCAACTTCCAGAAGACAGAGACTATTCTGTTTAGAACGTCGTTATCTGGGGCCTCCAGGGATACCAGAAATAATTGGCGAAAGTTCTCAATCGTGGGACAGCACGGGCAGCTACTAGCGAGTCGAAGTGTGGTTAGATACCTTGGGATCTGGCTAGATCAATATCTATATTTTAACAAAAATGTAGATGCTGCTCTGGTCAGAGCCAGAGGTGCTTTTGCCCTTACAAAGAGACTGTTTTATAGCAGCCAACTCGATGCAAGGGTGAAGGTAATCTGCTACATGGCCCTTATTCGGCCCATGCTCGTATATGGATGTCCCGTGTGGTTCATCGTGGGAGCAAGCTGGATGGAAAGGATTCGGGTGTTTGAGAGGGCTTGCCTTAGGGCTTGTCTTCAGTTGTACAGAACACTAGAGTCCCAGTACATAAAATTCTATTCTAATAAGGTCCTGTATAATAGGGCGAACATAAACAGAGTGGATAATTTCCTGATCAATATGATTCGAAGGCACACTGTAAGAGCAATGTCCTCGGTGAATAACCTGATCTCCGGGGCATACTACCCCAATGATTTGTATCACGAGAGTGTGCGTCTTAACGGCTTCATCCCCCCAGAGGCGTTCCTATATTTAGATAGGGAAGGTCTGATACAGGATAGGTGCCGCTAATCTACCATTTTGCCCGAAATGCTGCGGACAGGCGACTTAACTACGACCGACACGTCGCGCACAGCACCACGGAGCGTCTTCGGTTTAGTAGAGCGGTATCAAGCCGTGATATGGCAGATGTAGTGAGACAGCACCAGAAATTCTGGTGGCTCGGGGACGGAGAGGGAACTCCCTCGTCGTTTCCTTTTGATTCGGGGTAGTCTCCGAAGGGGCAAAGTCGGTATAGCTTTTATAGCCTGGCCGGCTTACATAGTTTTTAAGGTCAGTTTAAGTAGCTTTAAAATAAAAAAAAAAAAAATAATAAAAAATAAAAAATACAAAAAAAAAATACAAAAAAAATACAAAAAAAAAAAAATCTTATACATGGGTATGTATGTATGTATACTATATGTATATGGGAAGGTATACAATATATCTATGTATATGTACATACATATGTATATCGAAAAAAAAAAAATTGCGTGTTTAATCACGTACCTTAGAATAAGTAGTTTTTAGGTAGTTTATAAGTTTTATATATAGATAAAAAATTCAGTTCATGTACTAAGTTTTTGCTTAAAAATTTTTTCTTAGTTTCACAATATTTGTAAGTATAGATTTAATAAATATTTTAAGTTATGTTACGTCGAAAGACATAGTTTAAGCATTAGGTTTAGCTTAGAGCGCCCGCATAGGGCCATTAAGTTAGTATATAACATAGTTAAGTTAGTTAAGCTAGTTTTAAGCGTTTTTTGTGTCTAGCTGTTAAGAGTTCATAAATTCCGAAAATAAAAATGCACTAAAAACGAAAAAAAAAAAAAAAAAAATCGTTTCTCCAAACTTTTTTGTTTTTAAGATGTGAATTATATTTACAACTAATCCTTTTTTCTTTCCGCATAAATTTGGATTTTGTTATTGATTTTTCAAAATGATCAATGAAAATAGCAAATAATTGCGTGACACCTACATACTACTATGTATGTCAGTACATGCCTAACGCACAACAGTAAACTCCATTATTTATTTGAAAACATGTAAGAACCAAATTTATATTTTAATTCCAGTAAGCTCTTCTGTTTTAAACACCAAGGCTAATTGTCCACTCTAGAGATAGAAAATATTTGTTTCATAAAATGGAATGGGTGCCGAGAATGAAGAAGACGATGATATATTAACGTCATGTTTTTATATTACACTGTGTTGATGCAATGCTCAAGATCCTTGGGTATTCATTCTTAACTAATTTTCAAAGTTTTTAACGCCCGTGGCATTTGCTTGAGTACAATGCAAAAAGGAACATTTTTGTTCTGATTATTATTTTTAGCATGGCAGTAGCCTCTGCCTCTTCAGTGCATCCCTAATGATGAAAGCATGAGCAAAATATGTAAGTATTTCGTTCTTTCATTCAACTTGTGAGTTTATCCATTGGGCATTTTTAAGGTTTCGACATAGTTGATGAAATAGAACACTGAATATACATGCATATCTTTTTTGGATACCCTTCTTTGTGGTAAGTAGGTACTTGAATGTTATATAATCGAGAGAGAAGTTTTAACAGATACTCGTATTTAACTGATATTTAATTACATAATTTGTGCTTGAACAATGTTTTGATTTTGATCGTGGTTCATTCAATTATTAAATCTCTCCAGTGTCAAGAGCAAATTGAGTTGAAAAATTAAAAGTTTTTTTAGCCCATTTTTTGGTATATACCAGGGGCGGCTGATAAGTTCGCGGCCTAAGACATTAAGTGAAATAAGAGATCCGCTTAAAAAAATTTGTTTCTCAATACAATCTTCATCGAGGAGGGCATTCAGTGTCTTAATACCAGCGAAAAAATATTCTTTTTCTTTGCCTTCAAAATTACTTTCTACAGCCGTCTTATTTCGTTCTCATCTGTAAAAGCCGCTCGGGGTCAAATCTGGCCTTGAAGTGCCTGAGTCAATAAATTTGCTTAATATTGGCCATTTATCGTAATCCGCTTGGCCAGGTAATCAATCAGCAAAATACCATCGCTGTCCCAAAAAACAGGCCATAAGCTTCGAAGGCGACTTTTCCGGCTAACTCCAAAAAACCTTTGTAGCACTCGAGTCGTCGTTGCTTGTCGAACGGCGTGAGCATTTTCTATCTCCAGCGCGCACGAATTTTGTTCATGTTTAAATGCTCGTGCAAAATTTATCCAATCCATTCTTTGCTGATATGCAACCCGCTATCTACCACATTTCTATACTTCGGTCGACCACAACTATGATCATTGACACAGGACGCTGTGGGCGGGGGTCGTCTTCACAGCACTCTCACCCTTGTTGAAATAAGCGACCATGGTATAAGAAGGTCCAGAATCTTAAAGAGTCGATGACATGTCTCCGAAAATTTCTTTATGCGAAATTTCTTTTTTCACGAGGTAAGGTGCTCGGAATTGAAAGAATTTCCAATTTCGACTGACATGATGATGTTTATTCTACCACAGATAATATTATAACAAAATGAGACTATTATTGAAACGAGGTGATATTTATACTACTAAAGACTACCGCAGTCTTACTAATGAGAAGATGACTCGTTGTTGAGTATCTCCCCTCGTACTAGCTGAACAAAATGATAAATTGCAACAAGTAACAAGTTTTCAAAAATATGGGTTACTAATAGTATTTAAGGGTACATAAATGTGGACTCCGGTTTATTACACGGTAATGAAAAACCAAATGTGGAAGCCGTGCTTCAGTGGTAAAGTCTGCGATCACTGAGCGAGAGGTTCAAGGTTCGAATCCAAGAAAACACCAAAATAAAAAAATAAAAGTTTTATCACGGTCCCACCTCTCGCGAACGTCTGATAAACATCCAAGAGTAAAATTGTCATGAAAAGCTCCTCTCAATCGATTTTTTTTTCGACTGAGAGAAGCTTTTCATGATTGTGCTGACAATTACGAACGCAACAAAAAAAAATTAACCAAATCGGTCGAGCCGTTCTCAAGTGATAATCTTTCATACATGCGGCAATTGATTTTTATTTATAGAGATGTCTAGTACCATACAATAGGTAGTTTAGTTAGTGTTAGGAAGCAAAATGCCTCATAAAAAATTATAGATATATTTATATTTCAGTCAAATACAATACGTTTTAGAAAAGATGCATTAGGGCGGCGTTTGTATGTATTAGTTGAATTAAAAATGATTTCCTAGCAATTCGCAGTGTTACTAGAATAAGTTATTGTAATTTTTTCTTACTTATATTACTTTTCTTTGTAGTGGAGTATTACAAGTCTAAAAATGTCTTTATCACTTATTTGCAAATGGAAAGTGCATGCACTGAAAAACTTTTGTAAAACTTTAATCGAACATAGTTTGTGGTTGTCGCATGGTAATGTAAAAAGAGTACCGAAAATTACGAGAAAGTGGTTTCAGTTGTAAATTGAGGATGCTATCGAAAATTATGAAAAACACAACATCTAAGAGAAAAACTATTGTAGCACTGACGCTACTCAAGAGCTGCGAACTTTAAGTGGTACACAATATTTGGGTTACTATTATGTGCTGCTGAATTCACAAAGGGCATGGAGGAGGCCTAAGTGAAGACTAATGCCCACATCACCCTCTACATTATCTGCTGACCTAATGAGATTTAAATTAAATAAAAGTTGAAGACTTGTCTAATTCGCTTATATAATATGAGTACACATATCACCCAAAAATATTACAGTACATATCTAAGCTTTTAGCTTCTGAACAACGAAATACACACCTCTACGAGTAGGGGTATATTCTAATATACCCGATGTAGACATATGTACCTGTCGTAAGAGGTGACTAAAATCCACCTTCCGCATACAACATATACAAAAAATGCAATGAACAAAGCAGAAGATATAAATACCGCAGGTGGCATCCCAGGCGCACTGGAAAATCCACCCTCTTCGGAGGTAGACTCTACGGATTCTGGGGAGAGTCATTTATTGCGTTTATGTGATCCTTTTTAAAAAGGAACAAGAGTAGTACGATCGCCACCACCAAGATCTCTACAAAATGCGTGCGGAACTAGAAGTCCGACAACATCTTAAATGTCGGCGTACGAACAATGAACTTCAGTGAAATTAAATAGTCTCAATGATGAAAATATTGAACTTTCAGCGAGGCTACATAACATGGACCACATTTGCGGAGAGTTAAAAAAGAAATAGATGTACTAAAGACAGAAAACAAAGCTTTTAAAGAAATGTTTCTGCTTCGAATCAAAATAGCCCTCTTAGTCTTCGGGCTTGCCTTCAGTTATATAGAACACCAGTGTCGCAGTACATACAATTATATCCCAATGAGGTCCTGTACAACAAAGCTAACCTAATAAGGGTAGATAATTTCCTGATCAAGCTGATTCGAAGGCATATCGCAAGAGATGAATAACCTGATCTATGGGGCTTAACGGCTTTGTTCCCCCAGAGGCGTTCCTCTATCTTGATGAGAAATGTCTGATCCAGGACAGATTGGCGGTGCCTCTAATCTTCCATGTTGCTCGGACAGCTGCGGACTTAACTACAACAGTCGACTCCGGTTTAGTAGGGCGGTATTGGGTCGCGAAATTGAGGACGTACAACGTCGGTACGAATATTTCTGGTGGCTTCGTCGTTTCCCCATAATACCTGTTTGATGTTCAATAGCGAATATGTGACTCGAATTTATCCACTTTAGCACGCACAGCCTGTCAGGGAGGACTATTATTATGACTGCAAATTGGAGTAAGCGCTCTTAAAGTTGCGACCACCGACTCAGAATTTCGGTAGTAATTTGTATTAATTTTCAAACATTGCTCGTTCATGATTTCCATCATGATAAAAACGCAAACCTTGATTGACGTATTGGCATTAACAGATCATGAAAAGAGTTTAAGGGTGCGTTCATATTAAAATACAAAATTGTTAAGTCCCTATTGAAAAACCCTTGACAATGCAAGTATGCACTGTACGCGTAAGAAATGGACACTATTATTTTAATGTCTCATATATTCATTGTTTTAATCGAATGCTGCTTAAAAAAAATGATTTCATAAACAATTTTAACTTGCTTATAATCGGTGGTTACTTTAACGAAAAAAGCATACATTCTGGAGCTCAAGATGTACCTCACAAAAAGGTATAATGCTTTACGATGTGGGTATAAGTTAACGCTGAAAACATCGAAACACTGCGACAACATTTCCCATGAATGAGACAGCTAAGATGCTGACACCGCGTCTACGCTACCGGACGCTAAATGCATTCCATCACATACTCAACTGTAACTGGAGTACGACTGTGGGAACACATCGTCGGTTGATGGATCGTCGAAGCAAGCAGATTAGTATTTAAGGTAGAATAAAAATTTTGTAATTCAGTTGTAATTTTCAAATGTAAGGCTAAACTCTGCCCGATTAAATAAAGATTTTTTTTCTTTTAATAAACTAAAAATAAATTAATTTATACAATACTCGTATAGCTGTAACTGTCACTCGACGGGTAAACCTACTTACTGACCAACTGATACCGATCTGACTGACTTCTTCGTCTTAAAAAGAATGCCTCGCAATTATTTAAAAGTTGAAGAGAGCTATGATCTGTCCTCTGATCATTCTCCAGTGATTCTAACGATGAATAAAACCGTGATTAGAAAAGAGGTACCAGCCAGATTAATTAACAGCAAAACTAATTGGGAAGACTTTAAGAAAGATATTGAAGAAAATATAGATCTGAGTGTATCACTTAAGATGCCTTACGAACTAGAAATTGATGTCGATTGCTTTAATGAAATCCTGCAGTGTGCCGCCTCGAATAATACTCCAGCACTGACAAAAAAGCAAGAAAATTATGTTTTAAAATATCCTACGAAAATTAAAGAATTGGTGAAAGTAAAAAGGAAAGCGCAAAAAAAAGCGCACACATGCAAATCGTTTGTGTAACTTAATAAAGAAAACGATATAAGATTTGAATCGTGCAATAGGAATGTACCTTGAAAATCTAACAGCGGAAAAAGATTCTAATTATTCGTTTTGCGAAGTGGTTAAAAAACCACATATCCGAAATAAGGAAAAAGCGAAAATCTTTGCAGCCCACCTAGAAGAAACATTTAAACCGGTTGGTGGTCAACCACTCATTGAAAATATCAATGCACGGACGTAACACTTGGCAACTATACAATAGCAAGTGCAATGCTAGTTGAACTCAAATAGTAAAAAAATTAATTGAAATTTAAAAAAGCTCCTGGATACGACTTAAGCACAAGGGAGGTTCTCAAAGAATTACCTAGGAAAGCGGTAATTAAACTTTTGTATACTCGTATTATAAATGCTGCTCTTAGACTAAAGTATGTTCCAAGTCAATTGAAAAAGAGTTTGAAGAAAAAAAGATTTGCTCAAGCGTATTTCTAAACGACTTTGATAAGATGTGATACTAAGGCTTGAAGTTCAAATTACGACAAATTTTGCCAAGACATTTGTATGCCATTTTGGAGTCATATCTCGTGAATAGAGTCTTCCGTGTCAAAAGCTTTATCGATTAGTCAGAATTTAAGGAAATAGCAGCTGGGGTGCCGCAAGGAAGTGTTCGAGGTCCGCTCTTGTATCTGAAGAAGAAGGCGTCACATCAGGTACCTACATTTGCCTATAACACTGCCATTCTGGCGACGGCAAAAATTATATACGTACGAGTATAAGATACCAGTAACAAGTTGCAGGAAGCAATTGTTGTCGAAGTATTGCCTATCGATAATTTGGACGAACTTTCTTGATCACATACGGTCCCTTAAATATTGATAACAGCTTGCGTGGTTCACCCTTTGCCGATCGCCAACAGCATATGTTTACAGATTTCCATGTACTTGCACATAATTAAGGGTCTTGTAGTTTGTATTGTATTTTAAAGCCTTTTCACGAATTTTATCAAGTAAGGTATTATTTTCGTCACCACCATTATTTTTGTCAGGTCGTGCAGTTTGTATTGTATTTTAAAGCCTTTCACGAATTTTAGCAAGTGAGGTATTATTTCCGTCACCACCAGAATCTTCTTCTTGAAGAGCAATATTCGGGTGGTTCGCCCGCAAAGAGTGCGCACAACCCCATTTGATGACTGTTTTTAACGGCTTGGTGAAAGCGTCAAGGATTCCTAAAATATTTCGTTTTTGTTCTTTTCGCTATTCGTCTCAGATGGTCCACGTAAATCGTGTGAAAAGGAGTTGGTAGTTTGTTAAAAGGATGAGTGTGAAAGCGTGTTTTATCTTTCGACCCTTGATTATAGAGGCAGGCAATGAAACTGTTTAAATATTTCAGAACCGTGTGCCGCATTCTAGGATATGAGTCTGAAGTTCGTAATTCCTTAAGGGATTGGATTTAATTAAAGTTGTTGATGTGTACAATTTATACTTCAATTTATTGAATGCTGTCTGTTCTGACGATGTCCAAATAAAAGAAGCCTCCTTTTCGTATTCCGTGCCAGGGTGATATAATGGAATACTAATGGATTCAACACGGTGTCTATCACACTTGTATAACCTTTGTCCCCTTTAACCTAGAGAGCTAAAGTTTTGCATTAAAATAGTAAGCGGTTAACCAAAAACAATCATGCAAAAATTGGAAAAAAAAATTAATATAATATTTTTTACAACCCATCGTGCTACATATCAACATATCAAATTAAAGCTGAGCTTCCGAGGGGTCAAACAAACTTAAACGATGCTTAACTTACTTCACTTCTCTAGGAATAGGAAATGATTTGACAGCTTCTACCTTGCAGTCCCTTTTTGCTGAACTATTGCGTGCGTTATGGCAGTTTTTTTTGTAAGGGGTTCGTGCACGACCATATTCTGTAGACGAGCCTTATTGCGCGCACGTAATTTTCGCACAAATTAAAATTTATTCGCGGAATTTTGGTTCTTTTGCGAACTCTTAGTAGAAATAATTGATAAATATAACAATAAAAATTTCTATTATGAAATCACCATCGAAATAAGAAACGAATATGTAGAACAAAATTAAATTAAATAAACTAATTGTTGTGATGAAATTAGATGTCTGAGACAATTTGATATAGTTGGTTGTTGAACTAGCCGCAAAAATAGATTCTGTCGCCGCTCGAATTTTTCACGAACTTTTTGTTGAGCGTCTGTAATGATTTGCGTTTCAAATTTTGACAGTAAGACAGTAAAAGGAATGCTGCCAACGTTAAAAACTTTATTATTCAGCATTTCTGATCCTTGCGATAACATAATTGACTACTCTTTGTTTTCGTTACCAAAGTTATTTTTTGTTGCTTTAATTATCAAGGCCATACCCGCAATTTTCAAAACTTTTCTGCCCTCTTTTTGCATAATCATCATTTAAGAGGTAATTTCGGATTTATCAAATCATCTAAGCCAACGAGATGAGTATATAAACTTACCGCCATCATTACACCTACATATGAATGTACGGCTGATGCACGTCTGTCCGCTTGCATGCACCAGGTTTTGTTCCTTAGATTCAAAAGTTTTTAGTTGATTAATTTAGGTACTTTTGAGCAACTTGAATTAGCATTGGAACATTGCTCTTTATATAGTATTTTAAGATAAACATCTGTGGGGGACAGCACGAGTGGCTGCGAGAAGCTACACCTGGTCCTATGAGCTGTTAGCGTCGCCATATATAAATTCTAATATTACAATTACCTATAAAGCAACTTGAAATGTATGTCTGGAAATTTTGTCTGTCTATTTGTACGTACAATTGCAGTCTGAATGGGTTTTTTACTTCAAACTTCACAACTACAGTCTGTAAGGTCACAATTTAAGGCGAAATAGATATCCCGAATCCAACCAATTCAACTCAAAATTGAACCGTACTTTTCAGCCGGGTTTTATATTGTGGATTGAGTCCTTCTTGGAAGTTCGTAAGTACAGAGTTCTTTTTAAATCATTCATACCAAACGTATTTAGTGCGAGCTCGGGGGTACCATAGGAGAGCCATCTAGGACCAATGATATTTCTTTTGACTATAAATGACGTTGAACCAGTCATTAAGGAATCGGACTAAGAGCACAAGACTAAGCATACGAGGGTGGGTCAATAAGTCCCTGAAAATTAACACAAATTGTATCGTCACCTTAAATTTAATTTTGTTTTGTCAAGAATCAGCTTTCAAAATTTTCAGACAGATCTGTGAAATAGTTTTGTTGTGGCAGCCATTTTATATAGACGCCTGCTAGCATTTTCGTTACAATGGAAAAAAATGGGTCTCGAGTGCTCATTAAACACTATTTTTTGCGAGAAAAAACTATCATGCAAATCAAACAAAAGCTTGACAAATATTATGGGGACTCTTCACCATCGATTGGAATCATTCACCACTGGTTTACTCAATTTCGGTGCGGTCGTTCAAGCACAAGTGACACCGAACGTTCTGGTCGCCAAATTGAGGTCACCACACCAGAAATGGTCGAAAAATTCATGGTTTGATAATGGACGATCGGCGAGTGAAAGTGCGCGAGCTTGAAGAGGCCACAGGCTTATGACATGGCTCAGTGATTTCGATTTTACATAAATATTTGGACATGAAAATGCTTTCCGCAAGATGGGTGCCACATTTGCTCACAATCGACAACAAACGCATTCATTTGACAACTTCAAAGGTGTGTTTGGCGATATTCCAGAAAAATTGGCTGAGTTTTTGCGCCGTTTCGTAACCGTGGATGAAACCTGGATACACCGCAACACACCAGAAACCAAGGAACAGTCAAAACAAGGGACTTTTCCAATCAGACTTCCTGACTACAGCAGCGTTTGTTTTTTTTTTTTGTTTTATAATTTGCACGTGTTAAAGGGGATATGAATAGCCTTATACTAATTTTAAGGACACGGGCGTTTTTGTGGAAAGGGGAAGAGACAGAGAGAAAGATAGATTGGTGTAGTTGGTTTGAAACGCAGGTGGTATTAAGTTTTAGTGAACTAAAAGGGTGGTTGTTCAGATAACTGGGGAGCATTTCTTTGCTTCGCTGTTATTGTCATTGCTTATGATTCACAGTATTTTGTCCGTGCCCCTGATGTCATCATCACGATCAAGTTGCATTTTAGCCATATGACCACCCTACTGCCAGTGTTATGCCTTCGCAGTAGAGTTGACTTAGCTTTCGCAATTGATCGACTTTTTTATTTATTTCATGCGAAATAAATAGATGATTCTTGACATCAGGATTCGAACCGTGACAAACAGCGTGACAAGCGATGATGTTACCACTACACCACGGCCACCCTTAAATATATGATGGCACTACTACACGCTGATATTACCTTTTATAATAAAAGCGATTTCTGCCAAGTAAGTTGCTGTCGCGAAGAGCTACGGGTTTTTGGTGCGCAGTACAACGTAAGACTCTGTTGAGTTCCCGGACATACGGGGCTGACAGGAAACAAAAGACCTGATGGGCTGGCAAGAAGACTGTCATCACTTGAACTAAATTAGGCAGATACTACAGTAAATTGGAAACAAGAGATTGGAAACAAAATATTAGTAGCAACAAATGAAAGATGGAGTATGCTGGACTCCTGTGTTATAACCTGTGTTACATAAAATGTGGCCACCCTACAAAAAAACAAAAAAAAACTGAGAAAATCTTACAAATGAACAAGAAATCTTTGTCCTCTCTTGTGGGTGTTATCACCGACGAAGATGTGCATGAGGACACTCCACAATTTCTATGTCACTGCCCAGAGCTGCGCTAAATAAGAAATTAAATCCTTGGAAGATATATTTTTAAGGACTTAAAAGAACTTTTTGGCAGGTCTACAAATGAAGTGTACAAATTCGTAAATGCCTCAAGATGGCTTGAAAATCTATAGATTTTTCACAGGTTCTACCTTATGCGAGGCATTTTATATTAGAAAGGCATTTTCCGTAGGCAAAAAGTGTGCTGACCAAACGTTATCAAATTATCTAAAAGTAGAGTAGAACAACTCCTATGCCACTGCACGGCTCGCCAGGAACGTCGCCTAAGGTGCATAGGCACAAGATTCTTCGATAGCCTGGCAAAGTTACTTCTAACTGACCTTAAGAACTTTATTAACTGATCCAAATAGTTTTGTTAGTCACATGTCTTCCATGTACTCTAAGGGCATCACAATGGGCCAACTAGCCTCCTAGTGGAATTTCACATACTGCATTCAGCCCTCCTAACCTAACCTAACCTACTGTAGAGGTAATTAGTTCAACTTCCCTATCATTTTGTATTGTCACGGTTGGGCTTTCATCTGCCCTTCTCCAAGGTATTCCAGAACTCTTGACTTTGTTATGCTTCGAGCTCTTTCAATTTTGCGTTGATTTTCTCTGCTAGTACCAGTTCCGCTTTGGTTTTCCAGGTGTTTTAGTCGTTGCTGTACGTCATTTAATATATCGACTGGAATAATTCCATAATGCACACTGCATCGCTCGAAGTAGTGCGGTAGGCACAGCAGGCTGTGGTTGGCTGTAACCACAATTGCGATGTCATCAGCAAAACCAACCATTTTGGACTCCTCGGGTATTGAGAGTCACAGCACACCGTCATACAAGATGTTCGACAGTAGTGGTCCCAGCACGAATCCCTGTGGTACACCACCAGTCACGCTGTATTCCTTTAGGCCACAGTCGGTGTTATATAGGAGTATTCGGTGCCTAAAGTAGTCTGTCACAATTTGTATTAGGTATTCCTGAGTGCTTGTAAGATGTAGTTCCAATTAGCACTATTGAATGCGTTTTTAATGTCGGGCGTAATCACTGCACAATATTTCTTCGAGCCTCCTTTCCATCTTCTTCCCTGTATTGCCTTTTCCACTTTTTCAACTATGACTTTAATTATCTTCCCATCACATTATATATACATATGTACGTATATATCTGACCAACAAACTTACTTCAACAGTTGTAGGTACGAGTACCTTTCGACGGAAGTTATAACTTGAAAATTTAAGTACTAGTACGGTGCTATTCTGAACTATAGTTAATAAAATACCATGTATAAATCCTAAAGGAAACAGCGTCATCTCATGACACATTTCTAATGTCCGAAAGAAAAACTGAATTCTCACCATGCGGACTGTCCGACCACACTATAGTTACGATTCGACACCATAGAGAATTTTGTATCCTCAATAAATCACTCGTGCTTGTAGTGAAGGCAAGCAAAACTAAAAGAACTTTCTTAATATATATTTTATACTCAGGATTACTTGAAGGAAACCAAAAGGAAAACGACATCATTTATGCAATACGTATAGGGTTTCCGAAGTCATGCATGCAGTTACATGTAGGTACATATTATGCCAAGGAAAATAAATAATAAATGCTGCTTGAGACTTGTGAAATGTCAACTAGTTCAGTATTCATTATACTCGTACGAGTACATAATTGTACGAGTATGTTCTACGTGCTGTGCTATTGTGGATGCATTTTTTAAGAAAGGGACAATTTGTTTCTTTTTCATTTCTACTATTACTGGGAGCATAATTAAGCTGGTAAGAAGAACATGTTATTCATGCAACTATTAATTCCTCTTGAAACTCTTGTTGTAATTTAAAACTTTTGTAACACACATGCACATATGTGCCTACATAGGTAATTATGCATATGGTTGTATCAAGAACTTCATTTTAATGAAGACATTTTGGATTTTCTTTATAATTTTCATTTTAGCTACGAAAGCAGTCAATTCTAATTAGATCCCGAAAAGAGTGTATTATGTAGGCCAAAATTGCAAGCGCGAGATTGTCTAGGGTCTTATGCCTAGGCTAGGTAACCTGGGCCAGCAACCCGAGTTACCGAAACTTTAACCGCTACGGAAACCGACACAATGCCTCGGATAAGGACTGATAACACGTTGACGACCTTTGGCTATCGTACCCGGACTAAGATTGGTTTCTGGAATGTGAAGACGCTCCTTGACTCTCAGAGTGGAGGACCTCAGAACGCCAGATTCCTTCAATTGGAGCATGAGTTCATGCGATATAGGCTGGACATACTGGGAGTAAGCGAGATGAGATGGTTAGATGCGAGTGAGTACCAATCCCCAACGCGTAACACTGTATTACTCTACACCGGAAGACCATCCGGAAGCCCCCGTGGATATGGAGTTGGCATGCTGCTAACGCCAACAGCACGCAGAGGCCTAATTTCCTGGCAGCCGCACGGTGATAGGATTTTAGCGGCCAGATTCTGGACGGGAGTACGTCGCGTCACCATTATACAGTGTTACGCCCCCACGGATGGTTCGTCTGAGGAAGAAAAGGAGAACTTCTACAACCAGTTGGGAGCTATTCATAATGCAACACCCAATGGTGACATTGTCATTGTGATGGGGGACCTGAATGCCAAGGTAGGCTGCGATAACGAAGGGCTCGAACATGTTATGGGACGGCACGGACTAGGCAATCGCAATGACAACGGCGAAAGATTTGTTGACTTTTGCAACGCAAATCGTCTTGTCATAAGTGGAACCATGTTTGAGCACAAAGCCTGCCATAAAATCAGTTCGTTGTCAACTGATAGGCAAGCAACCTCCAACCAAATTGATTTTGAAATTCGTTTTAGAAGTAGTCTCCTAGAGATCACCATCTTATGATAGCTACTCTCCGATTACACACTGCTGCCGTTTGTAGATCTAACGATACAAGAATACCTAGGTTCAACGTAGACCGACTGAGAGTTCCCTCAGTGAGCCAAGAATTAAGGGACCATCTCTCACGTGGAGTGGAAACAATCAGCAGCTCACTGCCCGCCACCATCCAAGACCATTGCAGCAACTCCAGCAGCAGGGAGACGTGCCAAGCGCAATTACATCAATGCGCTGGCTATGGAAGCAGAAGAAGCAGCAGCGAGGTGCGACAGCAGAATCTTTTATGGAATCACTAAAGAGCTTATAGGTGGCCGAAGCTCTACTCAACACCCAGTGAAAGGCTTATACGGTTCGTTGCTAATATTGGATGAAGATCAACTGAAGAGATGTAAGGAGCATTATGCTTCGGTTCTAAACCGAGTATTCGCCAGCAATATGCACCCAAATCAGACTGAAGTGTCCGTAGAAAGAAATTCCCGAATTCGCACCACAACCCCCAGTAAGGAGGAGAGTATTACCGCAATCAAAGCATTGAAAACTAATAAGGCGGTAGGACTTGTCGGCATATCTGCGGAGCTTGTTCACGCTGCGCCAATAGCATCGGCAGAGCTACTGTTCCCACTTGTCGGGAGAACATGGGAAGCCGAGAGTTTTCCGGATGAGTGGAAAAAGGGAATGATCGTCAAGCTCCCTAAAAAAGGCAACCTAATGCAGTGCGAAAACTGGAGAGGTATCTGCGTGCTGCCTGCTGTGGCCAAGATAATAGCTAGAATCATCCTGGAGCGAATCAAAGAACACCTTGAAGATACTCCCGAAGCCGAACAAGCAGGTTTCCGCTCTGGATCCTCCTGTGTCGACCACATCAACACCCTGCGGATCATCATCGAGCAATGTGTTGAATATCGATCACCACTTCACCTGTTGTTCATCGATTTTGAAAAGGCGTTTGATAGTGTCAATCGGGAATTTATTTGGTGTGCCTTGCGCAGGAGAGGCATTCCGGATAAATTAATAGCAATTATCAAGCCTACATATGATGGGTCCACATGTCACGTTTTGCACAGAGGAAGGCTGTCTGAGAAATTCGAAGTCCAAAGTGGGGTTCGTCAAGGCTGCATACTTTCACCAATACTGTTTTTATTGGTGATTAGCGATGTGCTGAATGCGGCCTTATCAACAGGAAATGGAGGAATTCGATGGACTCTTACATCCGAACTCAAACACCTCGACTACGCCGACGATGTATGCCTACTGTCTCACAGAATAATGGACCTTCACCAAATGACAGCAAATGTGGAGAGGGAAGCAGACGTCGTTGGGCTGAAAATTAACTCGGCAAAAACAAAAATGGTCAGCCTAGGACCAACCTCATCAACAAGGTATTGGAAAATGTATTGCTGGACAAACGGTTGAGAGAGTAGAGAGCTTCCAATACCTTGGGAGTATTGTCTCAACTGATGGCGGAACCGAACTGGATATAACCAGCCGAATAGGTAAAGCAAAATCTGCGTTTGGGATGCTATCCATAGTTTGGCGAAGTAATGCAATTAGCTTAAACACTAAGCTACGACTGTTCCGTTCCAACGTTGAATCCGTGCTGCTATATGGATGTGGTACCTGGAGAGTGACCGTCACTATCACGAGGAAGCTGCAAACGTTTGTCAACAGGTCTACGCTACATCTTAAGAATATTCTGGCCAAACCGTATCTCTAACGAACAGCTTTATCAGAGAACGGGTCATGAACCTATAGGCACAACCATACGACGACGAAAGTAGCAGTGGATCGGTCACACTCTCCGAAAGGGTGACATGTTCATAGCTAACCAAGCGATGCAATGAAACCCGCTTACCCAGGATGGCAGGATACGCGGCGGTCCTAGGAGTACGTGGCGCAAAACAGTTGAGAAGGAAGTACGACAACTGGGAAAGAGTTGGGGAGAGTTGAGGCACATTTCCAGAAATCGCAAACGATTGCGCGTAGGCATTGTAGAGGCCCTAGGATCCACAAGAGGATACAGGACATAAGTAAAGTAAGTAAGTTTTGGACTACTAATTGAGGGCTGCAGTTTTTTTTTTGTGTTACTGCTTCAATTCCCGCAAATGTCTAACAAACCTCCGAGCTTTAATTTCTCATCAGCCTCATCGTTCGGACCCGGCAGTAAAAATGCGAATGGCTGCGAAAAAGTATGCCCTATATGGACTATTGGAAAGAATCGAACATTGTGCTGTTATAAGGTACCTGTTTAAAAAAAAAAAACTCCAAAGCAAATCCATGCGGGGAATTTGCCACATCGAAAATAACAGTTAAAAAGTGGGTAGCCGAATTCAAACGTCGACTAGAGAGCGTTCAAGACGATTCGAATATCTATTCATAGGTACGAGTATATATATAGAATCAAATGTTTTTTAAAGCGACCTTAGGTGCAGGTATCATTCCAACATTCGCGCTATTATGTTGGTCCACTGTAGAGTAATGCCAAGTATGATTCAACGTCATTTTTAACAATTTCTTCATGTGAAACTTTGCAGAATTTCCCAAAATTATTGAATTCTCATTAGATAAGGAGGCTTTTCTCTTGATGAATGGGTACAACATTTTTATAGCAATATTTATTTTTTAAGAGTATTGAGTTTTTGGCGATCTGTAGAGGTTTTTTTTATTACTGGACACGGCAGTTCAAAACATCTGATAAAGGTGCAATTCAGGTTTTGAAGAGTATCCTCCAATTTTTGTCTCGTTCTGAGTTTGGGTGAAGTTTTGATGGATTTATCTAGCTCCTCTGTAAAGCACATCCAGTTTCCTCGGATTCCTCCTCTTCTTTTGCAAGGTATGGCTTCACATTTGATTTAAAACTCGATGTATCTATGGTCTGAGAGAGACACTTCTGGCAGTACCCTCCGTTTATTAATTGACTTAAAGTACCTATTAGTCAGGATCAAGTCAATCACCTCCTGTCTCCTTTCCGTAACAAAAGTCAGCTGGGAGCCAATATAGTTTATTGTTATGTCATGCAGGAAATGGTTTCGTCGTGTGTTGCATTTGCTGCATCACAACAAATGGCTAATCCCATCTTCGTGGCGTTTCAATACTCTATGAGTTCAATCACTATCTTTGGTGATGAAGTTACTTAATCATAAGGAAAATAAATTGACGCAACGGTGTCGGTTTACTATTCTGCATTCGTTTCGTAGTTTATATCTGCAACAACCAAATCATATCTACAGAATTGTCCAAGCTAAGGCACTAAGAGGAAATTCGGCACAATAAGACAAGACAAGGCATAGAGTACTGTGATGTTACGAACAGCCCCAAACCCACAGACGCACTTACTTTACACCCATTGCTCCTGGATAGATGTTATGTGCGTCTTTGTATACACTACGGAGAATTAGCTACCATAGTCAGCTCCCACAATTGTTCATCTCTTGTTGGCACTCAGCGTCGTTCATTTTATGATCATTGCCAGTCTTCTCAATTCGGATTGTCAGAGAAGAGATAGCAGTTCCATTATAAAAAAAACCGTCTTTATTATTATTATTATTATTATGTTTATTATTAAGTAAATATATTACAAATAACAATATAGAGTAAAGCGCTAGCTACCAGGGCTATCAGCTACGTGAATAAACTTAATGATAAATGAAAAAAAAGGTTAAATTAAGATGATTACTGTTATAGAGAGTTTTCTAGTTTCAAATATTTAAGTATTTTAAAAATGTGTTTTATTTTAGTTTCTGTGGCGGTTTTTAGTAGGTCTTCGAGTGTGGAGTTAACTAGGATATTTGCCGTATCGTTGATCTTCTGGCATTCCAATAGATGTTTTATTGTTAGAACACAGTTTTCGTCGCAAAGATGGCAGATTGGGGGTTCATTCTTGGAAAGAATATAGCTGTACGTTAAGTTAGTATGGGCCAAGCGGAGACGAAGAAAGCATCGAATCATACTTTTTGGACAATTAACGGGATATTTTGTCATTTCTGCTTCTGTGTTGATTGCTGAATAGTGATGGATATATTTTTTCCATGTCTCCAGTTTCTTGTGTTTCGAAAGTATCCTTATATGTCTTTGTATGCTTTGTGGTTGTGTGTATAGACCCCAAATTTGGGGCCTTATTTCATTTTTATTGCAGGATTTTAATGCAGGAACAAAACCTGTTGAAAGTTCCATGCAAGTCCTTATTTAATTAAAAATATTTATATAAAGATTGTAAATTTATTTCTAAGAAGACAATATAATGAATAAAAAAGGGTAGGGGTCTTCTCGCTAATTTTTTTGGCAATTTATCATTTCGCCATAATCATTTCGCAATTTGTTGTCTTGCATTTCAACAACTCGCATTTAGTTTTTTCCCTGATTTTATTTGGCAAATTCTTATTTAGGCTTATAATTATTTGACCTTAAGATATTCTGCATTCATTATTTCGCAATTATAAATTGGCTTTTTGATAAGTTTGCGCTTTCTTGATAAGCTTTACTTATTTCGAAATCTCGAAAAATTTGGTTGGGTACAATTGTAAATGTTTGTTGTCTGGCAGGCGGGATATTCGGATTTCACACTATGGGACATCTCTTCGAATCATACACCGGACGGCCTTCGGCCTCACATGCAGGTGCTCAGCATGTAACCAAACACCAAGTTTTTCATTTCGAAACTACACTTTGAGACACAGCCGGCGTTTGCAAAACCAATGAATGTCAAGTGTCATTTTTCCAATTACTTAAACGACAATGCACCAAAATGGGAATTAACAGTTAGCGAAATAAATTCCTTCAAAACAACAAATTGCTGCCTAATCATAAGCGAAATGTAAAAGCGCGGGAAAGGTATTGCGAAATGATCTCATCGCGAGATAAATCAAAGACTGAATGAAAATTTGCGAAGCAACTATTGCGAAACAAACAAAATTTGTTTCGATAAATGCGAAGTAATATTTGCGAAATAAATTTTGTCGAATAGACAGGCACCCACAAAAAAAAAAACAACAAAAAAAAATTGGGGTGTTATTTTATTTTTGAAATTGGGGTGTTATTTCATTATGAAATAACACCCCAAATTTGGGGCCTTATTTAATTTTTGTTTGGGGCCTTATTTCATCGCAGTGGGGCCTTATTTCATATTTGAAATTGGGGTATTATTCCATTATGAAATAACACCCCGAATTTGGGGCCTTATTTAATTTTCTCTCTTGGTCTTTACCATCTTCATTACCAGAGTAGATCGGTTAACCAATCCATTGAATTCGTATTGCATTAAGGAATACATACTATGATACATATCCACCTTTACTTGAAAGACAAAAAAAAAAAAAAAAAAATTGTTGACAAAAAAACGCGCTCCCGAAATCCCACCCTGCCACGATGATAAACTGCATATTGGTGATTGGCTGTGCCAGTGTGCTAATCGCCCCGTAGTACTTGCATCTACGAGTATAGTATATGGCAAGTATTCTTTTCGTGAAAATTTTCGAACTGTCTAAAAATTTTATCTGTCAATCTAAATAGCGTGACAGGCTTACTTTAAACTTCATAACTAGAATCTGTGAGGCCACAATCTAAAAAGTGCTGCAAGGGGACATTTGCAAGTACAGGCCGATTGCAAAGCTCTCTTATATGTAGTATACCTAAGCTCTTTGAAAGAATTATACTTGACAAAACATCACTGTGAATAAATTTGTCTACTTAGCAACACGGATTTCTAAACAAAAGATGTATAACCATTAATCTAATTGAACTTTTTTCAAGTTAATTGTATGCTTTGGGGAATAGAAAGGAAGTTGATGTTGTGGTCACTGATTTGCAGCAAAGCTTTTGATAAAGACTCTCAGCGTTCAGTTATACTTAGAAGATCGCAAATACAAAGCCCTTTTCAGATCAGAAATACCACAGGGCGGCTATCCAGGACCCATGATCTTTATTTTGACTATAAATGATATTGAATCATTCCTTAAGGAATCGGACATGAGAATATCTAGATATGTTTACATTTCGTCCCTTGCCAACTCTCTCTCACTTCAGACTAAGAATAAATTCTCTGTTTGGTTAATCTGTCCTGCAGGGTCGGAAAATAGCTCTGAGGTAAGTTATGTCTGTCGTACTTCAATCCACAAAGCCCGAAGAAGTAGTATTAATGCTCCCGGTGGGGCTAACCTAGGCAGTAAGGACATAGCTGAAAGATGCGACACACCGGTCTGCGTCTGACCCCAGTGGGGCGGCTGAATATGAACTTATTTACGGTAAACAAAAAAAAAAAAAACTAACAAATAATGGCAATGGACAAAACAAACGGATTAAATACCCCAGATGACAGACTTGCTAAGCTGGAAAATCCATTCTCTTCGGAGGTCGCCAACAAAATCTTCACCAAGAACTGTCCCATCGAAAACCCCAACCAAAAAACCTTACTCGACAGGAAAAGATCAGTTTTCGTACATCCAAACCAATGAAATGCTGAACCTGAGTTCTAAACTGATGATAATGAACTTGCATTTGAAACTGAACGAAAAAAAGCACGAAAGCGTAGGGTATCCCTGAGACTTCCACAAAAAGTCAAGCAAATGTACGATAGTAAGGGTAGAGAAGATGGCTGCCTAGGCACACAAAATCAAGGAATAAAAAACATGCCAATTCATACTGGTCCTGAACAGAAAGCTAACGCTAAAAGCAACAGACAAATTGCATCAAATATCTTTGTCGAGCTGAAGAGCATCATTGAGGAAACTACGAAAAAATAATGAAAATATATGTATAAGTACATATGTACATCGTACCATAAGGACAATTGGAAGGTCAATGACGATGACGCTGATGCATATATGTCTATCACTGAGGAATTGAGTAAAAATAAAATACAATGGCACTCGTATAAAAATAAAGCTACAAGGTCCATAAAAGTAGTAGCTAGAGGTCTTCATTTCTCATGCGATTTAAAAGAAATAGTTTAGAACTTGGTCCGAAAAGGATTTCAAGCTTTGCAAACTGGCAGTCTAATAAAAAATGAGACAACTAAAGATTCTAACACGGAATCAGTGATATAGAAAAGGCCTCTGCCTCTTTTCATGCTCACTTATGATAAAAAAGAAAGTGTCGAGAAGATTTACACTATTAAATCAATTATGAACATAGTTATAAAAATTGAGCCACTTCGAAAGTCAAAAATTGTTCCACAATGTAATCGTTGTCAAGCCTTTGGAATGTAAAGAATGAGGAGATTTACATAAAGGAAATGCTGGCACTTATTCTAAAAACAATAAATGAACAGCAAACTTTTTTTCAACATAAAAAACTTTTTTAATTTAAACTTAAAGAATAGTCAAAAACTACAACGCGTTATCAAAGCATAGCACAATGAAAGCATCATAACATCGCATCACAATGGCAGCGATACATTCACGATGCGCATTTTTGACGTTTTGGAATTCAGTCAAAAGTATATAAGTTAACCCACATAAAATTCTTTATTCAACTTCTCATTCGCCTCAAATAACTGCACAGTATTCGCACCTAAGCTTCCAACTGCTGACGCGATCGTCTGGGTCATACGACGCGTGTGCAAATTACTGCATTCCATCACGTACGGCAGCGGTAACCTGATGACACCTGTGGGAACACTTCGTCGTGAGATGGGCATGTGGAACAGACAGTAGTACTTAAGCTAGTGTAAGAAAATTCTGTTCTCCAGTCTATTTTAATATTTGTAAGGGGAAGCTCTGCCCAACAGAGTATCGAAAAAATAAAGTTTTTTTTTAATAAATAAACTCATGTTTATTTAACTGGCGCCCGAGAAGGGACCACAGGGTTAAGTCGTTGAGCCTTAGTTAAAGTTACAAATCGTAACCGCGAAGTAAACGTTTTAATAAAATCCTCCTTTTGAGGACTGACGTACTCGTTAAAGTTACAAATCGTAATCGCGAAGTAAACGTTTTAATAAAATCCTCCTTTTGAGGACTGACGTACTCGCGAGTGAAACGTCTTTGTAAAATCCCTGTGGTCGCAATCGCGTAGTGGTGAAAAGACTGTGTCTAAAGGGCCCCGAAGTAGCCCTACATCAAAGTGTAGGAGGACGAAACGGAAGCTAATTGAAGCTAGCCGCACCACCCGGTTGGAGCTGATTTCCCGGACATCAAATGAGGAATCTGCAGCTTTATTTAATATTGTAAGTTATATTTAGGTAAAATTGAAAGTCTATTAAAAGATTAAGATTAAATGCATACAAGTGAAAATAGTTAATAAGAGATGTGAATTGTGAATTTTTCTTTAAAACCTCTAAAAAGAAAAAGAAAAAAAGTAATAATTAATGAGTTCTAGAAAGTCGAAATAATAGATTAAATTAAATACATAATAAAAGTAAAATAATCAATCAAACGAGTGAATTGTGATTCATAAAATAAACAAAAAATCTCTAAAAAGAGGAAAAAAACATATGAGTTCTAGAAAATCGAAATAATTAATAATTAGAAATTAAGAACCACGAATTTGTGCATTATTATTCATTTCTTAATTCATCTTTGCTTTTCGTTCTCTCTTTCCTTTTAATTGTTTTTCCTTTGCACCAACTATACAGTTATTCGCGTATCTATTCTAAATCGAAATTTAATCCGCCCATCTACATAATATAATTACCGGTATGGTCAACACAAGATCGGGTGCGGGGGAAGATGCGACTCTTTAGAATCAAGGGCAAACCCCTTCAGTCTCACCCCAGTCTAATCTCCAAGGACCTTCTAATCTCCAAGGACATTCTAATGCCCAAGGACCTTCCATTTCTCAAAACCAGCCACCTAACGCTCACCTCTCTGCGCAATTGTTAACCAGTCATCAAATTCCAAGTAATGTTTCTACCTTTTGTCTGCCACCTATTACAAGCCAAGACCAAAATTGCTCTTTTCATTCAAGCGCATCTCAAGTTGAAGCGCAAGAGATAAGGTCCACACCTGAATTAGACATTCTAGTGACCTCAATAGTTAGTCGCGTCCTAGAGCAGCAAGGCAAAAAATTAGTAGAAAGCGTTCTAAATCCAAGTGCACCACGTTTCTCTGGCATAGACCAGACAATATTTCCTCAATATCAGAATAACTTGGATGGGTTGGAAAGAATTCTGGACGTCGTAAGATGTCTACGCAACTTCTCAGGGGAGGCTAGTGAGTTCTCTTCTTGGAAGAAGAGTGTCGAACGCGTGTTAAAAATTTACGAAAGCTTTAAAGGAACTCCGAAGTATTACGGAATTATTAATGTCATTCGTAATAAAATCGTTGGGCAAGCAGATGCAGCCCTAGAAGCGTATAACACCCCCCTAAACTGGGAAAGCATTGCACATTGCCTCACTATGCATTACGCTGACAAGCGGGATGTTATAACCCTAGAATACCAAATGGCAAATTTAGTTCAAGGGAACCAGACTGTTCAACAGTTTTATCAGGCAGTTAATTCTCAATTAACTCTAATAATCAATAAGGTGTCCTGTATGGAAATTTGTCCAGAGTCAATGCGACTCTTAACAAAAACTTATAGAGACAAAGCTCTAGAGATATTCATCAGGGGACTTAAAGCGAACCTGTCTGACCTCTTGGGAATGAAAGAGCCCGTGGACTTACCACAGGCACTACATCTTTGCCTTAAGTACGAGAACCAGCACTTCAGGTCTCATTACGTACAGACCAATCAAGGAGGGATTAGAAAGAACTTCAGTCAACAACCTCCATGACAACAAAACTCGCTACCTCAAAGTGTGTTACCACCAAGGAATTTCCACATGTTTCAAAATCGTCAGCAGAATCTAACATATCCCTCATACCCTACCTATAATTCACCAATACGCCAACCCCATACGTTTGGCTTTCAACCACCCAATAATTCTTTTGCGCAAAATCACGTTAATAATTTTCGCCAAAATCAGTTTCAAGCGGCCAGGCCTTTCCCACTTCAAACTCCCATAAAAAATGAACCGTTGACGCAAGGACGCGGTAACCAGTATAAAGGTATAAATAATCAAAACCATAGAGCATATTTTAGCACAGGCCAACAACCACCGAGGCCTTCCTTTCAACAACAGTCAGCAGTTATTAAACCAAAACAACACAACTTTTATATAAGTCCTGGCATAGAAACATTCGGAAATCCGCCAACACCCCAACCTAACGAGAACTATAAATGCGAAGAAGACGCGTCGCCCAAGCTTACGAGGAGATGGTTCAAAATGTCAACGTAGACCAGAACGACAATCCCCCAGCCGAAATCTCCACTGAATATACGGAATATCAATACCCAGTTGATCAATCGCTTGAATATAGCGATATACATTTTTTAGATTAACCCAGTCCTCATTGCCATATTTTGAATGTAAGACGGGGACTGGAGAAATTTACAAATTTTTAATAGATACTGGCTCCAGTAAAAACTATATAAAACCAGAGCTAGTGAATAAACCCCTCCCGAACGAAACTTCATTCTACGCTAAATCTATAGCCGGCGACGTCAAAGTCAGCCACCACACTTTTCTTAACCTTTTCGGACTCAACGACATAAATATAAAATTCTTTATTTTACCTACCCTTAAAACCTTCCATGGGATACTAGGTAACGACAGCCTAAAGTCCCTATCCGCAGTTATTCATACTCAAGGCAGTTACATGACTATTCTCAATAGGGTAAACATCAAAATTAAACAACTCGAATCTCAATCGGTCAACTCAATATCCGTAAACACCGATGATCTAACAATTCGTCAAAAACATTTGCTAAGTTCAGTCGTAAACAAACATCCAAGCTTATTTTCTGAGCCCGAAGAGAGGCTAACGTATACCACAGCAGTCGTAGCCGAAATAAGAACCTCTAACAATGACCCAGTCTACACCCGTTACTATCCTTTCCCTATGTCTTTAAAATTTGAAGTGGAAAACCAAATAGAAAAACTTCTTGACGACGGAATAATACGACCTTCACGGTCACCGTACAACTCGCCAGTGTGGATTGTCCCAAAAAAACCTGACTCCACTGGTGCAAAGCAGTACAGAATGGTCATTGATTATCGTAAACTCAACACCATTACGATTGCCGACAAATACCCCATACCTGATATAAACGAGGTAACTGCACAATTGGGGAGAAATAAGTTCTTCGCTGTGCTTGATTTGAAAAGTGGCTTCCATCAAATTCCTCTAAAGGAATCTGACATTGAGAAGACAGCTTTTTCAATAAACAATGGGAAATACGAGTTTACAAGACTCCCATTCGGCTTAAAAAACGCTCCCTCGATTTTTCAACGGGCTCTAGACGACATATTGCGAGAATACATTGGAAAGTCGTGTTACGTGTACATTGATGATATCATCATTTTTAGTGAGGATGAAGCTCAACACGCTAAACATATTGAGCAAATTTTCAGTACATTGGTTAGAGCAAATATGAAAGTACAATTAGACAAATGTAAGTTTTTCAAATCACAAGTAGAATTTCTTGGTTTTCTGATATCATCTGAAGGTATTAAAACGAATATGGAAAAGGTCAAGGCTATTTTAGATTTCCCCATTCCAAAAACTCTGAAAGAACTAAGATCCTTCCTCGGATTGTCCGGGTATTACCGTCGTTTTATTAAGGGATATGCGCAACTCGCTAAACCAATGACAATCCTCTTAAGAGGGGAGGAAGGACGCGTGTCCAAGAACCAATCCGCTAGAGTAGCAATACATCTAAATCAAGAAGCTCAAAATTCGTTCAACAAAATAAAGAATTCATTAATTTCAAAAGACGTAATACTAGCATACCCCGACTATAAAAAACCCTTTGACCTCACAACTGATGCCTCGAACGTGGCTATCGGCGCTGTTCTCGAGCAAGATAACAGACCACTAACATTCATTAGCAGAACGCTTTCCAAGACGGAGGAGAATTATGCAGCTAACGAGAAGGAGATGTTAGCTATTGTTTGGGCACTAGGCTCACTTAGAAACTACCTTTACGGTCATGCTAAAGTTCGAATTTTCACCGACCACCAGCCATTAACATTCGCTTTGAGCAACAACAATAATAATAGCAAAATGAAAAGGTGGAAGGCTATATTAGAGGAATATAATCATGAACTTAGGTATAAGCCTGGCAGGACAAATATAGTCGCTGACGCCTTGTCTAGAACTCCGCAATCTTTACATTATCTACAACCCAGCATAGCGACGATAGTTCATCCCATAATCTTATACCAAGTATAGAGGTACCGATAAATGTGTTTAAGAGTCAAATCATTCTACGAATAGGAGAAACTTCTAGCCAAACCTTTCATATAATCTTTCCCACCTACCATAGACATGTAATCACAGAACCAGTATACAACCAAGATAACCTCAAACGTATTCTTAAAAAAATTTTAAACCCCTCTGTAATAAACTGCATTAAAACTGAAGAACATGTCATGGGCATGATACAAACCGTTTACGCTTCCCATTTCAACAACTACAAAGTTCGGTTCACGCAACTGCAAGTGCAGGATGTGACTGATGAGGCGGAGCAGGAAGAAATAATAATCGAAACACACAAACGAGCACATCGAAATGAACGCGAGAATAAAGCACAAATTTTGGAAAAATTTTACTTTCCCGCAATGGCGACAAAAATAAAGAGGATTGTAAAAAGATGTACGGTATGCAGGGAAAATAAATATGACAGGCATCCCAACAAGCCAGAATTACAGGCAACACCAATCCCGAAATACCCAGGTCAGATTGTGCATATCGGTATATTTTCTACGGAAAATAAACTCGTTCTTACGTCCATAGATAAGTTTTCAAAATATCTCAGGTCTAAAGCGGTAGAAGACGTACGACAGCCACTAAGAGAGATTCTTTTCTCTTTTGGATTACCAGAAACAATAGTTATAGACAACGAAAAGACATTCAATTCGGTCGCGCTAGGCTTTATGATAGAAGAAGAACTGAACATCAAAATATTCACCACACCACCATATTGTAGTAACGTCAACGGACAAGTCGAGCGTTTCCATTCGACACTCATCGAAATAATGAGATGTTTGAAAACGGAAAGCCTCCATCGTTCCTTCACGGAACTTTTAGAACGAGCTGTGCATGGGTATAACCTGTCCATTCACTCCACCACCGGAAGTAAACCAATAGAGGTATTTTTTGGTCGTCGTGTAACCTCCGATCCACAGCTATTAGAAAGGGCTCGTCAAGATAACATTAGGAAAATCGAAAATAAACAAAAAGCTGACCCCGAGTACCACAATAAAGCAAGACAGCCAATTAAAGAATATTCTCCTGGACAAACAGTGTACGTCAAGCAAAATAAACGCATAGGGTCAAAATTAAATAGCCGCTACAAAAAAGAAATTGTTTCGGAAAATAGAACAACAACGATTTTAACTAAAACCGGCAAAGTAGTCCACAAGTCTTTAATACGAAACTAAATTTCATTCTAGATTCTGGGTCACACCCATCATTGGTGACGTTAAGATGCTTGACTATTCAAACTCTAACTCATCGCAATAAATACAGGAAGTGCAAAAGTGTAAACCGGTACATTTAAGCTTGTCCATGTCATCGACATCCAAGAGTATCAACAATCACTCAGAGGGTTAGATCAGATGATACAGCAGATAAAGAGTACCCCAAATCCCATCCTTCCCTTCTTATCCAACGACGTAAAAAGAATACAACTGCACCTTGACCGCCTCGTTCCCAAGAGCAAAATTAAAAGATCCCTAGATTTCCTGGGCGCTGCCTGGAAATGGATTGCGGGAACTCCCGATAAGCACGATTTTATGTTAATTAAAGGTAAAATTAATAATGTTTTAGCTAATAATAACCAACAAAGAATCATAAATAACTTAGTAACTACAAAAATAAATGATATTAATAATGCAACAAATCAAATACTGAAACTTTTAAAATCAAATGAACATATTAAGATCGAATTTATGTTAGACTTAAGATTTAAACTTGAAATATTGAAAGATGAAATAATGAATGTAGAATATGCCTTACAATGGGCAAAGGCTGGTGTAGTTAATACCTACATCTTATCAAATCTAGAAATAAGCTTAATAAAGGAAATTTAAAAAAAAGAAAACATGCCCTATAGTAATATAATGGAGGCTGTAGAATTTTCGGAAGTCAAAATAGCTTCTAACAGTAAAGTACTTCTATATATTTTGAGTTTACCTACTACTAAAGAGGAAACTTGTAACAAAATGTTAATCAAACCCGTAAAAAAGGGAAAAACTATTGTTAAATTAGACTTTCAGAAAATATTAAAATGTAAAGAAAACATGTATGCTATAAATCAAGAATGTAAGACTTTCAATTCTTTATCAATATGTAAACAAAGTAGTATATTAGACATAAGTAACGATAAGTGTATTAACAACCTATTGTCAAGTAAACCCCACATGTGCATTGAAGTAAACAACCAACACATTCCCACCATAGATGAACTAGCTCCTGGAATCCTCTTATTAAACCAATTCGACGATAAGATCGCGATCGATGGAAATGAAGTCCATTTAAATGGAACATACGTTATTCAGTTCCACAACACAACCATTAAAGTCCAGCAGTATACCTTTACAGAGACAGAGGTCATTGAACATAAACCACTTCCAGCAATACTACAACCATCAGCAGCGAAGCTACAGATCGAGGAATTGCTATCTCTGGAGATGTTCAAAGAGATAGAAATCAACAACACCCGGTACATCAGAGAATTGGAAATTTCCAGCGAAAGAAAATCCATAGCGATGATACTACTACTAACGCTAATATTCCTAATCTTCGCATACACGTTTTTGAGAAAAAGATTGATCCCATGTACCAGTTAAAATAAGAAATTGAATATAGAAGAAATCTCTTTGCATGAACAAAACCTGGAAACAAGAACATCAAGTAGTAATGCAAATATACCTATCCCATCATCCAGAACAATAGGGGTAGATGACCTTTCACAACATCTTACAACGGTGACATCGAACGTGGGCGTTCGATTTTAAAGGGCGGAGGAGTTAACCCACATAAAATTCTTTATTCAACTTCTCATCGCCTCAAATAACTGCACAGTATTCGCACCTAAGCTTCCAACTGCTGACGCGATCATACGACGCGTGTGCAAATTACTGCATTCCATCACGTACGGCAGCGGTAACCTGATGACACCTGTGGGAACACTTCGTCGTGAGATGGGCATGTGGAACAGACAGTAGTACTTAAGCTAGTGTAAGAAAATTCTGTTCTCCAGTCTATTTTAATATTTGTAAGGGGAAGCTCTGCCCAACAGAGTATCGAAAAAATAAAGTTTTTTTTTAATAAATAAACTCATGTTTATTTAACTTATATGGCCTGTAACTTATGAAATACCAGTTTCAAACTGTGGAACAAAAAGTTTAACTTAATTATCGAGTTTTTTTTTCAAGAAATGATTTGCAAAGTGAGATTTTTTTTTTAGAAAAACTATTTTATTTCTAATTTACAATATAACCGTACATAAAATGCTTTCATTCTCTCCTGTAGCCAATCGGTTTTCAGCTCAACCTCAGGGTTCCACAGACCTACTTTCAGGGCTCCATAAACAAATAGATTACTATGAAACTTGTATGATTGATCAATTAAATAAACTAATTGCTGTATGTAGGACTATATTTACATCTGATACCAATTTAATCTCCTCCTTCCATTGTTAACGTAAGTGTGGGTGGCAGTGGTGTAGTGGTAACATCATTGCTTGTCACGCTGTTGGTTCACGGTTCAAATCCTGATGTCAAGAATCATCTATTTATTTCGCATTAAATAAATAAAAAAGTCGATCAATTGCGAAAGCTAAGTCAAAACTACTGCGAAGGCATAACACTGGCAGTAGGGTGGTAATATGGTTGAAATGCAACTTGATCGTGATGATGACATCAGGAGGAGGGAAACAAAATACTGTGAATCATAAGCAAAGACGATAACAGCAAAACAAAAATACTCTCCAGTTATCTGGACGCCACCCTTGGAGTTCACTGAAATTTAATACCACCTGCGTTTCAGACCAATTACACCAATCTGTCGTTCTCTCTGTCTTTTCCCCTTTTCACAAAACGCCCGTGTCCTAAAATTAGTATAAGGGTATTCATATCCCCTTTCACACGTGCAAATTATATAAAAAAAAAGTAATTGACAATTGACAAACTTAGAGTACAAAAAGTGGAGCTTATACCATGGGGAGTTGGCAATAGGTTGTATCAAAACGACCTCACTGAGCGTTAGACTCAGGTTCGAGTCGCAAACATCTGACAAATATCCGAGAATAAAACGGTCATGAACAAGATTCTCAATTATGCCCTTTGGAATTAGTAATAAATTACACGGTCCCTACTATTCGTGTAAAAATATGTAACATGCACAGGACGAGTGGCTGTGAGAAGTCTGGCTAATCCCGTTATAGGCTGTAAGTCCAAAGATATTTCTTTAACTATTTATTCGCATATTCGGCCTTTTTTTTCCATGATAGCTCCTATCCCACACACTAATAGGGGGATTGTGGCTGTTTGAAATGTCAGCTCTGCCATTCTGTGACAATTGTGTTCTATCATAGTTGCCATTGAATCATGGAAAACTATGCGTTACAATGCGTCGAAATTAATAAAATCGTGCTCTATTCGTCATACGAAAATCATCTCAAACAAAGTGTATTTTTGGCTGAATGGCTTCGTAAATAATCAGAATTATCGAATCTGGGACGATGCCCATCCACAACCGTCCCTGTAGCCTTTTTCCACCCAGAAAAAAACTGTCTGTTTCACATGAATTTTGATCAAGTGACGTCACAGGCTGCAACTGTAACTGGCGGAAGGTATAGACCGATGGTAAATGAATTTTATTTTTGCCTAAATTGGCTAATATGAAAATAGACTAATATGCTATGTGCCACCAGACGTACGAAATTGGTACAGATTTAGAGAAGATCGAGCCTAAATAAGGAGATCAAAAAACATAAAAGCCGAAACCGTAAAAATTCCATAGAGGTAAGAAGTCGAACCCAAGTTTAAAAAGATTTTTTTTTTTTTTTAAATGACCTTAACTATCTGTGACTTGTATTTGTAGGTACCCATACCATATTCTTTCAATAAAAAGTTATTACATATTTTCGCATTTAGAAACTACAGCGTGGTGCAAAATAATTTGTATTATTTAAATCTGGTACAACTCGTTTTTTTTTCTTCAAAATTTTGTAAACAAGACTTGTGGAATTTAATTTGGAACGATAGATAGCAGAACAACGAACAAAAATCATCGAGTTTTATTTTGAAAACCAACGGTCAGTTGTTTTGACGCAGGGAGCATATCGTCGATATTTTAATGTGCGGATCTGTTTGCACGTTTTCGGCAAGAAGGGTCAGTGCGAAATCTCCCTGCATCTCCACGTACAGCGCACAAGGATGAAAACATTCAACGTGTACTGGAGAGTATGCAGGGTAGTCCAAAAATACCAACAAGGAGACGTCCGGCTCAACTCGGGTTATCGCAAAGGTCCATTCAGAAGAGTTTGGCCACATTGCACGTTTCCATATAAATTTATAATAGATTTTTTTTTTTGAATAATTCATTAACTTACATATTAAGATACATAAGATTATCTTATAAACTTGTGCAAGATTTAAGCCGTTTGACAAAGTGTGGAAATGTAATCAAAGTATAAGAAAAAAAAGAAAATAACAAAAACAAAAACAAAAACAAAAGATACTTTAAAAAAAGAAAAGAAAAATGCAAACTATAAATTATAAAAGTTAAAAGAAATAAACAAAAAAATTAAATTTAATTATGATCATTGGCCATATACAACAAAAGTTGGGTTCTGAAGTCTCTTGCGTTTCTACTCCTCCTCAGTCCTAATGCCAGGGAGTTCCACATGCGAGTAGTTTGAACAAAAAATTGGCGCTCAGATGTCAGGCAGAAATATCTCGGTTGAATAAATGTGAACGTCCTTCGGGAAGGCAGAAATTGAAGTTTGTTGAGAGGTTGACGCATTTGTATGATTTCGACAAGGTAAGTTAACGGAAAGTATTTTAGAATGTTGTCAAAAGAACAGCCAAATATAGTTTTAGAGTGAGCGGATATGTGATGGTACCTTCCGATGATATAAAAGTATCGAGCGATATTTTTGTAGACCACATTGAGCTTTATTCTGCTGCTGTAGTCAACATTGCAGAAGACTTCGCAACCATAGAAAAAAATAGGCAGCAAAAGGGTTTTTGCGAGAAGTAGCTTAGATTTTGTTGGTGTGTAGGACTGTGTAGTGTAGCCCAGAGAACTCGCAGGACGCCGTAAATCATTCCAATAGTTATGTTGATGTGGTGATCCCATGTCAGGGTACGATTAAAAGTTAGTCCTAAATTTCTAGCCAAATTAACATATTCTAGAATTGATTGACTTAGTTTCATAGGGGGGAAAACATTCAAGTACAGCAAGTATCGGTAGATGACAAGAGTTTTAGACTTATTTGAATTAAGACCTGCGCCCAGACTAAGATATTTTGAAGGTCATAATTCATTTTGACTGCAGTTGACTCTATTGATCGAAGAGGACATGTTATAAATAATTGCAGGGTGGCCGTGGTGTAGTAGTAACATCATCACTTGTCACGCTGTTGGTTCACGGTTCAAATCCTGATGTCAAGAATCATCTATTTATTTCACATGAAATAAATAAAAAAGTCGATCAATTGCGAAAGCTTAGTCAACTCTACTGCGAAGGCAAAACACTGGCAGTAGAGTGGTCATATGACTGAAAATGCAACTTGATCGTGATGATGACATCAGGTGGTCGGAAAAAAATACTGTGAATCATGAGCAACGACAAAAGCATAACAAACAAACTCCCCAGTTATCTGGACGCTACCCTTGGAGTTTACAAAAACTTAGACCATCTGAGTTTCAAACCACTACACTAAATCTTTCTTTCTCTCTCTCTCTTCGTCAAATCGCCCGTGTCCTGTAATAGTATAAGAGTATTTATATCCTCTTTGGCGCGCGCAAATTTGAAGGCTTTGGAAAAGTCAAGGACACTTAAGAGCGTTAGTTCCTTATTATCCAAACCTTTGGATGGGAAACCTTATTGTCTAGAACTCAAGAGATGTTTGTCCTGAAGGTGTTTTTATTTCTGCCTAAGAATAGCTTTTTCGAAAATGTTGGCTAAACATGGTAAAATTGCAATGGGTCTGTACTCGGATAAATTGCATTTTCGTTTTTTAGGTAATGGGACTTGCTTTGCTTTTTTCCATTCCGTAGGAAAAACAGAGGTTGTGAGAATAATGTTGAAAAGTGAATAATGTTGAGAAGTGATAATTTAATGAATTTAGCATTTAGCCCATTGAGCCCAGTTGCATTCGATGTTATCCCCAACAGCGTCTCAACGACATCTGAGTCCGAAAAACTGCGAAAGTATAATCTACTTCCGTTACTAACTGTTGTAATTGGTTCCTCAAATTCCAGATCTTCAGGAGGGTGATATGAGGATGGAAATGAAGTGAAGATAGCGTTGAGTGAGCCACAGTCAATATCATCCGGGGGCTTAAGCTTTTGCTTGCCACTACCTATTTGTCTCAAATTTTTCCAACGATTTTTGCCTGAAGTTGACGGATTAAACCTACTTACATAGAATAGTATTTTTGAAGCTCTTATTTCACGGACCATACTATTCCGAAGTTTACGGTAAATTTCATGAAGCTGTTCAAGTATGTATCGTTTCCAGTGATGGTACGCAACGTCTCTATCCTATATTAACTTTAGTACGTTACCGCTCATCCAGGAAGCTGAGGTATTTTTAACGAACTCAGTTTTAATCCTGACATGACATGACAAAAAAGCAACTTGCTCATCCACAAATGACATATTAAAAAGTCTGTTCCAAGCAGAGTTTGCAAATCAAATAGTAGTTGCTTACGGTTAATATTATTAAAGTCTCTACACTGGAAAATAGTTACATCTACGTGGTTTTCGAAATCAAGTCATGTTTTAAAAAACCTGGGTCTGAAAGCTGGTTGTAGAGGAGAACTTTATTAAGATCGCTAATGAATAATAGATCCACGTACTCGCATCGTTAGAGGGATGTAGAAAGGAAAGATAAAATTATAGTTTATGAGTTAGTAATAAATATTTGAAAGATAGAAACATTTTTGAAAAATAAAAAATTTTACATTGATATTCCCAGCTGATTCTCTTGCATCAGGCAGCAGCAACCCTCAAACTGTCAGAGCTTTCGACGATAAAGTTGTTCTCCTCAGCAGAAAGCTTAACGAAGATAGATCCAAATTTAGTGTAAACAGAAGCCAACTGATTTTTGTGTTTTATGCTAAAGGCTGAACTATAATAGTCGGAAGTAATCGGAAGCTAATGTCATAATTCCATATATCCAATTATAGTCAGAAAATTTTTAATAAAAATAACAATTTAAAGTGTCTTGAGCAATGGATGACTGTCCCTTTACTAACTAAAATTAGAAAGAAAAAGCAAATATGTTCAAAAGTTAAAAAACACCCTAATAATGTTAGATTTGAAAAATACTATGATAACATATTCGTATGTTCAGAGCTAAAAGCAGAAATGAAAATATATAATAATAAGGATACTTAATTCTGTAATAGATTAACTGCGAATTTTGGTTACGCAAAAAGGGAACGGGGATTTATTAATGAAATTCTAAACAGAACTAATACAAATTCTGATAATAGGTATTATAAATAATAACAATACTCCCGTATCTGAACGTCTAGAAGTTGCTAATTTATTTAATGATTTTTTTTCTAATTTGAATTTTTTACAGGACTGTTCTAAAGACGATAATCTATATGATTATACTTTAAAACAAATGAATTTTTAATCTGAAAATTTCTTCTTTGAACAGTTTACTGCACTTGAAATACAAAAAATCATAGTATCACTTAAAACATCTAATTCTTCTTCTTTTGATAAGATCTCCAGTTTGGTCTCGAAAAACATTTCTTATCAAATTTCAGATATCTTTTGCTTCATATTTAATTTCTGCCTCCAGTTTGGAATTTTTCCAGATTCACTAAAAACAGCAGTATTAATGCTTTTTAATAAAACAGTAATAAAAAGGGTGATACTACGGCATTGAATAATTATCGTCCCATTTCCCTTCTATCAGTTTTTTCCAAAGTTTTTGAAAGAGGTATGAAATCTAGAATTTTGTCTTTCCTAGGTAGGACAAATTTGAATTTAGAAGCGAAAGATCTACGGAAAGGGCCTTATTAAAATTAACTGGTGAAATTTATAATAGTTTGAATGTATCCGAAATTCCCACTACTCTTTTCATAGCCTTAGTGATGGCTTTTGATATGGCGAGTCATACCTTGTCGTTAAATAAACTCTATAATGCTGGTTTCAGAGGTTTTATTTATGACTGGTTTGCTTCATATCTAAAAATCGTAAGCAAATAGTTAAAATCAAAAACTATTTCAGTTCTCAGCACTTGGTTAATATAGGTATTCCGCAAGGTTCTGTATTGGGTCCTATCCTGTTATTAAAAAGCAAAAATTACAGGATTTGCTGACGATACTGCTATTTCCTATTCTCATAAGAGTTATCTTAATCCTTTTTTGGATGCCAATAATGATTTAGATATATTACGAAGATGGTTCAATCAGCATAGATTGGTAATCAGTAATAAAACTAAATGTATGCTTTTGAATATAAAAAGTTCAATATACGATAACTTTTATATTACCACTCACAGAGTTGCTTGAGATTTCGCTTAAGCCTCCATGATTCTATTACCTTTAATAGTAATGTAAGTTGAAGAGACGTCTGCTTCAAAATTGGTCGCGTCGATAATTTTAAATATTTATCAGGCAACTCTATCATCTTAGTCTCTACTGTAGTCTGCCTCTCTTAAAGTTAGTATTCAATGGTTTATTGGAAACAGAGCTGCAGTACGGATTAACTTGTTGGTGTGGTACGTATTTCATTAATCTAGAGGGTTTACTAAAGAACCAAAACACGCTATCAGAATTATGTGTAAAGTCGATCGTAGAACTCCTCGTTTTGTGCTATTCAAAAGGCTTGGAATTCTCTCTTTAAGGCACCTTTCCTGCTATAAAGTTTTAAAAATATTTTTTGACAACTCCGGGTACTACGCCGTTAGAGTTCATGAAAATTTCAATTTAAGAGTCAACACCAGAAATATATTGATACATTCACTTCTTGTCAACACATTCATTATTCATATTACATACAAATAAATGATTTTATCATATATTAGCTTTAAGTTTTGATATGAAATAAAGAAAAAAAGATCCTGACAGTGCTTATGATATCCGGTCTTACTATTTTTATTTTGTAAGTACTGAAATCCTTCCCACTAGCCTTTTGGTTTTCAGCATCTCAAAATTTAAGGCCCAAATACTGGTGACATACGGACGGGTAGACATGCTTTATTTGTCTCGACTATTGAGACGTAACCATTCACATAGAAGGATAAAATTTTCATTATTTCTTTACCTTGCAAGCGAAATGTCAAAACTAGTGTGCCCTCCTAAATGGGGTATAAAAATATAAAAACGTACGCTCTGTTCATTGGTTTACTCCTTTAAGGTGGATGAATTCAACTAAAACATATCTCAAACAAAATCCTACAAAATTCTTTCTTATTGATATGACAATGTGCAGAGGTGTGAAAATCTCACTGTATCAATAACATTCGATCCATTAGCGTAACATGTACATTGCACAATGGCATTATAACAGATCTATTTCTAGTTCAGCCAACGACCCTGAACTCCTTATGCATACACGTGAAGTACGAAAACGAACCCATTAGCCTGATTTTTTCCCTGTGCATTCGCACAGCTTACTGCGATGTCCAATTTCCCCGGAGCTTACTCTGTCACTTCTACGATTCGGTTTGAATAAAGGGAAATGAGAAATAGGTATCCAAGGATTAGCGAAGTGATTAATTATACTACGGTATTGAAAGTGGCCTATGGTGATGGAGTCGTAAAGCCGCGTCCGCAGATAAGGGTTGTCTGACCTTAAAATGTAAATAAAAGTGATTTCTGCAAAACGGATGTTTGTCTGTGGAACGTGCTTTCGATACTCTTGATATAATAATAGATGACATTTTTTAAAATGCATCAGTTTGAATGTATTTATTTAATATATTTAAAGGGAAAAATCAAAAGTTCAGGAGAACGTTAAAAGATTATTCGAATCCTTTGAATTTATAAGAAGAATTGTAAGTAATCTCCGGTTCCCGCTTCAGAAATTTTGATAAAAAAATACTTTTCAGGTATATTCAGCTTTACAAGCTCAACAAAAATGCATCTAATTATGTTATGGGTGAAATTGAGCAGATTTTTGCCTCCAACAGCAAGTGCTAACTCATTTTCACTCGAATTAAAGTTAGCCTCTTGTCTCCGTTTTTTGCCGAAGGTGGTTATCAACGTGGAGGTGGAAATGATTTGGGGACAGCAATGCACAGAACGACATTCAGCAAATTTCTAAAGAAATTTTTTAATTAAAGCAGAAAACTGTCTGTGCCCCAAATGGATATCAACGCAACAATAGAAAGAGGAAAGACGTTGATGTAAATTAAAAATATTCACCAAAACAGGCTTTCCTGGAGTGATTGGGTGCGTAGATGGGACGCATGTGAAAATAGTACAGGGCCATTCAACGAGAGGTGCCATTTTAAATCAATAAAACGCAACATTTTTATGAAAAGTGGTGATATTTTTATTTTAATCTAAAGTACAAACTCTGAAGTTAGTAATGGAATACGATATCTGACAAATTTTTTTTTTTCCGAGGGTAGGTAAAAAATCTTCATGAAGACACTATGAGGATCGAAAGCGCGTGCTCATAGTAGTGTGATTTTTACTCACTAAGAAAACTTCCCTTCGTGATAAATTTCTTTGATTACTACAACTAAGTTTTGACTTATCCAGCAGTTCTTCTTTCACGTATTGAGATCGTTTGGCAGGTCCCTTTCCATTGAAAGTTCCTGCTTGTTCCGCAAATTAGGCGCGGTTTCTTGCTATCGCGTTAAGTCGAAAGGTTTAGTCCTTTGTAGACGACGCAGTAGATTCCTCTCATCTAGAATTCGAAGGACTTCATTGTTAACGTGTCCTTGTAATCTGTCTTTATGCTTATGCGCGAAGTTTTTGATTTTATCTTCGACTGTTGGAATTCCTAAATCTCTATGGATATCGCTATTTCTAATAAACCACGGTGCATTAACTATTGATCTTAGCACTTTATTTTCAAAAGTTTGTAAAATATTGACATTACTTATTTTGGTACAACCCCAGAGTTGTATTCCATATGTCCATATTGGCTTTAGCACTTGCTTGTGTAAAGGCAGTTTGTTCTCTATATTAAGCTTGGAATGTTTTCCAAGTAACCTCTGTATTTGGTTTCGAGTTCTTTACGTTTTTTCTTCACGTTCGAGATCCACTTCAGCTTAGCATCAAGTGTCATTCCAAGATACTTAGCCTCGTTTGCAAACGGAATTTGTACCGAGTTTGAAAAGATCGGCAAATTATTTATTTTCTTATAAGTAAAATTTACATGAACAGATTTGTTTTCGTTTTAAGCTAGTCGCCTAATCTTTGTCCATTCATTTACTTTGTTCAATGCTTCTTGCAATTTTTCAGTCGTTTCTTCGATCGTTTTACCCGTTGCCAGGATGGCAGTGTCATCGGCAAATGTGCCTTCTTCTTGAGGTATATCGCGAGTATATAATAGGTACTAAAGCGGTCCAAGGACTCTTCCCTGAGGCACCCCAGCCCTTATTTCTTTAAATTCTGAATATTCATTTCCGTGTTTGACTCGGAGAAGTCGATTCGTCAAGTATTTTTCCAGAATATTATATAAGTGTTCCGGCAGAACTTGTCGTAATTTATATTTCAATCCTTCATGCCAGACCTTGTCAAAAGCTTGAAAAACATCAAGGAATACACTCGAGCAAATCTTTTTTTCTTCGTAAGCTTTCTCAATTAAATCAGATATTCTATGCACTTGGTCTATTGTTGAGTGCTTGGTTCTAAACCCAAACTGGTGATTGGGAATAAGAGATCTTTCTTCTATAACCGGCTGTAATCGCTTAAGTACTATTCTTTCGAAAACTTTAGACATAATCGGCAGTAACGAAATAGGTCTATATGATTTTTTATCATTCGGCGGTTTTCCTGGCTTCAGAATCATTATTACTTCCGCGACTTTCCATTGACTCGGATCATATTGTAGTCTTATCGCTGCGTTTATAATGTAGAGGAACTTAACTAACGGTTTTTAAGAAGCTCTCCTGTGATTAGGTCGTATCCAGGAGCTTTATTCGGTTTCAGTTTCATTATTTCTTGTTGAAGTTTTCAGCAAGCGCTTGTCCATCAAATGGTTTAAATGTTTCTTCTAAATGGGCCTACCTTATTTCGTGGATTTTCTTCGGCACACGTGTTTATTTTGTCAGGCTGTTCTTTACCTTCTCGTTTATTTTGCGTGTTTTCTTGCCTCGTTAACATTTCGGGCGAAGAGCCTGCTTTTTGTTTCTTGACTGGTCGTTTTTTTAGAATCCAATTGGTTTCCCGACTTAGTTCTTCATCATCCGTTTTATAATCCGTGTTATCGTGTAATCCGTGTTTCAGGGAAGATGTTAAATTTATTTAACATTGTGCAATGTACATTTTTTTAGACAGTTGTAACGTAGCTTTAAGGCGAATAGCTGAGTTAGCTGCCATTTGCTTGCCATAAATATTAAGGGGTGTTAAATGAAAAGGAATATCCATAGTTGCAGAAGGTGTCGTCCGCAGTGCACCACTAATGCACAGACAAGCTGAACGTTGGACTTTGTTTAATAACTTCTGGTTTATTGCCTTATCCAAGGCAGTCCACTAGACAACTACCCCGTACATGAGGATCGGTCTAATGGCCGAGATATAGAGCCAGTGAGTTAGTCTGGGTTGTAAGCCCCATTTGCACCCAATGGCTTTTTTGCAAGAGAAGAGTACGACAGTGGCTTTGTTAACTCTTTCCTGTATATTAGATTTCCAACTTAGTTTCCTACCCAAAATAAGAGCCAGGTATTTTGCTTCGTTGGAGAAAATTAAGCTTGTTCCATTAAGGGATGGAGGGTCAATAGGTGGGATTTTGTATTTCCTTGAGAAGAGGACTCCTAGTTCACTCCTAGACCACATCAAGTTGTCCATCCAGATAGTGAGGTGTTTACCCAAAGATATAAGTCGTATCAATTTTCCGCTTCACAAAAGTATTCGTACTTTCCTTTTCTTTTGTCGAAGGAACCGAAGAAATGCTTTGCATACTTTTAAAATATTGTTTATTCGAATTTGTATGACAGTTTAGGTTTTCGGATTTTTGCGTTTAGCAAACGAGATCAATGGGACGTAAAGAAAAAGAAAGAAGAAAGGAAAATAATATAAAACCTTCGCGAAAGTGGAAAGACTCTGAAAGATATCTCAAATACAGTTTATAGAAGTGTTTCAACTCTGCAATCTATAATAAAGAGCTGTACTGATAGAGGTGAAGTTGAAAATATTCCAAGGAAAGGTAGATCACCAAAACTCTCAATTATCGAGAAGCGACAAATAATTCGCAAAGTTAAGCAAAATCTACAAATTAGTGCGTATATTCAAACAATGCGGAATTCAACGATTCTTCCTCATATTTGGCCAAAGAAAGGTTTAGGTTCTTTAGGACACTCTACGGTTTTAAAGACGACTATTTGTACGCTATAGAATTGTGCTAACGCAAATTTTAACCTCGAATTCTACCTCGGCATTAAAATGCAGAACAAGTAGTCAACGGTTGTCGTAATAATAGCTCTGAATTTGTAAACCCTTCTGATGTGAGAGTGATGCAAAAGTAAATCTATTAAATCGATTTTCCACTAAGTAAACTATTACATCTCAAATGTGTTGAGTGTACAGTACACGTACAAATTGTTGCAGAAATATATTGCAACTTTCATTGGGGTGGAAATTAGTACACAACGTCTGGAAAAATGCTACCACCAAACGGGGTCTCTTAAACGTTAAGTAGAACATAATGCATCGTGTTTGAAGAACGTATCCATTGCAATACATGAAATACAGACGAGCGTGTATTATTTCTTAATGCCACACTTAGCACCACTTCTGCCGAACGATAAAGTCAGCATCGACCTTGCTCGTAGAATGTACATTAAACTTGTACATTTTGTATTTGTTTTCCGCTACAAGGTATTGGGAAATGTTTGAACTGTAATTATGAATATACACACAAACGCATTTAGTTTCTCATGAAAATTTTGCATACTTATCAACGCTTGATTATTATCCACGAATAGAACAATTAGCCTTCAGTGCATGGAAAATATCTGATATGATTATGGTCTCTAAACCAGGTAATGACCCTTACGAGTTATCTTCATAAGTACAATAGATGTCAAGCTTTGTTGGAAAGAGCATATTAAAATCAAAAGAATATGAAAGAGAAATGGGAGATGAGAATGGCTTTTAGGCAGGAAGTCAGGGCTATCAATTAATAACAAAATTCTTTTATATAACCAGGTCTCAAAACCAGTGTGGAACTATGGCGCTCAACTCTGGGGATGTGCCAGTCAAAACCATTATTGCAGTTATCCAATGCTTCCAGAATAAAGTCCTTTTATGAATGTTCCACGGTACATCAGAAATAGCGATCTCCATTGGAACCTAAAGATTCCTACTGTTCATGTAGAGATCAACTCTAGGGCCAAAGCACACTAGAAAAGACTCTAGGAGCATGTTAACGAGGAAGCAACAAGTCTTCTAAACGTATATGGAATGAGACGACTGATCTTGACAGGAAACCGCAAATTGCAGGACTAACCACATAATCAAAACTGTAACAGGTCGATAACAACGGGCGAAAAAAGGTGCTCGGTGTGAACTTAACCTCTAATGCTTTGGATGGATTAAATCACACCCATGCTCCTTTTACTGTCATAAAAGTTAAGAATACTCACCAATTATATAATTATAGAAATAAAAATAGTAAACTGTTAGCCATTTACTTGTCTCCCCTCTACTAATCTTGAAAAGCAAACTGCTCATTAGCTATATAACTAGTCACAGTGTTAACAAACATTTATAATTCATTGTTATTATGTTTGAAATATAATATAAAAAATATCCACCCGCATTAGATATTCTTCGTACTGATTCAGCGACAAGAAATTCACACTTGAAACCCCATCAGTGATCAGCCATCTCATATGATCATCACATCGAGCGTGGTACCATTCTTCCATATTTTGTAGGTGCTGATGAAATCCCTCTGCTTTTTTCTATAATTTGCGCGCGCTAAAGGGGGTATGAATACCCTTATACTATTTCAGGACACGGGCTGAATGGGGAAAGGGGTAAGAGACGAAAAGAAAGAAAGATTGGTGTAGTGGTTTGAAACTCAGGTGTTTCAGTAAAATCTAAGTGTGGCTGACCAGATAACTGGGGAGCATATTTTGTTTTGCTGTTATTGTCGTTGCTTATGATTCACAGAATTTTTTCCATTCTTCTGATATCATCATCACGATCAAGTTGCATTTTCAGCCATATTACTACCCTACTGCCTTCACATTAGAGTTCACATAAACTTTCGGAATTCTTGTTCCTCACTGTAGCATGATTCGCACTAATTCCATCAACCTTAAGTTTCCCCTTACTTTAAATCCATGAAATTTTCTTGGTATATAATTAACACAGCATCGATTTTTATTCAATGCTTTCATACTGTTCCATGTGGTAAATTATGAGAACTATATTTGTTAAAAGATCACTTATATCATTACAAAACACACCATCATTTAAACGGACATCTTTTGAATGAGACAAAGGTTTTTTAGCGGATTCCAGATCGGAATAGGTCATTTTTTTTCGGCTAACACCACGTAAATTGACTAGTCATCGTAGTGATTTTTCGGTTCCCTCCAAACCATAGACACACCAAACTTCAAATGGCAAACAATGTTCGGATTCCAATGTTTGTCAACAACTCTGATTTTCATGTTAAAATAAGCGAAATACGTACATTGTACAGATTCAGTTGTAGGTTTTCGACACTTCTTTAACGTAAACCAAATATTATTTTCTTATCTTGTAGACCTATGCTATATTTGCACCTATGGATATGATGCCAAGTAAAATTTTTGTATTACTATAACAGAGAAAAGTGAGGCTTTCATTTCATCTGTAAGTTAGTCCATATGAAGTCAAGAAAGAAAAGCTTATAATTTCATTTTTGCAATGTTTTAGAAGTGTACGAGGGTGGGTCAATAAGTCCCTAAAAATTAAATAAGGAACACTATTTTCGGTATAAAACATTTTATTTTTCAACATAGTCTCCTTTTAGCTCTATACACTTCATCCAACTTTCTCCAATTTTCTGATGCCCTCCAAATAATACGATTTCTCGAGCCCTTCAAAATAAGCGTTTGTTTCAGCGATGACCTCTTCATTCTACCCAAATTTCTTACCTCCGAGCCATTCCTTCATGTTTGGAAACAAGAAATAGTCGCAGGGGGCTAAATCTGGGGAATATGCTGGATGAGGGAGGAGTTCGTAGCCTAACTCATGCATCCGACTGCGGACTTGTGCGCCGGTGTGTTGGCCTGGTGAAAAAGAACTTTTTTTTTCGCCAAATGCGGCCGTTTTTGCTTCAAATCGGCTTAGAATCGATCTAGCATCTCTGCGTAATAGGCGTCGGTGACCGTTTTACCCTTTTCAAGGTAACCGATGTGAATAACACCGCGCGCATCCCAAAAAACTGTCGCTATGACCTTGTTTGCTGACAAACGCGCCTTTGCCTTCTTCGGCTTCGATTTACCAGGAGAAGTCCATTGTTTTGACTGTTCCCTGGTTTCTGGTGTGTTTTGGTGAATCCAGGTTTCATCCACGGTTACGAAACGGCGCAAAAACTCAGCCGAATTTTTCTGGAACATCGCCACACACACCTTTGAATTTGTCAAACGAATGCGTTTGTTGTCGATTGTGAGCAAACGCGGCACACATCTTGCGGAAAGCTTTTTCATGTCCAAATATTTATGCAAAATCTAAATCACTGAGCCATGTGATCAAGCTCGCGCACTTTCACTCGCCGATCGTCCATTATCAAACCATGGATTTTGTCGACCATTTCTGGTCTGGTGATCTCAATTGGGCGACCAGAACGTTCGGCGTCACTTGTGCTTGAACGACCGCACCGAAATTGAGTAAACCAGTGGTGAATGATTCCAATCGATGGTGAAGAGTCCCCATAATATATATGTCAAGCTTTTGTTTGGTTTGCGTGATAGTTTTTTTTAAAATTGTGTTTAATGAACACTCGAAATTCACTTTTTTTTCCATTTTAATGAAAATGCTAGTAGGCGTCTATATAAAATGGCTGCCACAACATAACTATTTGGCGCAGACAATTGTATGTAAGGTATGAATGAAAATAAAATTAATAAAAAAAAAATTAAATAAAAATCAGATTTGTTTTAATGTGTCTTTTATTGTTTAATTAATTATGTATAAATATAAATATTTTGGCGCTAATAGCTCAATACAGAACCTGGCCTAACTTCTCGCTACCACTCGTTTTGTGCGCAGTAGGAATGGTTGGGACTTCGGGTGTTTGTCAGACTTTCCCAAGAGGTGGAACCGAGAGCAAATTTTATTTTAATTTTTTATCTTTATGTTTTCTTGGATTCGAACCTTGAACTCCCCGCTCAGTGTTCGCGCACTTAACCACCGAGCCATGGCGCCCATATATGTAGAATAAGAACAAACATCATAGCAGTGATAGGATTATAGGAATGGATTTTGACGATACTAAGGATTTCCTTTTTACTTGCTCCTATAAAGAGCAAGTATTGTTTTCGGGAAATAAAAAATCGACCTCATGATTTTGATCCATCTTGGTATCATTATAATAGCCAAGGGTTAAATTCAGAAACATCAAATAAATGCGCATGAGTTGCGAACTATGCGCTGCTGAGCAAACGAGTTTTGACATTTGTGAACGGCTTTGTTGCAATATAAAAAAATGAAAAGGTAATTAAAAGTTTTGCTTTAAATAATATAGGTGACCAGATAAGAACGATAGGAAAATAAATTTAAATAAAACAATAACGGTGTAAGATTTCAAATTGATTCTGGCTTTGTTTTGAAGCCCATTCATGCCTTTCGGTACGTCATTTAAATGGTTGCCACGGCTTCGCTGGCAGTGCTTCAAGCGGTCGGTCCATTTTTTGATGACTCGGTCCAATATGTGCGGCAATAGCGTCTCGAATATTAGCCTCGAACTCATCGAAAGTAGTTGGCTTGCTATCGTAGACTAAAGACTTGACGCAGCCCCAGAGAAAATAATCGAGGAGTATCAAATCGCATGATCGCGGCGACTAATTTTTTTTTTTTTTAATTTGCGCTCGCCAAAGAGGATATGAATACTCTTATACTATTACATTACACGGGCGTTGTGAAGAAGAGAAAGAGAGAAAGAAAGATTTAGTGTAGTGGTTTGAAACTCAGATGGTATTAAGTTTTTGTAAACTCCAAGGGTAGCGTCCAGATAACTGGAGAGTTTGTTTGTTTTGCTTTTGTCGTTGCTCATGATTCACAGTATTTTTTTCCGTCCTCCTGATGTCATCATCACGATCAAGTCGCATTTTCGGCCATATGACCACTCTACTGCCAATGTTATGCCTTCGCAGTAGAGTTGACTTAGCTTTCGCAAGTGATCGACTTTTTTATTTATTTTATGCGAAATAAATAGATGATTCTTGACATCAGGATTCGAACCGTGAACCAACAACGTGACAAGCGATGATGTCACCACGGCCACCCTAACGCTCGCCGTGAGATGAAATAGTCGCCCAAATTTCTCCTTCACCACTTCGAGCATTGCGTCGCTTGTATGGTATGCAGCGCCGTCTTGTTAGAACCACAGCTCGGATATATCGATGTTGTCGAGCTCTGGCCAGAGAAAGTCGGTTAAGATCGCTCTATACAGACGACCATTGACGGTAACGGTGTCTCCTTCCTCATTTCGAAAAAAATAAGGTCCGATGATGCCGCCGTGCCATAAACCGCACCAAACAGTCAATGTTTGTGGATGCATTGATGCTTGGTCGAACACTTGTGGATTGTGGTCGCTCCGATAACGGCAATTTGGCTTGTTGACATAGCCGCTGAGCCAAAAATGGGCCTCGTCCGAGAAGATGATTTTTTCGGCCAAAATTCCAAACCCCGGCCAACATTTCCAGCTCCCAATTAGTGAACTCACGGCATTGTCTATGGTCGTCCGGCTTCAATACTTGCGTTAGCACAATCCTGTACGGATGTAGGCCCAAATCCATCCCCGAAATAAGCCTGGTTGACTCTCTGGTGATACACAATTCAGCTGATCGGCGCCGAATCGACACTTCTGGATCTTCTTCGATAATGGCCGCTACGGCGGCACCGATCTCTGTCTGGTTGGTGGCTTAAGGTCCAAAAGAGTGTACTCACGCTCAAACTTTTCCACGGTGCGACGAATTGCCTGCGCACTGAAGCCATGATGATGACCGACCTCACGACGAAATTCACGTTGCCTATTTACAACTGAGCAGGAATTTCGATAATATTTTGTAATAATTTTCACACGTTCAGGTGTCAAATGATGCATTATGAAATGCCCAACCTTACTGAATATTTTGACAGCTGGGTGTTATTGGTAACTGTGACAGCTGCTGAAACATAACAATTGGAAAAACTATCCTTTGCTATCTGGTCACCCTTTATAATAGCAAAATTTGTCTTGTCTAATAGATAACAAAGAGAAGTACAAACCAAGAACGATGTCAGTGCTGAAAATAATTGAATCATTCGGGAAAAAAAGCATTCCAAAAGTTTTAAACTATTTTGATACAGTTGCGGAATACGTCGACGATATATTCTTTAGCTACCAAAACCAAACCTATGGCTAGGTTTGGTTACTCAATGGATGCTTGCATATTATTCTGTAGAAACTATGCAATAATATTAGTTTCCAACAAATATCGGATTGTTTTAGATTATCCGGGTAGCCTGCAATTCATCTTCTAATAATGAACAAAGAACAATTATGGAAGATTTTCAAAATTTGAGATCAAACCCGTTTCAACAACATTCCGTATCAGAAGTATGACCCTAACAGTTACTACGTCCGAAAGGGAAATGTTTCCACAATTGTTCAGGAATATGATTTCTGAACGAGTATTGTTTTAGGATATTTGAGATATCCAGTTTCATTTTATGTACATTTTTATTGGATATCCGGGTAGTTACCACAATGCCAACATTTGAAAAACAGTCACATAGGGCGAGCTATAAACTCAAAACGGATTTTCTTAAGAGAAACCCGATATCTTCTAGGCGACTCGGCATATCCGCTTTCTATAGACCTAATGGTGCCATATATGGTTATTTTCGTTGGATTTAGAGGGTGAGCTTATGCTTTTCACTTAGGCCTTCATTGGTCTCGTTGTATTAACCTCGTCTGTCGAACTGTAAGAATAGAGCTGTGATGTGGGAATTATGTGTTGAGTGGGGATGCAGGTATTGGCATCATGGGGAGTATCAAGAAATAGACTATGTCATATAGTGATTGGGAAACCGTCTTGTTCGTCTAGCGAACTCCAATATATCACCGATTCCTTTCTTATTGAGGTGTGTTAGATCCGATATCCTTGGGAATCCCAGTATCTTCAGTCTTAACCTCGCTGTTGTAGGGCAGTGGTAGAGGAAGTGTTCTATATCTACCTCCTCGTCCTCATAGTTGGCGCAGATTATTGTACCAGCTAGCCTGAGTCTGAACGAATGTTTGTTGAGATTGATGCGCTCTGTTAAAAGTTCCACCATCAATCTCAACTGTGTTCCGCTTCAGTTTAATGCTCTTTTTGGTGTGTTGTTACTCGGTTCTTTTACAATACAACAGATCTAGCCACTTTACACGTGTCTAAATTCGTCCAGTAATTATTGAACTCCTGTCGTATCTTCTCATTGATTATCGTTTTAATAGTTGTCAGAGGGACCCCTATTGTCTTTTCAGGATTCAGTTCTATGTTACTCGCTCCTTTCCTGCCAGTTCATCTGCCTTTTCCTTACACGCTACACCTTCATGCCCCGGTACCCATGTAAGAAGGACTCTATTGCGCCTGGCAGGTAAGTTCAATTTAATTTTTCCCAGTGAAGCTGTGATAAAGACAATTTTTTATTGTTTGGTTCTTACAGTATATCGAGAATGCATCCACAATTTTTTAAGTTTATAATTGTTGAATGCCCCTTCCATATCTAGAAAGATGCCTGCGACTGATTCCTTCATTTCAAATGCATCTTTTATTGTGGATACAACCTGGTGTAGTGCCGACTCAACTGATTTTCCTTTGAGGTATGCGTGTTGATTAGGACACAGCCGCGGATTTGGAATCTGTGTTCTAATATAGTTATCACAGATTCTCTCATTTCCAAAATAGCAATCTTACATAATTTTATTATAACAAGGGAACATTCACTTAATTCGGACAACCAGCTCTCAATTAATGAAAACAATTCGTCCGACTTGGAAACAAATGGAAATGAAGCCAATAATGAAGCTATCGAAAGCTATTTTCTAATCCTTTTTCTTTCAATTTGAAGACGCTCAGTTTCTATTGCCATCAACTCATGATGCCGTTTATCTTCCTTTTTTGGATTCCTCTTTAAGGAATTCTAGTAAATCGTTGTTAGTGATTTTCCTATTTTTTATTGCGTTTCTCTGCTAACATTTACATTTGTAATCTCTTCTAAGGCTAAAGATGAGCTCGCAGGTTGGTCATTTATATAAACGACACTATTATTTTCGTCAAAAAGCTGGAACGTCTATACTAAATTTTCTAGAAATGTTTCGACCCGTACTTCTCGTCGATAATGCTGAAATAATCCCATGTCGTTGCGTTTCGTACAGTCTCTTTATATCTCTTTTTTATTCGTTTATGTATTATTATTAGATTCGAGAATTTTGGGCAGATATCCACTCTTGTAAAAGGAAATTCCGGGTAGACTTCTGACCTTTCTTGCAACACGTTCATCCAAATTATTGATTTTTCTTTTTCCCTGCGTTGAATTCGATATCATGTTTGGGTTTATTAATTTTTTGAATTTTTAATTATTACGGTCACTGTGAAAGTAAAAGAACTGTAAATTATCCAGATAGACTAAAAAAAACGTTTTCTATATACCTTTCTTGTATTTTCCACCGCTAAATATTTATTTTGTAGCAGAAAAGTTATTGCTGCGCTTACTTGCTTAGTTTTGACTTTCTGTTGCTTTAAAACTGCAAAAAATAACTTTTGACTTAAGCAATAGTGTCAAAGTGATTCGTTTTTGAACTCGTTGCTTTACTATTGCCGTAGTACTGCTTTTTTGAATTGGACCAAACTCAAAAAGTGGGTCTCGAAATTCTTCTGATTTTTGAAAACTACTCCAACGATTTCAGTAAAAATATGTTCCGGTAATCTCAGCGTTTGCAATACAACTGCATACCCAGTATTTCGGAAAAATAAAATAAAAAATAGAATAACGGTACTTTAATTATATTAATCGATTGTATCCAAAATTAATATTTTAGTCATCTTAGACATACGTGAGGAAATGACATTAAAATTGTGGACATATGGTAAAGAAAAACTTTTTAGCCTTTTAATGCATTTTTCGAAAGCTCAAATCTTTTTTTAATTCGTGAAGGAATAGTATATATCGAGCAAATACGTGCGACCCAATAGTATCCTTTATTTTAACCTTGGTCTTGAGTTGTAATAGCATCATTCGGAGCCGCTTCCAATTTTACACACGAAGTTGGTTGAGGGCCCTTTCCACTTGAATGATCCACCTTAGGTAAGGTTTTACTTTACCGCGTCGTCCTTTTGGGATAGATTAAAAAGCTTTCCGGACGGAAGTGTTGATGTAGAGAGAATGCTCTACATGTCCTAGACATCCTAGGTGATGTCGTTTATTCCTCGTTGACGCAAATGGAGCCAAAAATCACTCGAAGAATTTTTCTTTCAAAACAACCAATGGTGTTTTCATCTGCCTTAAATAACGTTAATGCTTCTGCGGCGATAATCAGGGTCTCATATTAAATCACCTTAGTTCTTAGCCCAAAACAAAAAACAACGGTTAGCAAGAGTGATTATACACTTTATCTCTGCATTGGTGTCATTATATGAATTTACAGAATTTACTTAGATAGACAAAATCCCTATCTAGCTCAAAAGTGTAGCTGTCCATTGTTACCTTATGTCCAAGTTGCCAATGTTGACTGATGACCCTTTTTGATGACAGCAAATATTTTGTCATTTTTCTGCTGCTTGTGAAGCTTCTCTCGTCACTCTGTGCAGCTTCGCTTCATAAGCCTTTTACTTTGCTGCATGCGCTTAGTGACCCTCTCCATCAAAACAGGTGTTTTTTTTTTTTTGTTGTGGATGCGAGAAACCCAGCACATCAAAGGTGGCTTGCTGACAATGATGCCATTGCTCATCTGCGTGTAAAGCCTGCGGATTTCTTGATAGGTTCAGGGACATTCGATTGGCGCAGGCTCTGGCAATCTTTTGAGATTGTAGCCTTTGCATGTTAAATTTTTTATTTTGGATATCCGCATACGTACCGTAGAAGTTACAAGGTAGTTATCCGAGTCTCACGTCGCCGTAAAATCGACTAGTCTGAGGTGTACGTTTCCGGAGGTGTTTTCGTGCAAGCTGTATTTTCTTACGGTGTTTCCAAAGATGCTCTCGCTTTCAATTTTTGCGTTAAGATCGTCAAGCACGACTTTAACGTCATAACGTAGACATTGGTCATAATTTCTGTCGAGGATCTCATAAAAGTTGTCTTTCATCATGCCCTTCTTATCCTCTATGGGGGCGTAAGCGAATAATAAACTGATGTTTTGTCATCAGGCGCTCGCTAAGTCTGTCTCTGACGACAAAGTCGCATCCAAATAAATACTGTTCTGCTCATTGCAGCAGTCACCGTAGTAGGTGTCACCGATTTTCATCTGCCTTCAGGCCGACCCAGTCCACCGCACTTCTTGGATGGTGCTGATATCTGCTTTAGAGAAGTCTAGGGCCTCCGCTAATTGCTCAGCTGCACGTCGCTTGTTAAGAGTTCGAATATTCCACGTGAAGATCCGAATTTCACAAAGTTCATCAACAGCAAAATAATCCTTATCCAAGGCTTGTTATTTCATCATGACTTATTTTTCCGTGGTAGGGCAGTTAGCCCTATGCACAGCACCCAACGTTCATTAGAACCCTTAGGATAAGAGGCCGAATATTCCGAATAACTTATTAGTGTTATAAAAAGTATACTATAATACGATGTCGCTCTTCTCATTCGCCAGAAGACCATGGACGTTTATAGTAAGATAAACGAAAAATAATCCCATTCAGCCCAATTTTCAATTTTCAAATCACGAGAGTTTCAAAACCATTCCCATAATGCACTTTTTTTTTTATGGCTGAGTAACTTTTCGTACCCTCCACAGACGATGTCAAAAGCTGAAAATCTGCATAGTTACAGCACCGACCACGGTTTCCTCATCTCAATATTCACAAGGGGACATGACGGTATCCTGATCAACAAAATTGATTACATTACGATGGGCGCAAAGCATGCCTCCAGTATTCTGAATGTCAGAACCTTCCGAGCAGCCAACATCGACTCGGATTACTGCCTTGTTGCAGCCAAGGTACGAATGCGAATATCCCAAGCGCTACAATAACGAAGAATTACTGTGAGAAGAATTAACTTCGAAAAGCTGCAATCGTAAGAGCGCGTATCTCGAAATCTTCGCCACGACTCCTATGCCGCCAGAATCAAGTATCGAAGACCAGTGATAACGACGCAACTGATGTGCTCGTGAGCTCTACGAGCAAAAGAGGTGGGAAGAACATCGGAAAAACATCTCCAAAAGACGAAAAAAAGAGCATGAGAAGAGCGCGATCGAAAATATTGAGAGATTATACTGCACGGAAGTTTTACCAAAAGGTAAAAAAGAACGTGTTACGCTAACCAGACCCGTACAGAAACCTGTAGAGATGAAGAAGGAAATCTTGTAGTAGAGTCACAGTCGGTGCTGAGAGTATGGAAAAACTGTTTCTCCAGACTGTATAATGGCGACGAAAACCAACATTCCGCTGTCAGTAAGAATGGAACATTCAACATAGACGATGATAGCCAAAGCTTCCGTCCACCTGTGAAGATAGCAATATCCAAGCTTAAATTCAACAAGGCTGTTGGAGCTGACAGCCTACCGGCCGAGTTATTCAAAACAGCTGTAGATGACTTTGGCAGAGAGCATACACCAACTCATTTCAAAAATATGGACAGACGAGTGTATGAATGGAAAATGTCAGCATCGTTTGCCCCATCCACAAGAACGGAGACCCCATCAATTGCGCCAATTACAGAGGTATCAGCCTCCTTAACATCGCGTACAAGATATTGTAACATAATGTAGCATAATAACTACTCCCACAAAATTAAGCAACACATTCCGAAGTGTCTTCTCGGAACACATTCGAGGTTCGTGTCCACGGATAGAGAAGGATTAAGACGACGTCGCGGAATTAAGAGAGAATTATAACCACAAGAGATTATTCGCTGCAGCTGTCATCTTGGAATTATTACATCAGAATTTTCTTGTTCCAGTGGTCGAAGAATTTGCTAGAAGTTTCTGGCTATTAGAAATGCGATTATATAAGGACAGATGACGATCGAGGCAAGGCAGTTGGTTTTCGAACCACAAAGAGATTGGAAAAGTGGTAATAGGCGAAGTTGTAATTTTGTGATAAATTGAAAGTTGAGAGTTAACAAGAAGAAGTAATTAGTTTGGATTTGTGAGTTAAGTAATTGAAATGAAATAAAGTGATTTGAGAAGAAAGAGACCTTGTAAAGAAAGAATTTGCGAAGAACAGTATAGTGTGAACTTGAGTTGTTCTATAGACTAGAAACTAAAGAAATAATCTCACAGAATAACGTTTTATCTACTCGAGCCATAGCTCGCATATTACAATATTGTCTTTCATATTGTGTGAACGCCTGAAACTTCTCGCTAACAATCTGATTAGCGTGGTTTTAGGCCAGGAAAGTCTTCAGTCGATTACATTTTCACACTTCGGCAGATCCTGGAGAAACCCTAGAAATCCAAATAGATACCCACCATCTTTTTATCGATTTTAAGACCGCATATGACAGCATTTATAGAGACGAGCTATATAGAGCCATGTCTAGTTTTGGCATCCATGCCAAACTCGCCCATCTGTGCAGGATGACGATGGATAATGCTTGCTGCTTTATATCCTGTCAACAAGAAGGGATACACAAGATAGGTGAATTGGGCAGAACCTCACAGTCGACAGCTATAACTTTGCGGTAGTAATTGACTTTGTCTACCTTAGCGCTGCTATAAATTCTGACAAAAACACCTCAGCAGAAATAAGACAAAGAATAACTCTTACCAATCGCCATTTCTATGGGCTGAGAAGGCAATTAAGCAGTAAGGCCCTATCCCGAAAAACTAAGGAGATTCTATACAAGACCCTTATCATCCCAGTCCTACTGAAGCATGGACTCTGTTGAAAGCAGATAGAAAAATTTTTCGGAAAAAATTGGATCTTGTTTCCATTGATGGGCTTTGGATAAGATGATTCAACGACGAACTCTACGAGCTATACAGCGATATCGACCTAGTCAAAAGACTACGCATCAGTCGCTTTAGATGGCTAGGATACTATATGGACACTATTGCTCCGGCCCGCTTTGAATCTAACCCGGGGGGACAACGCAGTGGAGGGTGACCTCACCTACGGTGATGCGCATAAGTAGAAGTGGACCTCAACCAACTTGGAGTGCGCACCTGGAGTTAGTTAGACTTATTGGTTGAGGGCCAGTTTCACCACGCACTCTAGCTCCACCTGAGTAAGTAAAGTAGAACGGCACTGACTGCGAAGCAGAGCCTACAAGGTCAGTCTTTCAGAGAAGAAGAACAGAACAGGTGGGCTTCTTCTCGACAAATTATGCGAACCATAATGCAGTCAAATTATATTACAATGTAATGAACTAGGAATATATGAACTTATGGTAACTTGGCAGCACCGATTTGGTGATGCCTCAGACATGTGCGATTCTCCGGACATTTTCTTTTCTTTGACATAAGCTGAACTGATACATTGCGGTTTGGTCCTTTTTTCTTTTTTTTAAATTGGAACGTGCGTAAAAATAAAAAGAATAATATCCGAAAATTATCTGGTGATCCAGAGTACATTAGAAGTCAGAAGTGGGATTCCAAACCAGAACCGCAGGACAAAGCGAACAAAATAAATATTAATGGCATACATATAGCGCCAAGTATTAATCGAGGCATTAACCGCGGCCAACGTGGAGTTTGCGGAAGGAGCAACAGTGGCCGAGCTGAGACCACTTTATGATATAGTGGTGGCCAGGGATCCAACTGCAGCAGACGAAGACCGATGTCCTGATGGAAACCGATGCCCAGATAAGAACCGATGTCCAGACGAGAACCGATGCCCAGACGAAAATAAATGCCCAGAAGTTAATGATAATGCACCACCGCGTAAAACAGCAGATGCCCAAGATTTCGACGTCGAGATGGCCCGCATGGAGAAGGAGATCCAGCTGCTCCGCAAGCGACGCGAGCTGCAGATACTGAGGGAGGAACTAGGGACAGTGGAGGCCAAAAAATTTGATTTTTCTGCCTTTGAAGCCATGGTGTACCCTTTCAGTGGTGACGACACTTACGACATCAAGAAGTGGTTTGATGATGCTGAAGATGCTTTCCATGTGTTCGGATGTAGTGAGCGGGACAAATTTATAAGTGTTCGACGTGTTTTAACAGGAACGGCGAAAATATTCCTGAGGACAATTTCAGCACACACCTACGCCGAGCTGAAAAAAGCGCTAGTTGAGGAGTTTGGCCAAGTTTACACTATGAACGAGGTGTTTCAGCAGTTGAAGTCGCGAACACTGAAGCCTACTGAGTCCGTGAAGATATATGTAATTGAGATGCAGGAGATTGCATCGCATGCAAACATTCCCGAAGCTGATATCCTTGAGTGTATTATTGAAGGCCTGAACGATCGCCGTCACAACGCCATTATCCTGATGAGTGCCACCAACATAAAACAACTCAAGTCCTTGTTGGATCGCTACGAAAAGAAACTTGTCCGAAGTGTCCCTATAAAAACTGCTGCTGCTGCTGTCGTGAGAGTGAAGCCGAGAACCACCAATACCGCCGCCACCGCTGCTGGAACTTCAGAGCCAGTGTCCTAAGCCAAAACGTCCACCGAACTCTTGTTTCACGTGACATGAGGTTGGACACTTTCATCAAGACTGTCTGAGGAAGAAGCGACTGGTTGCTGCTGTGATCTGTGTGAAGAGGAAACTGGTGTCTGGAGGGGATTCGATGAAGTCGCCGAGAAGATGACGGCGTTGCAAATGGTAAGTGTTGCCTTTATCGACTATCGTAACAAGTGCACTGAAGTTAAACCTTATTTTTGCCTTTTCGATTCCGGTAGTCCAAGTAGTTTCGTAAAGAAATCTTTAGTCGCGTTCATCTACGGAGAGAAGATGCCAACGCGGTTCAGAGGGATGGGAAATTAACCTTTAAGTACATAAGGCACAGTAAATTGTTACATTAAATTCCGGGGTACAACAGTAGTTCATTCGTTTATCACAATTCCAGACGACGAAACTATTGTACCGATGTTTAATGTACACCTTTGTCGGCTAAGACTACGTTATAATATTGAAACGCTGTATAGTTTGAAAAAACTATGAATTATCTAATAAAATTGTCAGAGCACTTGTTTCATTTGATTTGTTGAAGAACCCAAATGTTTTAGAGAATAGTGTCGAAACAGACCCGATAGAAATAATTAAAATAAGTAATACCGTAGTAAGCGTAAATGCAAATTCTAAAGTCCTAACAGAAGGTGCCGCGCATACTTCAAACATACGCTGAGAGGCAATTTCCCGCTACCATGACTGTTTAGAATACTTTGCGAACAAGAAGATTTTTACTACCCTAGATTTGAAGGAAGGGTTCCACCATATAAAAGTTTCTGAAGAATCGATTAAATACACGGCATTCGTTAACCCCTTTGGACAGTTTGAATACGTGTACATGCCCTTTGGCCTTAAGAATGCCCCCGCAGTTTTTCAAAGATATATTCACTTAACGTTAAAACCGCTGATTGATAAGGGCTTAGTCATTGTCTATCTTGATGACATTTCCATCGCGACCTCGGACTTAGAGACCCAAAATTCTCACCGAGGTACTGCGTGTATTGAAAGTAGCCGGTTTAGAATTAAACATGAGAAAGAGTAAGTTCACGTTTAGTGAAATTGATTACCTTGGTTACCGTTTCAGCGAGGACGGGATCCGTCCTAATGATAATCACTTAGAAGCGATTCGCACATACCCGATGCCCCGCAATACCAAAGAAGTCCAGAGATGTAATAGTTTGTTCTCTTATTTTCGCCGATTTGTCCCAGGTTTTCCTGCATAGCCAGGCCTTTGACAAATTTGCTGAAGAAAGATGTTAAATTTGTTTGGACTGATGAGTGTACCGCTGCCTTTGAAGAGTTAAGAAGTAGGTTAATCACATTGTGACGCGAGTTCACATGGTTTTGGGGCCATGCTCATGTTGATGCTCTTAGCCGCGTGCCCGTGGTGGGTGCAGTAACAACTGAGGACTTGGATCGGAATATCCAAGTTGCTCAGGCGCGTGATGGGGACATACGGTCTATCCGAGAAAAACTAGAGAGCGAAGAAGTACCCGGGTACGCTTTAAAAGATGGTTTAGTTTTCCTTGTCGGGCCGCAGAATAGACGTCAACTTTGTGTTCCTAGGGAACTGGAAGAAAACGTCATGAGAAATGTGGGCACCTAGGTATTGATAAATGCGCGAGTCAAATTCTGAAGCATTATTGGTTTTCCAATGTGAAAAAGAAGTTAAATCAGTTCATTAGAAATTGTCTTAAGTCTTTTTCATTATGCGCCTCCTCGAAACACTGAGCGAAGCCTGTATAACATAGAGAAACGATCAGAACCTTTCGATACTATTCATATAGACCACATCGGTCCGCTGCCTTCTATTAATTCGAGAAGTAAGTACATTCTTGCAGTCATAGATGCTTTCACGAAGTACGTCAAACTATATCCCGTCAACACTCCCGGGACGAGAGAGACAATAAATGCTCTTGAGCGGTATTTTGAATACTACAGTCGCCCACATAGAATTATTAGCGATCGAGGTACCAGTTTTACGTCGCAAGAATTCAGCAATTTTGTGGAGAAAAATAATATTATGCATATTAAGGTTGCCGTAGCGTCTCCTCAGTCGAATGGTCAAGTTGAAAGGGTAAACCGTGTCTTGAAAGTAATGTTAGCAAAGTTAGTTGAGTCTCCCGAGCACACTGATTGGAAGCAGAAGCTGACCAGAGTTGAGTTTGCCTTGAACAAAGGGGAAGTGTTATCGACGAGCTGACTTAGCACCTGGATGAGATATATACAGACGATGTAATGGTAGACTTAGTCAAGCTACAAGAGGGAGCCTCCGAAGCAATTGTGAAATCCCAGTCATACAATCTGAGCTATTTCAATGAGCACCACACTCCAACCAAGCAGTTCAGCGTCGGCGAATTTGTAGTAATCAGGAATGTGGACACTTCTGTTGGGACTAACAAAAAATTAATTCCTAAGTATCGCGGTCCATACTCGTATGTAGTTAAAAAGAGAACGACCGCTATGTAATAGAGGATGTTGAAGGTTTTCAAGTTACGCAGTTGCCGTATCACGGCATCCTAGATTCGAGTAGATTGAAGAAATGGGTCGAAAATAGTAAAGAGGTAGAATAAAACGTTTGGATTCGAAACGTTTGGTTATACGATCGAGGTCGATTGAAAAGTCAGAATGGCCGAACTGTAATGAACGAGGAATATATGAACTTATGGTAACTTGGCAGCACCGATTTGGTGATGCCTCAGACATGTGCGATTCTCCGTAGATTTTCTTTTCTTTGACATAAGCTGAACTGATACATTGCGGTTTGGTCCTTTTTTCTTTTTTTAAATTGGAACGCTTGTAAAAATAAAAAGAATAAAATCCGAAAATTATCTGGTGATCCAGAGTACATTAGAATAATTTGTTTTTTTTTTTTCCTTTTAAGGTAATTTGAACGCTTTAGTTAACCTCTTAATGTGGATGTGTTATTTATATTTAATTTTGCTAGGTCTTTATGAGCTGGTTTTTTTTTTTTTTTTATTTACCAAAGTTTGTTGCAAAATATTCACAATACAAATTTGCTTACAAATTGCCTGCTTACTCGTAATTGTGCCTTTCCGAGGCCTACATAATTCCTTGGATGACCCAGAAATCAAAGCAGAGTTTTGCACTTTCACTGTATGGAGCAAGGGTTAGTACCTCCCGTATCCAGGTTTTCGATTTTCACAATACGCAACGTGCAAAGAACTTTTTGTTCTCTTCTGCACAACAATAAATAAAAATACCTGCTCCAACTACATGTACTCTTACTATCGTAAAGTTTGCTGGGAGTTTTAAAAGTAATGGAATTTGAAATTAAGTTCCTACGACTAGTTTAGAATTGATAGCTACATATGATGAAAATAATCTATTTTCGACATTTTTTTCTCTCATATTGCGCCGTGAAAATTAGTTAAGAATATATCATAATTTTAAGTATGCGTCTTTAGTTAATTTCTGCTAAGTAGGTCTGGAAAACAAGAGATGTTGGGTATCCTTTTTTGAGGACCGATTTTAGCCGCATCTGCGTCAATATTCACGAACGCGCCAATGACGTCAAAGCTGTTGTACGAGTAGTACGTATGCGAGCGTTTGTACAGACTTTTAATAGGTCTAACCCTTGATACCGGCTTAAGAATTATGTAAAACCCTTTCAAGCAGTGTTGGGAAAGCATATCCTTTTTTTACGTTTGGGTAAGAGATGCTGAGGTTCGATTCATTGGGCATACTTGTATCCGTTTTAACAACATCCATTAATTCTCATCATCGAATATGTTTCTGGTACTAGGTTTTCTCCTTCTTTGCTAGGCGTGGGAGAAGAATCACAATATTTGAGGATTTTACGTATTCAAAGTTACATACATACATATAATACATATAGGGTGTGAGAAGTACAAAAAAAGTACAGACCGTCAGACGGATAGGCATGAAACAAAAAAATATTTGTTTTTCATTTGGAATGAAAAGATCAATTTTTCAGTTTCCAACAACACTTTCAAATTTAAAAGTAGGTACAGAATTCTGACCCTTCAAATATGAACAAATAAATTGGCTTGAAAAACTACGTATATTATCATCAATTTAAATAACAGATATATCGACAGCAAAACATCCAGGAATGATGTTGAAAGGATATTTATTGTGGTAACAGCTTCAGGCAGGCATACATCTTGCTAAGACTTCCCCTGATGCTCATTCAAATAGCAATTGGTGTGCACACAATATGTGTACGAATGCGTACGTGTAATCACTAAAATGTGTTTACCCTTTCCCGGTGGACATAGTTTCAAACAGGATGAATTAATGGAGATAAGCGTATTCAGAAAAATAATCATCATGGAAGGTTCATCCACTTAGCCATGTTCAATGTCCATTTCATCGTATGTTTGTACTTTAAAACATAAAAGCTAACTGAAACAAGAGATTTACATAATGAAATAGTCACGTTTATCTGACGTCTATATCTTTGGTCACTTTCAAATGCAGCTTTAGGGAAATGTAAACAAAAATGTACAAAAAAGTTACAATCCATCTACAACGGGTCGTTTTTTTCTTTTTTATAACCTGGATGTACTGATGCGCATTCGAAGCATGAAGCGTATTGCGGGTGAAATTTTGAAGGCGATGAATTCATCTGGCTATTTCGCTGGAGCATTTTTTTTAATGAAAATAGTGATTAAATAGGGAGAGACACCATACATTTCTCCGATGTTCAACTGTATGTATGGAATTCACAATGTCTCTATCACCTATAAGTTTTAACGTGCGATTCTGTACCCTGTCTAGAATATGCAGAACGGTCTTGGGTGCACCAGACCAGATATGGGCGTTATATTCTAGTTTAGGGTGGATGAATGCCTTATAAATTGAGGCCAGATCAGACGGGGTAAAATATTTTTTGCACCGTTTAAGGAATCCTATATATTTTGCATTATTTTTGGCGACTTCGAATATGTGATCATTCCATCGAAGATGGTTGTTAATACATATACCGAGAATGGCAAGTCTTTCGGTTTCAATGATGCAAGTACGAGTACCATCCATGGATAATGGTTGAGGGTTATGGTTTCGCTTGAGAGACAGAAGACGGCATTGTGTTTTGGAAGCAATAAATTACACTTTGTTGGTTGAACCCCATGTGATTACGAGTATGCTGTTCAGGTTGGAATATAATATGATTAACATACGTTGCCCTTCCTCTTCTACGGCCGAAGAGCAAGGACGTGAATTAGCGAAGGAATGGATTAGATTAGAAGTTGCAGACAAGAGAAAATTTATAAAAATAAGAAAGAGAGTCGGAGACAAAACAGAGCCTTGGGGAACACCAGCAATTACTTGGTAAATTGCAGACTTGAAGCCCTCCAAAACAACTTGTATTGAACGCCCCGAAAGGCAATTTCTAATCCATTGAAGAAGACTTATCGATGCCATACTTTTCTTTTCGAGAAAAGAGCCTGATGCCAAACTCTGTCAAATGCTTTTGAAATATCAAGCGCAATCATCTTAGTTTCGCCGGAGTGGTGCAGAGATTGGTTCCACTTCTCGGTGAGATACCTATGCCATCAAATCACCAGTGGCCCTGTTGTTACGAAAACCATACTGCCAGTCATTAAGGAGTTTTCGTGAATCGAGATACTCGTATTTCATAAGCTGACGATTTATCAGCGTTTCCATGACCTTGGAAAAAAGGGACGTAAGTGCAATGGGTCGGTAATTGGACAGGGAGGAAGATTCGCCTTTTTCAGGGACGAGCTGGACATCTAATTGGAAAGTGCCCTGAAGAATAGGATAGTCAGGAAAGCTTATGCAGACGTTTTGCCAGCATCGAAGAACACCTCTTCAAAACTATGTGGGGGATACCATCTGGACCAGCGGATTTGTGTATGTTAAGATTTTTGAGTACTCCTGCAACTGTACGAGTGTGAAAGTGGACCTGTCCCGTGGAAAATTTGACGCTCTCAAATACAGGTGGAGACAAAGCATTATCTGGCAGCGTGGAGTTCGCTGCAAAGTGAGCAGCAAGCAGATTGGCTTTGTGTAAGGAGCTGACAGCTGGAATGTCATTGTAAATGAGCGTGGGGATGACAGACGAGGCAGAATTTTTAATATTTTTGACGAATGAACAACAATTTTCACTACGTTTGGGACATTGTAGGATGTTTTGCCTCAATTTTTGGTCATGTAAGAATTTTACACGTCGAATGCGAGTATGGGAATTACAGTCTTTTCTGGCTTGTTGAAACTTCTTTCGGTTTTCCTCAGATTTGTTGGCTTTATAAGACCGAAAATTTACTTCTTTCAACCTAATAGCCTCTTTACAGCTCTGGTCAAACCACGAGTTTGCCTTGGGTTTAATTCTCTTTATTCTGTCAGGAATAAAGTCATTCATACCGAAGTGCATATTGTCAGTGATCATATCTGCAGTGGCATCCACGTCACTATCGAGAAAGCATAGCGACCAGTTAAAACTCCTAAAGAAGCCATACTTTTTTTTATGAGTTTTTTCTTTAACCGAGTGGTCGGAGTATGAGAATTTAGCTGATACGATATTATGGTCAGACCGATCTAGAGGCGCTAAAACATTAATGGTGTATTTGTAATGGGTGAGATGTAAGAAAAAAGTCCAAAGTGTTGGCGGAATGACTTTCAATGTCCGGTATACGTGTAGGCTCATTTACAAGCTGAGTCAAATTGTTTACCTCAGCGAAAAGTTCAACATACCTTGCTTCGGGTGTTGTCTGGCCAGAATGTTGAAGACAATCCGAATTGTATATATTGAAATCGCCCGCAATGACAAGGAGACAATTCGAGTGATGGAATCGGACAGCGCATAAAATTCGTCAAAAATTAAGTTGCTGTCCGTACTAGGGGTTCTTTAAATAAAGCAATAGTGAATTATTTGCTTATAGACGGTGAATTTTAGCCATTTGAAATTAAATTCCAGGTTGGAACAGTGGCCATACTGTGGTGGAACTTGGTAAGCAATGTCACTATGGACATAAATGGCGAGGCCACTGTGAGAAAAGAATAATGACACTAAGTTATAACCAGACAGTTTCAAATCGGAAGATTCTTCTATTACCTGCGTTTCGATTAGTGCCAAAACAGTTGGTTTATGAGAATGGGCGTGGGCGTACATATCGAAGAAATTCATTCGAAGCCCACGAATGTTGATAAAATCAACCCTAAATTCCATCATCACTACAACATAGAAGCACATAAAGACACAACTTCGACGAAACTAAGCGAAGCTGTGAAGTGCACAGAATAGTTTTCCAAAACAAACTGTCGCAGGTGCTACTCGTATGCCCAAACGACAGTCAGCTCTGGTCCGCTTTTCGGATAAACGTTTACAGTCCGCTATGTGTCAAATATTACACTCTCTCAGTCACCGCAACTGGAAGTATGTACATACATATATGTAGTCGTATATAGCAAATGCTCCAATTGCGATAACGAAGAAGCGCAACAGCGAGTGCGTGGGGATGAAAAGATGGGATTACACCGGCACTGAATTGTTTTTTTTTATTTATTTATTTTTGTTATTATTATTATTATTTTTTATTTTTTTCTACTGCAATTCACTGATTCGCGGTCGATTTTTTTTGTTTTTATTTTTTTCCTTATTAAATGGAATAGATGGAATTTTTGTTTTTTCTTTTTTTTTTTTTTGTCACAACGATTTTGGAGTTAAGATCTCGTGTATGCTCGATATGATATCTATCCAATCTTTATAGGAAATTTTAAGAAAGATCCAACTATGTACATATATCTTTCTATATTACATTTTATCAGAAAACTGTTTTTTGGACTTTTTCTAAGCCGAATGTGGGCATGGCTGACGAAATTTCTAATCGAAGTTCACGAATTCTGATGAGACATTTAAAATAAGTTTAAAGAGTTTTGAGAAAGTAATATATAGCTTCTTAAGAAAACGCCCACAAAAAGTGGGCATGCTAATGGACGGAATGTACGTCTACATATTTTATCTAGCGAAAAATACAGCGAAAAACTAAAGTTATTGAAAAGTGAGCGTGTCTGTGAGTGGATTTAAAAAAATTTACAATTGTCCTGGTTTAGATTCTAAAAGCCAATATATGAAATTCTAGCTCAATATTTAAGGTGCAAAAATTGATGACATATGATCAGACGGACGGACGAACATGGTTATATCGACATACCTATTGATGCTGATCTTTTGGGGGTCTATCTTTATTATATCTCTATATTACAAAATATGTATTAAAAATAATATACTCTGTGGGATAGGGTATATTAAAGTTATTAAAGTATACGACGTATATGTATGTAAATACATACGTTTAGATCGGAGCTTACAAATTAAATTTTTGTATGACGATGAAACTAACGAGGATTAATGTGTAAGAATGCAAAGGTACTCGTAATTTGGGGCATATCCTCCCAATACGTGCCTACTAATCAAAAATAGCATCAACTTTATTATATGTCTTTCAGAGTTCATGACGTGGGATCTAACCACAATCCAGGCCTAGATTAACATAGAGGGCGTCTACCGCGCAATAATAGTAGCTGCAGCTAACTTTGCTGGAGAAGGGACAATACCACCGAAAGAAGTTCATTACTTCGGAGTGAATGAGTTAAAGTAGCAGATAACGAACCTATTTATCTAACACAGAAATATTTTTGCGGCAGCTAGTAATTTTCCTAACGTATTTTCCTATATCGTGGGCTTCGTGGCGTAGTGGTTAGTGCGTGGGATCACTACGCAAGAGGTTCCAAGTTCGAATCCCAGGAAACACCAAAAAAGTTTTTTCACGATCCTACCTCTCGCGAACGTCTGACAAACATCCGAGAGTATTGTTGTCACGAAAAAGCTTCTCAAAAACAAATTGCCGTTCGGATACGGCACTAAAACTGTAGATCCCTTCCATTCGTGTGAAAAATATAACGCACACAACACGAGTTGTTGCGAGGAGCTAGGCCCTGGCACTTAAAGAGCTGTTGCGCTATTTATTTATTTTGTCTTAATTGTAATGGCGTGAAATAGCAAAGGGTTATTGGGGACTTTAATGGTAGGATTGGCGGTTTGAAAGGCGGTTTGGGGCTCAGAGTATTAAATGGATGCAACGAAACAGACAGGCACGGTGAATATACTTTCATAAAATCAGATTGCTCATCCGCTATTTACTCCTGTTTTGTCGGAGAACACTTGTGCTTCTTAGTAATAAATTTCGAGGTCAAAGCACTCCCATACTCGAACCATCTCCCCATTATCACTACTTGAAGGCTAGAAATTATTGCAAAAGGGTCAAATGCATGAATTGAAACTTCTACTTCAGCTCAAATAGAGGGCTCAATCTCAATCGCAACTTATCAGAGCTGTATGAAAACGGGGAATTTACTTTGAACTTTTTGTAGACAAAAATTAGTTGCAATTTGGAAAGTCTTTTAAACCCGGTAAGCAATAATTTGCCAATTTTGTACGCAAAACCATTATTTGTGAATGAAACTTTATATATATATTTTTTTTTTATATAATTTGCACGTGTGAAAGAGGTTATGAATACCCTTATACTAATTTTAGGACACGAGCATTTTGAGGAAAGGGGAAGAGACAGAGAGAAAGGCAGATTGGTGTAGTTGGTTTGAAACTGGTATTAAGTTTCAGTGAACTCCAAGGGTGGTTGTCCAGATAACTGGGGAGCTTGTTTGTTTTTGCTTTTGTCGCTGCTCATGATTCACAGTATTTTTTTCCGTCCTCCATCACAATCAAGTTGCATTTTAGCCATATGCCCGTCCTACTGCCAGTGTTATGCCTTCGCAGTAGAGTTGACATAAGCTTTCGCAATTGATCGACTTTTTATTTATTTCATGCGAAAAAAAAGATGAGTATTGACATCAGGATTCGAACCGTGAACCTGTAGCGAGACAAGCGATGATGTTACCACTACACCACGGCCACCCTCAATATAGCAAACTTAAATTTTCGAAATATGGGATGCATTAAACCAGGGAACATAAAGATCCTGAATATGGCAGAATTTCTGTTGAATTCTATAAATATAGCTCTGACGAATTTATGGCAACATTTATGTAAATCTGCAATTCCGTATTCTAAACTGGAAATGTACCGGAAAGTTTTAAATGGGAGAAAATATTTCCAATCTATAAAAAAAGTGACTAAATTCCAAATGCGTCATTAAAAATCTTTACAGGTATTCCGCAGACCGGATTAATGCATTGGATATAGGAGAACTCACATACGAAATAGTTTCAAGCTGGAAAACCGGCCCCCTTTACTCTGAAAAACATCTTTATACTGCGAAACATAGCGGGGTCATTTGTCGAACGGAAGAAGAAGCTTTACACATTTTTCATTGACTTCAGAGCAGCTTTCGATACCGTAAATCGAAAAAGACTCTTTTTCATATTGTATCAGTATGGAATGTCTTATAAGTTTGGAAGTGTACTGGAGAACTTATAAAGTGTTTTTCAAGTATTCAAATAAAACACAGAATAATTGAGATATCGGTCTGAAATTTATTCCAGGTGTAGCACACATTACCACAGTAAGCACGTTTGTAGCGATAGATTTTTTGGAGCCAATTTTCCATCACTCTTCCACACACATCGCCCCGAAAGTTTACAATTTCGCGTTCGACCTGTTCCTGATCTCCTCAGAGCCCAATCGGAGAAGTGTCGGCACTTCAAATAATCATGAGGCTTCAGTTCTCGAGTTAATTTGATCTTGTGACGGTGCACGCCAAGATCTTTACGCAAAATTCGCAACAATGTGGACTGAGAGATTCCCAATTCCTGTGAACGGCATCGAATCAAGTGATTTGGCTCATTTTGAACTGAAGCACTTACGGATGTGATATTTTCGGTACTTCGGCCGATGCGCTGTCTCACTGGCACAGGAACATTCAATAGTGAATATGTTGACTCGAATTTATCCACTATACTCGTATCACGCACAGCCTGTCTGATGGGACGATTATTACAACCAAAAATAAGCGCTCTTAAAGTTGCGACCACCGACTCAGAAATTCGGTAGTAATTTTTAATAATTTTCAAACGTTGCTTGTTCGTGAACTTCACCGTGATAAAAATATAAACGTCTTGACATTAACAGATTATAAAAAAAATGTAAGGGTGCGTTCATATTTAAATACCAAATTGTTTTGTCCCTATTGAAAAACCCTTTACAGCAATACAAAAGCTTAAAAAAAGGTTTAGACGAGGAACCTATTAGAATGGTTAAACAGTACAAATACTCGGAAATTGTACTATCGAGTAACTTCAGTTTGGATGCCGATTTAGATGAAAAATTAGTTTAGTCTAAAGGTGCGATGAAGTCTACGTGGCGAATTTGCTTCCAGAATAGAAGTTTACCAATGCGAAATACCGAGTCTTTGAAGCTGACTCCAAAACTAAACTTGTCCACGGAGCGCAACCGTGGGGTCGTAAGTATTATGATCGGGTAAAAAAGTTGCGGAGGTTTTACCCTCGTAGATCATTTAGACTTCCAACAAACTTCTCCAAACTGGATGCTTATAATCTAAACTGGACTTGCACCATTGTCCATACAGACTCTCAAACTGAGCATGAATTATATCGTCAACACAATTAGGACACGAGAAGAGAGATTGACAAGGAAAGCTGTTATGTTCGTTGTAAGCAATAGAAAACTGTGGTATAAGAAGATGTTAAATATGGCGGGAAGTTATGGATAACTTGAATGGAATGCTCGGACTAGTTGGATTGGATACATGCATGCTCAACAGCCATATCGAGGAAGCAGAGGCGTCAACCCAGAGGGAGATCTATAGGATATTGCAGTTTAACTTAGTAATTACTTTAAGATGTATCTAGTTAATTTTCCGTTCTAGAGGAGCGATATTGCCTCTGAACTTCGTGCCACAGGAGGATCTTCCAGTTTTTTGCCCAATCTGCAACTTAAAGCAAGGCGAGCACTGTACATTTCTTGGGAATCTGTCCAATATTCCGGGATGCATTGGAAAACCCATATCGATCGAAGAAGTAAATGAGTTATTAAATGGCTCTACTTGGAAAACTCTCATCCTGCAAATTGACGCTAGGTTATAGAAGAATGATATTTGAAGAAAAATTTAAAAATTTAAATTAATTAGCAAGCTAAAATATTAATAAACTTGTACTAAAAGATTGATAGGCGGCTGAAAGCAACATCAAAATAGATTTAAGTACTATTTTTTTAATTTAAATTTTGTACAATGCATGAAAATTTCATAAATTTAATCTAATCTAAATCTAAAAAAATCTAGAAATATAAAAGTTGGTGGAACACTGCAGAAGGACCAAGACACTACTTCTGCTTGGCTATCATACCAATGAACATGGCAATGAATGGGGCAGCAAATATAACAATGATAGGGTGAGTATATTTATAAAGAAAACCTAGATATTCTTAATGTGGGCAATACACCAAATACTGTTACAGAGGAGGAGGTTCTCGGCATAATGGATATTAGGCACAGAATTATTACTCTTGCCATTGAAGGTTTCAGTGGTGAAAGTACAACTAGAAGAAACCCTCGTAAAACTAACTGGGAGATATTCAGAACCACTTTAGAGTGAAACTTGAGTAATATGAAAGGGAAGAAATGGGCAAATCAACACTTGGAACTTGAAGACAATCTGAGGTAGGTTAATAGGGGTATAACGCAAGCCTATGAAACTAGCTGCCCTATTAACAATAGCAAAAGACAAAATGATACTCCATGGTAGAACAGGAAACTAGGCGAACTTAAATCCAAGAAGCGCAGGCTATTTAACAAAGCCAAGCATGATGGAGACTAGCTACACTAAGAAGCTAACGGAGTAAAATAGGGAAATTAGAAAAGCAAAACTCACGAAAGAAAAGTTGTAAACCAAACCACATCTAACTGAATGTATAAGGTGTTAAGAACCAGGGCAGATGCAATTGTGGTGGGACTAAAAATATCACAATAAACACAACTACGGGATGCCCACAAGGAGGGGACTCTCGCAAACACTAACAAATATTGGCATAAACTGCCAGGGAAATACCCGACATAGTTATAATCACAAGAGAGAGGAGAATACATGGAAATTAGGAGTCACATGGGAGTGGTGCGTAACACTACGACTAAACATAAACCCGACCAAGACTGCAGTGGTACCTTTCACCAGAAAAGAGGCAGTTAAGTTAGGCCCACAACAACAGGTCGATAATCTAGGAATAGCACTAGATTTAAACTTCTTTTAAAGAAGCTGTAGTAGCCAAAGCAACTCGATCACTCATGGTGTGTAGGAACATCTTCTGTAAAATCTGGGGATGAAACGCAGCTGCCCTAAAATGGTTGTACACCATGTGGGTCATGTCCGTTATAACGCATGGAAAAGTGGCATAGTTCAGAAGAACCGGGCTGAGCATGACAACCAAGAACAATTCGATCGAAAGATACTCGTAATTTAACCCAGATAGGAATTATAGCGGACAAGACATCGCGATATTGTCGGACAGCCAGGCAGCCATAAATGCACTGATCTTTCAGATCTAGAATGATAAGAGTGTCTTGCCAAAATAAATAGACAGGGTTGGAATAACAGAGTCACCCTCCACTGGGTACCAAATCACGTGGGAGTAGAGGGGGAATGGAGTAACTAATGAATTAGCAAGAAAGGGATTGGAGATCGCCCTGGATGGACCAGAACCATTCTGCGAGCTAGGAACAGCATAAGATATGAGAAGAGATAAGGAAGGAAGAGGACTGTAATGGAGCTAAGTTGCATTCTCTAAGCTAAGACAGGCCAAAGAACTTCTGGGGAACTATAATGGTTCACTGCAGAACATCAAGGTAATTGGACTGAAGGCGGTGCACTATGTCGTGTATCTCATCGACATACTCATCTTGGGAGCACATTAGATCTATAGAAGTTGCAGTGCGAATACTTAACTGCAACCAATCTACAACTAAGCTTATAAAAGATTAGTATTTTCACATAGAAGTGAAGTACCGTTTTCAACTAAGGACAAACATATAGGTAGACCCGTTGTTAAACGTTCATGCACACCTAAGCTTTTTGGTGACTCTCTTATGGCTCTATCTTCTTCTACTGCAAATCAATTTTCTGCCCCAAGAAACACGGGTTCCTAAAGGGCAGATCCACAACCACCAACATTACTGAATTTGTTTCTAACAAATTATGTTTGACGTCGTGGCTACTGACGTTAGTAAAGAGTTTAACAAAATCTCTCACAAAATCTTTTAGCTCTTACTTTTCCACCGTCGTTCATTTCATGGGTTAAGCTCTATTTAGAAGATCGCCAATATAGTGCTATTTTCAGATCTTACGTTTTAAAGCCAATCATTGCGATCATTGCGACCTCTGCTCTTCGTACTAAATATAAACGATGCCGAGCTCGTTATTACGCGATCTGACATAGAGATCTACACATATAACATGAGGATCTCAAGATAAATTATTAACATTACTGATTCTCCTTCACTGCAGGCTGACTTAAACATATTCTTGGTCTGGTCCCGATAAAACCTCTTAGAGCTCAACCTGCGAAAATGTCAGTCTATTACTTACTCTCGTAAGCGTCCTCCTCTGCCTCGTCGAACCTTTTTTATTAACAATGAGCTTGTTCCCACAGTAAGTTCTATTCGAGATTTGGGCATCATCTGTGACAGTGAACTTAACTTTCGTTTCTCACAATGATAACATAATTAGCATAGCTAACTAACGCTAGGCTTTGTAAAATGATGGTCGAAGGAATTTTCCAACCCCTACGTATCCAAACCCCTTTACATGACAACCGTCAGAAGTCCACATTCAGCGAATTAAAGCCGTTCAGTGTAAATGCATCCGTTTCGCTTTACGAGGTCAGTGCTGGACTGGTCCATACAACTTACGTCCCTATGAGAACCGACTATAATTGTAAAACACACAAGACATCACGTCAGGTTTTGACTGATATAATTTTGTACATCAGTTATTAGCTGCAAATTGCCCTCACCTATTCCAACAGATCTTTTTAAATACTAGTCCCGGCCGTTTAAGATTAGCAAACCCTATTCCGCCCTGCCTATCATCGAACTGACTATGGCCAGTACGAACCTCTGACTGTAATATATAACATAAAGTAAATAAGTTTCCTGATATCTTTGAGTTTCACAGTTGTAAATCAACCCTGAAAAATTATCTACGCAACCTACACCTTCTAATAACTTAATTTAAAGTAAATCTTAATTGACTGGATATATTAAGTTTGATACATATATCCAGTATATATTAAGTTTGATACATAGTTTGGAACATAGTGCATCAAAACTCCGTCCGTCTGTCTTTATGTCACCACTTTTTGGGCCTTCAATTATGAGCTAGGTACATGAAATTTGGTATATAAACTTTTTAAAATCCGAGCAGTACAAGAGAAAAATAAATTGTTTTTTCTCAATACTTACTAGAAACTGAAAAGTATTGTCTACGTGAAATATATAGACATTGACTTTCTCTACATTTCTTCCATGCATTATGACCAAGTCCACTTTTTTGGTGCGTTTCTTAAACAAAAACATACATTTCTTTTTCAAAGCTATTTACGGTGATGGTCAAGTCTTATCGTGGATATCTCAGAATAAGTAAACACTTTCTGCTAAGAAAAAGTTGTAAGAACAGTTTTGTGATAAAATGTCTTAGAAATTGCGGAAATATCCTCTTTAATTAGGGGTAGGTTAGAAGATGGGGGGGTATCATATAATCTACTCTAGACGAATTGTAACTTTCTTGTATGATTTCTTTAATGGTTATGAAACTATATTTGGGAATGGAAACCGTACCTCCCAACTATGGCAATTCAGCACGTCCTTAACTCCTTTTAACGCTAGTGATGATTTCCTGAAGTGATTTTATTCCCCACTGTCTTAAGATGGAACAGATACCAATGAAAGGCAATGTGTTTTCTAAGTTCTACTGTAAAATTTTTCATTAAAAATTAGTAGCTCACCTCTCGCAATGAATACTGAAGATATTTTTCTGCAACTGTAGTTATTAATACAATAATTGAGCTCGTTTAAGTTATGCATTTTCAGAAGTTATTGCCTTTTCTGTTCGTTCTTTAAAACTAAATTATTGTCGAATAAGAAGTCGGATGGCAAACTGCGTGCCACCATTCTGTAGCTAGAACAGGTCCAACACGTACGGTAATAAACGCGTTGCATTGTTATATGTCTAAGTGAATCATTTAATTCAATTCAATCCAATTCATTTATTTCTTAATTAAACCTTCGGACAGCTTAATCTTATAAGTTAATACAAAAAATAGATACTAAAATGAGTATGGGTAGTGACATATACTATTATAACAAATATTATAAGTAAAGGTTTGAAAACCTACCATTTGAAGTTTTTTTTTTAGGAGTATGGAATGGTTGACCATATAAAAAGCTTATGCATTTTCCTGTCCAAATGCCAATGTATTTGTGTACAAAACTACAAACGAGCATCTTCGGTTGATTTGCCTTTTGAAATCCAAATTGAACTGGAGTAAAGAAAAAAGTCTTATTTAAAAATTTCACAACCCTATTTTTTGCTAATTTTTCCGAGATTTCGCTAATTGATGAAAGAAGCAAGATACTCGTAGGTTTGTAGTTCGTGACGCTATTAGAATTGCCGTTTTTATAGAGCGATACCATGTCCTTGATTTTAAGTGCATCAGGAAATTGGCCACTGAGAACGATTTTATTAAAAATCGATTACTAACAATCGGCCACAATTCTATTAGATATACCATCATATCTAGATGAGGGTTTTTTAAAGTCCCGATCTATTTCATCAACTCCCACGAAATTACCGTTTCAAAAAAAAAAAGGTTTACCTACTCGTAAGTGCAAAACTACTGCTACTACCTTCAAGGATAGGGTTTTGTTTTATGCAATTGAATGCTATTGAATATGTTAGCAATTTTAAATTTATTGGATTTCACAGTAGGTTTCTTCTATCGTGATAACTTGCCTAGACTGCTATTAACTACGTCCCATTCACATTTTAAATTCCTATTAAATGAATTGAATTGAATTTTAGAATTACCTTTTTTAATTGTGAGTATAACTTTTTTTTGTTAATATTTAGTAGTTTGACAGAATCGTTAATACATTTGCTATTTTTTAGAGTTTTAGAAATTAATTCTTTACAGCTTTAAATCTGTACGTGTGTATATAATGAAGATTAAGACTAGGTACAAAATTTATTTAAATAATTAAGGGAAAACACTACCAATAAAATCAATTATATGGTTCTTAATACTAAACAACACTTAAAACTAAATAACAAAGTGATCACGGAGATAAATATATAATGTGCAACGAGCTCATCCTTTATTGCTGCAAACATGTGTTTTATTATGAAACAAACATTTGATTTTTTTATTTATTTAGTAGTGAGATATTTCGGCAAATTTGAAGTTTAATTATGTGAGTTTTGGCACAATCGCACCAGACTGGTGCACCATATGAGAGTATGGCCATGAAAATGGTTTTAAAAATAACGATCTTGTTATAAATACTAAGAGTGGATGTTTGCTAATGAAAGGATATAATATCCTAACAATTAAATTTATTTTGTGTATTGTTTTGGACACATGTTTATCAAAGTTTAGTTTGCTATCTAGAATTAAGCCTAGATATTTGCATTTGCTCCAATCGATCTCCTCAGAGTATAGTTTTCTTGTTGGAAAAATATTTCTTTTCTGCGGCGAGTAAAAAATACTGCTTGAGATTTATTTGGATTTACTTTAATTTCCCAACTACGGAAATATTTCTCAATTTTATGCAAAGAGTTTTGCAAGCACAGCGGTATGTCATCGGGTAGAATATTCTATGAGTAGATGTCAGTGTCATCAGCAAACATGGCCAAATGCGCCCTGAGATACCCCAAATGGTGAGGAGTTTGTATTTCCAAATTTTACATCTTGTGCACCAATGCATTGTGCCATACAGTATCGAATGCCTTTTCGATGTCCAAAAGAACTAAGCCTGTAGAATATTTTAAGTTGAAGCTTTTCTGAATGCGTTGTTTGATTCGAAGGACTTGATGGCTGGTTGAGTGTCCGCATCTAAAGCCAAATTGTTCTTTAGGGAAGATTTCATTTGCCTCAATGTAATTTAGAAGTTTTCTTTTGATAACTTTCTCGAGAATTTTGCCAATGTTACTCAACAAACTAATTGGCCGATAACTTAAGGGATTGTCTTTGGGCTTACCAGGTTTCGCAATTGGAATAACCTTAGCAGTTTTCCAGGCTTTTGCAAAATAGCAAATTCTAAGACATACATTGAAAATAAATACAAAGTATCTAATACCCTTAGGTGGTAAAGCTTTCAGTAGTCTATTAGATATATTGTCTAGACCTACAGATTTTCTCGATGAGATTTCATTTATAATGTTTTTAACTGTAGGAACCTTTGTTAAGGAGCTTTCATCAGCATGACTAATGATTCTCGTCAATTCAGCAATTGAAGCTTGCACTTCATGGGATGTTTCAAGATCACTAACATTTGCAGATATAATGATTATCTGCAAATGTTTTTGCAAGAATATGTGCTTTTTCTTCTTGTGTGACATAAGCTGTGCCAAGTGATTTAAGTGGAGGGATATTACAGTTCTTTTTTTTAATAACTTTAGCTACCTTCTAGAAGTATAACTTTGTGTATCATTTTTTAAAGTTTATATTCTTTAATAAGCACAATCATTTTCTTGATTCTTGTCTAGTTGGCTCATTAATAAAAGATGCTAATCCATTCGAGGCCAGTAGAGTTATGTAGTCTGAAACAACAGAACGAAAAAAAGCTTTTCTCTGCAGAACCAAAAACATTTTCACAGTTTAAATCTAAATTTAATGTACAGGAGGAAGGAACATCATCATTCATTACTTATATGTACATATACGAGTATCATACTAGCGAAAACTCGACACGCGTTGCTACCCCTTTGTAGAAAGTATTACCAGTACTATATCATCCGCATGAAGTACAGATTTAATTTTTATATTTTCAATATTTATGCCGGCCGGTAAAAGTGAAGCTATGTTGACTTTAATAAATATTGCACTTAAAAGACACACTTGCTTGACTCATGTTGTATTATAGTTTCAAACCATTCTATACATAATCGTACTTACATACGTAGGTTCCATCCTACACAGCCAAGTTCTATTATGAATCTTAATTTGAAGTAAAGAGAGTTTCTATCTGCAGTGTCGAATGTTTTGGTTTAAAGTCGACGAAGAAGATGTAAAGCTTACTCTTACGTCAATTGCACAGCTGCTCTCAAAGATAATATTTAAAATAAATATCCAGAGCGAAAACCAGATTGGAATTCGCTCATTCCCAAAGTGGGAAATAATTTAACCAGAAATTGTGTAAAGTTATTTCTCACCTTTTTTTATTTTTTATTTTTTATAATTTGCACGTGTTAAAGGGGATATGAATACCCTTATACTAATTTTTAGAACACGTGCGTTTTTGTGGAAAGGGGAAGAGACAGAGAGAAAGACAGAGTGGTGTAGTTTGAAACTCAGGTGGTATTAAGTTTCTGTAACTCCAAGGGTGGTTGTCCAGATAACTAGGGAGTATTTTGTTTGTTTTCGCTATTATTGTCGTTGCTTATGATTCACAGTATTATTTTCCGTCCTAATGATGTCATCATCACGATCAAGTTGCATTTTAGCCATATGACCACCCTTCTGCCAGTGTTATGCCTTCACATATTCCAAGGGCAGATGGAGCAGCTTCAGCGTCAGGTACAGGAGCAGGCGAAGCGGGTGGACCAGATCTACACACTTCTGCCGGGCTTAACGCACCTTCAGTCGTAATGGGTACGAACATGGAGGAGCAATCCTTGAAGATCCTTGCGGTGAATATGAATTCACTGATTAGGATCGAGCGAAGAGCCGTATTGTTTAAGTTGCTTGAAGACCAAACCCCTGATGTGCTTATGGTTAGCGAAACAAAGCTATCCCAGAAGCACAAATTGGGGCACAATAAATACAATATTGTCAGAAGAGACCGACCCAACTCCACACAAGGAGGAGGTGTTGCGATCTTCATACGCAAACAACTGCAATTTAAAGTTATGTACAGCGGTGAAGTGCGAAGGTTCCAGGAGCTGCAAGCGTGTATCGTGTGCATCCCTCTCCGTAGTGGAAAGAGGATGTACTTGGTCGCGCTCTATGCACCTGAAGCTAGTCAATCTACTTTATTTATTTCAGAGCTCGAGACACTTTTTCGATTCCTAAGACTGGAGTCGGAAGAGAATTATTTCATCATGGCCGGAGATCTTAATGCCAAACATAGAGATTGGGGAAATAACACACCAAATCCTAGAGGGAACCTACTATTCAATTGGTGGGGTCGGCACAGTGTCGAGTATAAACTCGATTTGAAAGCTACAGATAGTCCGTCGTTTCCTAGAAGCGGCTCCTATCTGGATCTTATGCTGTTCGACGTACGGTTACAACTGACCGACATGGACCGACAAACTATAAACTGCCTGCACACTTTTGTGTATGACAGTGACCATTGCGGACTCTATGCCGTAATAACGATTCCCAACGAAATTGCGGAGTTGGAAGAGTTTGTCCAAACGTACTCTTACAATTATAGTAGGACGCGTTGGACTCGCTTCTCCAGAACTTTAACAAGAGCACTCTCCTCGAACTCGCTCTACCCACCGTCCAATAGGAATCTGTCAAACGAGGAGATTGATTGGTACCTAAAACAAATGGACGAGACAATTAAACGAACTATGGACAATACGATACCTCGGTATCAACATACTGACAACGCAGACATATTCCGCAATGCAACAATTAACGCACTACACCAACACAAAAGTAGACTGCTGTCGAGACTAAAAACCTTGTACAGACAGTTTACTGACAGACAAAACTCGGAGGTTAGGACGCTGAAGTCGTTGATTAAAAACCTCCAGAAATTAATTAGAGAAAATTACAGACTTCTGTAAATTTGCATTGGAACAACAGAATTCGGGCTGTAAAATCCAACAACCCGAGTATGTTCCCGCAAATAAATAAAATATTTCGGAGGAATAATCAAAACGACCTTCCGTGTCTTAAGATCACCCGAACGACGAACAATGGACGAATACTTATAACAGCAGGTATAGATCCAGATAACGCAGTAGAAGATGACAACTTCTTTGTGATCGAAGATCCGCAGGAGAAGGTAGAGGCTATAGGAGCGACTTTCCAGGAAGTGTACAAGGTGAATGATACCATTTGCCCGAACCACGACCTGGAAAATCGCGTCCTTGTGCACAACTTCTACCTTCGAAATGATATAGAGCAATGGCGATCCGAGAACATAGGTTTTACCGAGTTCAATGACGATAACATGGCAAATAATGTCATCGCCGATGAAAGGGTACATCCCCCGTACTTATCGAAGGTGGAGCTCCAAGCGATCTTCGACTCATTGAGGAGGAAGAAATCTGTAGGAATCGATGGAGTGTCGAACATTGTGCTTCGACATCTCCCTCTAGAAGCGGTGGACATTTACACCACTCTGTTTAACAATGCGCTGAATAATGCACATTATCCAGTGCATTGGAAAACAGCAGTGATACAACCCATCCCTAAAAGGGTAAGGACACCTCCAATCCGGCAAATCTCCGGTAGATAAGTCTCGTTCCGAACATCAGCAAGGTATTCGAGAAAGTGATCAATAGGGCCCTGCTTAAGTGGACTGAGAACAGTAATATAATTCCGGGGCATGATACAGTACATGCCGCGTCTAAACTGGTATCGGATATCCAATGGAACAAAAGCAAGAACCAATGCACGGGTGCTTGCCTGATTGACTTGGAGAAGGCCTTCGATACCGTATGGTTAGAGGGACTCTTCTACAAGCTGAGCAGGCTGGGCATAAGCAAACCACTGCTGTACATACTTCATAACATGCTCACCAGTAGACAGTTCATTGTCAAAAATGGCAATGTGACTTCTGCTGGAACATTTCTAATTAAAAACGGTCTGCAACAAGGTGCGGTTAATTCACCGATCCTTTTCAATATTTACACGAGCGATCTCATAGGATCACTTCACCATGCCATAGCGTACGCAGACGACTTGATCGCGTACAGATCAGGACCAAAAATCGAGGTCATTGCAATTCTCTTGCAACGTGACTTCGATAAGATTCAGCGATATTGCGATGACTGGAAGTTGAAGATCAACTTCCAGAAATCGGAAACCATTCTTTTTAGGACGCCGTTGTCTGGTGCCTCTAGGGATACCAGAAAGAATTGGCGAAAGTTCTCAATCGTGGGACCGCACGGACAGCCACTTGCGAGTCGAAGTGTAGTCAGATACCTAGGGCTCTGGTTAGACCAATATCTATATTTTAACAAACATATAGATGCTGCTCTGGCCAGAGCCAAAGGTGCTTTTGCCCTTACAAAGAGACTTTTTTATAGCAAGCAACTCGATGCAAGGGTAAAGGTAACCTGCTACATGGCCCTCATCCGGCCCATGCTCGTATATGGATGTCCCGTGTGGTTCAACGTGGGAGCAAGCTTGTTGGAAAAGATTCGGGTGTTTGAGAGGGCTTGCCTTCGGGCTTGCCTTCATTTATACAGAACACCGGAGTCCCAGTACATAAAATTCTATCCTAATGAGGTCCTATACAACAGGGCTAATCTAATAAGAGTGGATAATTTCGTTATCAAGCTGATTCGAAGGCACATTGCAAGAGCAATGAGCTCGACGAACAACCTGATCTTCGGGGCTTATTACCCCAATTACGAATATCATGAGAGAGTGCGCCTTAACGGCTTTATTCCCCCAGAGGCGTTCCTCTATTTTGATAAGAAAGGTCTGATCCAGGACAGATTGGCAGTGCCGCTAATCTTCCACGTTGCTCGGACAGCTGTGGATAGGCGACTCAACTACGACAGAGACGTTGCACACGGCAGTGTGGAGCGTCTCCGGTTTAGTAGGGCGGTATCGGGTCGGGATGTTGATGACGTACAACGTCAGTACGGTCATTTCTGGTGGCTGGCCGAAAGAGAGGAAACTCCTTCGTCGTTTCCTCCTAATTCAGGGTAGCCTGTTTGATTTTGAAAATTGGCTGTTCTTGCCCATGGCCGACTTACATAGTTTAGGTTTAGGTAGTTTTTTAGGTTTAGGTAGGTGTTTGTAATAATTTAAAAAAAAAAAATATATATCCACAGCACTTGGATGAAAAAAAAAAAAAAAAAAAAAAAAAAAAAAAAAACAGCACTCGATAAAAAAAAAAAAAAACCAAAAAAAAATTTACGTAGAAAATACGTAACATAGAATAAGATAGGGTAATTTAGAATAAGATAGTTTAAGATTTATTTTAAGGTAGATTGTAAGTTTTATTTATAACATTAAAAAAAAAAAAGTCCATATACTAAGTTTTTTGTGTAATTTTCTTAGTAACAATAAAAATTAAAAAAAATTAAATAACTAAACACAATTTACAAGTTCGTTACGTCGAAAGACATAGTTTTAAGTATTAGGGTTAACTTAGAGCTCCCGCATAGGGCCAGTAAGTTAGAATAAGAATAGTTAAGTTAGTTAAGCTAGTTTTAAGCATTTTTTTTGTCTAACATGTAAGTTATAATGAATTACCCAATAAAATGCATTAAAAATGAAAATGTTATGCCTTCACAGTAGAGGTGACTTAGCTTTCGCAAGTGATCGACTTTTTTTTATTTATTTCATGCCAAATAAATAGATAATTCTTGACATTAGGATTCGAGCCGTTATGTTACTACTATACCACGGCCACCCTCACCTTCGATTTAAAGACGGTGCCATGACATAGATCCATGTGACATAAAGCCATATTTCGAAGTATATTACAATACTTATGACTTCGTTTAATGATATACTTTCATCTAAACTTGTTTCTTCAAGAAAGGGTTCCGCACAGTGAATTGGCATAGTAGTTAGTCCCTCATTTAGCAAGCTATTGAAGTGTTCACGTAATATATTGGCACTTATATTGGATCCTACAGCTGTGATTGTGTCCCTTTAATTTTATTGCAAAACGATTTAGCGTGAGTTTCTGCAGCAAGACTCAATGCAAGTTTTTGAAAGTATTTTTTTTTTTTTTTCTTTTTGGATTACTATGTCTTGCGACTTTTGAAATCACTCTCTCCCCAAACTTTGATTTCAATAAATCAATGGTATTGGCCACAGTTTGACATGTAGCCCCATCCTGCTGGAACCACATATCGTCCACAGCGATGTCACGTAAATTTGGAAACAGATATTCGTTGATCATCTTTCTGTATCGGTCACCACTGACTGTAACGCGAGCTCCTGGCTCATTTTTAAAGAAATAGGGCCCGATAATGCCACCAGCATGTAAACCAAACCATACAGTACATTTGTGTAGATGTAATGATATCTGAAGATATCACTTGAGAATTGCTCTCATTTCAAAAACACACCCACACAATTCAATCCATTTCAGTACATTTATTATTGGTTTTTGAACCTTGATTTCCTATATTTCTTCAAAAGTTTACGAGTATGTGAGCTAGTAAATTTGAATGCCAAGGACATCACACGTTTCACTAGAGCCAACTAGGTAGTAGGCACGACAAACTTATTGACAGATTCGGTGGACGGGGAGACTTACCAGTCGAATAATGCCCGAGTAAAAATCAAATATTCAAAATAAGTACACACCTAAAAAAAAAACTTTCACCACAGTAAAGTGTGATAATTGTACCGTCATTATCAAATTTTAATTTATTTAATTAAGGTTTTAATTTAGTTGTAGCTCTAATGGCATTTGCTAGCAATTTAAAATCATTAATTAAAGCATTTATTACATTTTATTGTCGAGTATTTCACTTTGCTGTAAACTGCTGTTCACATGTCTGTGGTTATTCTGCCTAGTGTGCTATTATATACTGTATTTTATCAGTGCAGTCATGATTTGTTTCCACAAAATCCAATTAATGTTGGCGCAAATATTAAAACAAGACATGCTAGACAACGTGAAATATCATACATTTATTTGCTACTCATATATACATATATACATAGGTACATTTACATATATCCAGCAACTATCGCAACTGTGGTCCTGTGGGATTTCACCTAGCTTGAATGCGTTAATTATTGAATAGCATTAAACACTGCATTCGTCCAAACCCAAAGAGGAATGTTAACCCTCAGTTAGGCTTCATCCAAATCGAATTGCAAGGGATAATGAAACTTTGAGAACGCGAGTACAAAAGTGTCAAATAGATTTCCCAGCATTTGCATCAGATACAGTTGAATCCTCAATGATTCATGGTTATATTTACGTACATATGTACTCGTATAATACTCGGATGTGAGTTGCAGTTTCAACGGATGCATCAGTGAAAAAGGAATTGAAAATTTCTGCATTTTTATTTGTTTTATCTGTGTGAAATCGAGTGTGAAAATAGAATAAAAACCATCAATTTATGGCATAGAATAGTATTGGCCTTGCTTAGTTGTGGGAAATTGCTGCTATTGTCTCTGTCCGTCTGGAAAACTGTGAGTGGCATTCATATGAAATATAATAGGCTTAGATTGCCTGTGGGATGCTTTGTTAGAGCAGTAGTTGAAGCTTCGAGAGAACAATGCCGCATTTTAAGTACTTATAGACAAAAGAGTAATTGATACTGTTTTGCGGTACGTGCATGTGAAATAATATGGACTAAATATCTTTTACACGTTCACAGTGCCCATAACATGATAAATGTGATTCTCTACCAGATAGATTGGGGATCACACTTAATCCTAGAGGTAAGCTACTACTTAATTGGTGGTGAATTTGTACAAACGTATTACTACAATTATACCTATAGTAGGACACGTTAGACACACTTCTACTGAACTTTGACAAGAACACTCTCGAATTCCCTCTACCCGCCATCCAATAGGAATCTGTCAAACGAAGAGATTAACTGGTACCTAGAAAAAAATGGACAAGACCATTAAACGAACTACGCATAGTACAATACCTCGGTATCAACATACTGACAAAGCAGACATACTATATTCTGCAAAACAACAATTGACGCAATACGCCAACACAAATGTAGACCGCTGTCAAGACTAAAAACCTTGCACAGACAGTTTAATGACAGACAAATCTCGGAGGTTAGGACGCTGAAGTCATTGATTAAAAACCTCCAAATATTAATAAAAGAGAATTACAGACTGACGGTAAATTTGCACAGGAACAAAACAAAATTCCCGCAAATAAATAAAATATTTCGGAGAAATAATATCACCGATCTTCCGTGTCTTAAATCCCCCGAACGACTAAAAATAAACATACACTTGTGACAGCAGGCATGAATCCAGAGAATGCAGTCGAGGATGACAACTTATTTTTGATAGAAAATCAGCAGGAGGAAGCAGAGGCTATAGGGGTGACTTTCCAGGAAGTGTACAAGGTAAATAATAGCATTTGCCCGAACCACGACCTGAAAAATCGCGTCTTTGTGCACAATTTCTACCTTCGAAATGATATAGAGAACTCGCGATTCGAGAACATAGGTTTTACCGAGTTCAATGATGAGAACATGGCAAATAATGCCATCGCTTATGGAAAGTACCTACATCCCCCATACATATCGAAGGTGGAGCTCCAAACGATATTCTACTCCCTGAGAAGCAACAAATCAGTGCGAATTGACGGAGTGTCGAACATTGTGCTTCGACAACTCCCTCCAGAAGCGGTGAACATTTACACCACTCTGTTTAATAATGCACTGAATAATGCACATTATCCAGCGCATTCAAAATCAGTGATACTGCTCATCCCAAAAGGGGTAAGGATACCTCCAATCCGACACATCTATCAATAATTTCCGATACCCAATTCGGTTTTAAGGCGGAACATGATATACACTATATGCCGCGTCTAAACTGGTATCGGATATCCAATGGAACAAAAGCAAGAACCAACGCATGGATGCCTGCCTGATTGACTTAGAGAAAGCCTTCGACACCGTATGGTTAGAGGGACTCTTTACCTGTTGAGCAAGCTGGGCATAAGCAAACCACTACTGTACATGCTTTATAATATGCTCACCAATAGATACTTCATTGTGAAAAGTGGCAATGTGACTTCTGCTGGGATATTTAAAATTAAAAACGGTCTGCAACAGGGTGCGGTTAATTCGCCGATCCTCTTCAACATTTACACGAGCGATCTCTCTTCACCACGCTATAGCGTATGCAGACGACTTGATTGCGTCTAAACCAAAGATTGAGGTCATAGCAATTCCCTTTCAACGTGATTCAGCGAGCGAGCTTGATCTGGGTGGACAATTTCCTGGTCAAGATGATTCGAAAGCACGTTGCAAGAGTTATGAAAAATAATTCAAAATTTATATTTCTATCTGGTTTGGTGGAAAACTTAAGTTTTCCTTTTCATTTTTCAATTTTCTTTTCTGTGCATACGAGTATATGATACATGGACGTGGTGATCATGCACAACACGTCCAATATGTCAAATATAAGCCATACGCCCTTTGTATCACATATCTTGCTGTACTCTAACTCCATACGGGCGGCTCCTTTCAACTGTCAATGGCAGGTATCAAAGTCAAGTGTCAAAATCGCGTGTTGAATTTAGTTCATTGTGTTTAGCTAGTGTTGCGAGCAAATTGATTTGTAAAAGTCAGTGGTTAGAGAAAACCTTTATCGGATGAAGAAATGTTGCGAATTGTGGAGATGGTAAATGTTGTGGACTATGATGAAATGATGCCTATTGTGGAGGACGAGCAGTATCATCAACTGATGCTGAGGTAGGTAGGTGGCGAAGTTTTTGAATTCCTCAAATCTTTACTACTGCTGGGTTACAATTATCTAATGTATAAGCAGTATAAAATATAAAATTCTCTCGTTTTTTTTTTGACAATAAGTCTCATTTTGGCTCATGCTGCGAACGATGGTAATTAGCTTCCCGTTATATTACCGATTCCCAAGGAAGTGTTTGTTGAACGATCGGGGGTTCAGGATTTTTAGAGTATATTTGATGATGGAGTTCAGAAAAACACCATACAAATATTCGAATATTACATAAATGACAAAATAATTGATTTGATGGTGAAGTGAGGCTTTACAGAACCAAAAGTTCAGTAGAATTCACTGATGGAAAAATGTCAACAGAGCAGAAAAGCAAAAATTTATTTTTTTGGTGGGGCAAAATGTCCCATTTATTTGGCTTAATACAAGCTAGAAAAAAATACAATACAATACTTACAATACTAGAACTAAAAACTAAGACTTATAACTAGGAGTTAAAGCTAGGGCTTATGTAGAAGGAGGCTAAGTTTAATGGAGGAAGAGCTACGGTTGAAATCAAAAATGGAAACGTTTGAGTTTACTTTCCGTAGCATACGGGAAATTGGTTCGTTGGAGCCGTAGGACGTGCGGTGGGTTGGCAGATAGAAGAGACGGGGGTGTCTTAAATTACGAGGGTTAGTATTTAAGAAGATGGAGTTGTAAAGAGACGGGCAATCGATAGAGCCTGAGAGGAGGCGATGAATGAAGAGAATGTCTGCAGCATCTCTCCGGTCCTCAAGGCTATTCAGGTTAATGAGTTTGAGGCGGTCATGATAGGGAGGCAGAATTAGGGGATCGTTCCAAGAAAGACCGCGGAGGGCAAATCGAAGAAAACGTCGTTGTATGCTTTCGATTCAGCACTCGATAAAAAAAAAAAAAAACCAAAAAAAAATTTACGTAGAAAATACGTAACATAGAATAAGATAGGGTAATTTAGAATAAGATAGTTTAAGATTTATTTTAAGGTAGATTGTAAGTTTTATTTATAACATTAAAAAAAAAAAAGTCCATATACTAAGTTTTTTGTGTAATTTTCTTAGTAACAATAAAAATTAAAAAAAATTAAATAACTAAACACAATTTACAAGTTCGTTACGTCGAAAGACATAGTTTTAAGTATTAGGGTTAACTTAGAGCTCCCGCATAGGGCCAGTAAGTTAGAATAAGAATAGTTAAGTTAGTTAAGCTAGTTTTAAGCATTTTTTTTGTCTAACATGTAAGTTATAATGAATTACCCAATAAAATGCATTAAAAATGAAAATGTTATGCCTTCACAGTAGAGGTGACTTAGCTTTCGCAAGTGATCGACTTTTTTTTATTTATTTCATGCCAAATAAATAGATAATTCTTGACATTAGGATTCGAGCCGTTATGTTACTACTATACCACGGCCACCCTCACCTTCGATTTAAAGACGGTGCCATGACATAGATCCATGTGACATAAAGCCATATTTCGAAGTATATTACAATACTTATGACTTCGTTTAATGATATACTTTCATCTAAACTTGTTTCTTCAAGAAAGGGTTCCGCACAGTGAATTGGCATAGTAGTTAGTCCCTCATTTAGCAAGCTATTGAAGTGTTCACGTAATATATTGGCACTTATATTGGATCCTACAGCTGTGATTGTGTCCCTTTAATTTTATTGCAAAACGATTTAGCGTGAGTTTCTGCAGCAAGACTCAATGCAAGTTTTTGAAAGTATTTTTTTTTTTTTTTCTTTTTGGATTACTATGTCTTGCGACTTTTGAAATCACTCTCTCCCCAAACTTTGATTTCAATAAATCAATGGTATTGGCCACAGTTTGACATGTAGCCCCATCCTGCTGGAACCACATATCGTCCACAGCGATGTCACGTAAATTTGGAAACAGATATTCGTTGATCATCTTTCTGTATCGGTCACCACTGACTGTAACGCGAGCTCCTGGCTCATTTTTAAAGAAATAGGGCCCGATAATGCCACCAGCATGTAAACCAAACCATACAGTACATTTGTGTAGATGTAATGATATCTGAAGATATCACTTGAGAATTGCTCTCATTTCAAAAACACACCCACACAATTCAATCCATTTCAGTACATTTATTATTGGTTTTTGAACCTTGATTTCCTATATTTCTTCAAAAGTTTACGAGTATGTGAGCTAGTAAATTTGAATGCCAAGGACATCACACGTTTCACTAGAGCCAACTAGGTAGTAGGCACGACAAACTTATTGACAGATTCGGTGGACGGGGAGACTTACCAGTCGAATAATGCCCGAGTAAAAATCAAATATTCAAAATAAGTACACACCTAAAAAAAAAACTTTCACCACAGTAAAGTGTGATAATTGTACCGTCATTATCAAATTTTAATTTATTTAATTAAGGTTTTAATTTAGTTGTAGCTCTAATGGCATTTGCTAGCAATTTAAAATCATTAATTAAAGCATTTATTACATTTTATTGTCGAGTATTTCACTTTGCTGTAAACTGCTGTTCACATGTCTGTGGTTATTCTGCCTAGTGTGCTATTATATACTGTATTTTATCAGTGCAGTCATGATTTGTTTCCACAAAATCCAATTAATGTTGGCGCAAATATTAAAACAAGACATGCTAGACAACGTGAAATATCATACATTTATTTGCTACTCATATATACATATATACATAGGTACATTTACATATATCCAGCAACTATCGCAACTGTGGTCCTGTGGGATTTCACCTAGCTTGAATGCGTTAATTATTGAATAGCATTAAACACTGCATTCGTCCAAACCCAAAGAGGAATGTTAACCCTCAGTTAGGCTTCATCCAAATCGAATTGCAAGGGATAATGAAACTTTGAGAACGCGAGTACAAAAGTGTCAAATAGATTTCCCAGCATTTGCATCAGATACAGTTGAATCCTCAATGATTCATGGTTATATTTACGTACATATGTACTCGTATAATACTCGGATGTGAGTTGCAGTTTCAACGGATGCATCAGTGAAAAAGGAATTGAAAATTTCTGCATTTTTATTTGTTTTATCTGTGTGAAATCGAGTGTGAAAATAGAATAAAAACCATCAATTTATGGCATAGAATAGTATTGGCCTTGCTTAGTTGTGGGAAATTGCTGCTATTGTCTCTGTCCGTCTGGAAAACTGTGAGTGGCATTCATATGAAATATAATAGGCTTAGATTGCCTGTGGGATGCTTTGTTAGAGCAGTAGTTGAAGCTTCGAGAGAACAATGCCGCATTTTAAGTACTTATAGACAAAAGAGTAATTGATACTGTTTTGCGGTACGTGCATGTGAAATAATATGGACTAAATATCTTTTACACGTTCACAGTGCCCATAACATGATAAATGTGATTCTCTACCAGATAGATTGGGGATCACACTTAATCCTAGAGGTAAGCTACTACTTAATTGGTGGTGAATTTGTACAAACGTATTACTACAATTATACCTATAGTAGGACACGTTAGACACACTTCTACTGAACTTTGACAAGAACACTCTCGAATTCCCTCTACCCGCCATCCAATAGGAATCTGTCAAACGAAGAGATTAACTGGTACCTAGAAAAAAATGGACAAGACCATTAAACGAACTACGCATAGTACAATACCTCGGTATCAACATACTGACAAAGCAGACATACTATATTCTGCAAAACAACAATTGACGCAATACGCCAACACAAATGTAGACCGCTGTCAAGACTAAAAACCTTGCACAGACAGTTTAATGACAGACAAATCTCGGAGGTTAGGACGCTGAAGTCATTGATTAAAAACCTCCAAATATTAATAAAAGAGAATTACAGACTGACGGTAAATTTGCACAGGAACAAAACAAAATTCCCGCAAATAAATAAAATATTTCGGAGAAATAATATCACCGATCTTCCGTGTCTTAAATCCCCCGAACGACTAAAAATAAACATACACTTGTGACAGCAGGCATGAATCCAGAGAATGCAGTCGAGGATGACAACTTATTTTTGATAGAAAATCAGCAGGAGGAAGCAGAGGCTATAGGGGTGACTTTCCAGGAAGTGTACAAGGTAAATAATAGCATTTGCCCGAACCACGACCTGAAAAATCGCGTCTTTGTGCACAATTTCTACCTTCGAAATGATATAGAGAACTCGCGATTCGAGAACATAGGTTTTACCGAGTTCAATGATGAGAACATGGCAAATAATGCCATCGCTTATGGAAAGTACCTACATCCCCCATACATATCGAAGGTGGAGCTCCAAACGATATTCTACTCCCTGAGAAGCAACAAATCAGTGCGAATTGACGGAGTGTCGAACATTGTGCTTCGACAACTCCCTCCAGAAGCGGTGAACATTTACACCACTCTGTTTAATAATGCACTGAATAATGCACATTATCCAGCGCATTCAAAATCAGTGATACTGCTCATCCCAAAAGGGGTAAGGATACCTCCAATCCGACACATCTATCAATAATTTCCGATACCCAATTCGGTTTTAAGGCGGAACATGATATACACTATATGCCGCGTCTAAACTGGTATCGGATATCCAATGGAACAAAAGCAAGAACCAACGCATGGATGCCTGCCTGATTGACTTAGAGAAAGCCTTCGACACCGTATGGTTAGAGGGACTCTTTACCTGTTGAGCAAGCTGGGCATAAGCAAACCACTACTGTACATGCTTTATAATATGCTCACCAATAGATACTTCATTGTGAAAAGTGGCAATGTGACTTCTGCTGGGATATTTAAAATTAAAAACGGTCTGCAACAGGGTGCGGTTAATTCGCCGATCCTCTTCAACATTTACACGAGCGATCTCTCTTCACCACGCTATAGCGTATGCAGACGACTTGATTGCGTCTAAACCAAAGATTGAGGTCATAGCAATTCCCTTTCAACGTGATTCAGCGAGCGAGCTTGATCTGGGTGGACAATTTCCTGGTCAAGATGATTCGAAAGCACGTTGCAAGAGTTATGAAAAATAATTCAAAATTTATATTTCTATCTGGTTTGGTGGAAAACTTAAGTTTTCCTTTTCATTTTTCAATTTTCTTTTCTGTGCATACGAGTATATGATACATGGACGTGGTGATCATGCACAACACGTCCAATATGTCAAATATAAGCCATACGCCCTTTGTATCACATATCTTGCTGTACTCTAACTCCATACGGGCGGCTCCTTTCAACTGTCAATGGCAGGTATCAAAGTCAAGTGTCAAAATCGCGTGTTGAATTTAGTTCATTGTGTTTAGCTAGTGTTGCGAGCAAATTGATTTGTAAAAGTCAGTGGTTAGAGAAAACCTTTATCGGATGAAGAAATGTTGCGAATTGTGGAGATGGTAAATGTTGTGGACTATGATGAAATGATGCCTATTGTGGAGGACGAGCAGTATCATCAACTGATGCTGAGGTAGGTAGGTGGCGAAGTTTTTGAATTCCTCAAATCTTTACTACTGCTGGGTTACAATTATCTAATGTATAAGCAGTATAAAATATAAAATTCTCTCGTTTTTTTTTTGACAATAAGTCTCATTTTGGCTCATGCTGCGAACGATGGTAATTAGCTTCCCGTTATATTACCGATTCCCAAGGAAGTGTTTGTTGAACGATCGGGGGTTCAGGATTTTTAGAGTATATTTGATGATGGAGTTCAGAAAAACACCATACAAATATTCGAATATTACATAAATGACAAAATAATTGATTTGATGGTGAAGTGAGGCTTTACAGAACCAAAAGTTCAGTAGAATTCACTGATGGAAAAATGTCAACAGAGCAGAAAAGCAAAAATTTATTTTTTTGGTGGGGCAAAATGTCCCATTTATTTGGCTTAATACAAGCTAGAAAAAAATACAATACAATACTTACAATACTAGAACTAAAAACTAAGACTTATAACTAGGAGTTAAAGCTAGGGCTTATGTAGAAGGAGGCTAAGTTTAATGGAGGAAGAGCTACGGTTGAAATCAAAAATGGAAACGTTTGAGTTTACTTTCCGTAGCATACGGGAAATTGGTTCGTTGGAGCCGTAGGACGTGCGGTGGGTTGGCAGATAGAAGAGACGGGGGTGTCTTAAATTACGAGGGTTAGTATTTAAGAAGATGGAGTTGTAAAGAGACGGGCAATCGATAGAGCCTGAGAGGAGGCGATGAATGAAGAGAATGTCTGCAGCATCTCTCCGGTCCTCAAGGCTATTCAGGTTAATGAGTTTGAGGCGGTCATGATAGGGAGGCAGAATTAGGGGATCGTTCCAAGAAAGACCGCGGAGGGCAAATCGAAGAAAACGTCGTTGTATGCTTTCGATTCTGGCTACATGAACTTGCTGATAGGGTGACCATGCTTGGCTGGCGTATTCGAGGAGGGGGCGGACGAAAGTGATGTAGAGAGATCTGGTTACGTAGGGATCAGAGAATTCCTTTGACCACCGTTTAATAAACCCAAGGGATGAATTGGCTTTACGAATTATCTCGTCAATATGCGAACGGAAATTAAGTTCCCGGTCGTACAATATGCCAAGGTCACGAAGAGACTGTACGATGGGTATAGGTTGATCATTAAGAAGGTAAAGACGGGGAGGGGACTTGTTGTACTTACGTGATAAGGTGATGGATTGGCATTTCGCAACATTTAGCTCTAGGCAGTTTTTGAGACACCAAATAGAAAAAGAATCTAGATCTTGTTGAAGCAAGCAGGGGTCTTGCGATGAAGATATGTGTTTATAAAATTTGGTGTCGTCGGCATAGAGAGAGATAGAGGAGTGTTTAATAACCCTTTCCAAATCGTTTATAGTTAAGATGAAGAGAAGGGGACCTAGATGACTGCCTTGTGGTACACCAGAGGTGGCCAGAAATGGGGCAGATAGGACGGACCTGAAGCGAACGCTATAGAAACGGTTTTCCAGATAAGAGGATATCCATTTCAGCAGTATTGGTTCAAAACCAAGGGCAGACAATTTGAAAAGGATTAATTTGTGGGATATCTTATCGAAAGCTTTACTAAAATCGGTTGCAACAACATCGACTTCTTTACCACTTTCTAAGGCCGACAGCGCAGAGGACGTGAATTCAACGAGGTTTGTGGTGGTTGATCTACCTTTTAGAAAGCCATGTTGGTTTTGAGAAATTAAAGACTTGCATTGAAAGCTTAAGGATTCGTACAAAATACTTTCCAGGAGTTTGGGTATATGCGAAAGTTTGGCTATCGGGCGATAATTAGTAACTTCGCTCTTTAATCCCTTTTTATGAATTGGCGTTATGAAGGAGGACTTCCATATATGAGGAAAGTCGCCTTGTGATAGCGAGAGTTTAAAGAGGTGCGAAAGGGGGTAGGAGAGCACGAGGGAGCACTTCTTAAGAAAAATAGCGGGTATACCATCTGGGCCCGGTGAGTATTCATCATTAAGTTTTTGTAATTTATTTTCAATTACAGTAGGTTCGAAAGTTTGAGAGAGAAAGGGACCAATGGAGTAGTCAGGTAGGTAGTTGAAATAAAAGGGATCTGGAACAAAGGCGTTGTCGGCAAAAGATTGTTTAAAAAAGGTGGCATAAAAATTAGCAATGGTATGTGGATCACTTGAAGATATGTTTTCGTAAGAGAGGGATGGAGGGTAACCGTCAGATTTTTTCTTGTAGTTAACGAATCGGAAAAAAGATTTAGGGTCGCTTATAAGGTTGACTTGCGCATTGTCAACATATCGTTGATAGAGGGAGTTATAAGCCTGAGTGAATTGAAGGTATGAGCCGAGATAGTTGGAATAGTCAGAAAAAGACTTGTTTCGAAGGAAAACTGACCATAATTTGTTTCTCTTGTTGCGTAACGATCGGAGTCTTCGATTGTACCATGGAGGGGATGTAGAGAAGGGTTTTGGCCGAGAAATAGGGACAAAAAGGGAGATAGAAGCAAATAGTTCTCTGTAAAACAAGGAGATGGCATCATTTACAGGGAGATTGGCAAACTCAAATGAGACTTTGCTGAGGTGTTCATTTATTTTTCGGAAATTGGCTTTATGAAAATCATAACAAGGGAGGCCAGCGGGGGGTGTGGGCTGTAGTGGAGGGTCGTGAAAAAAAGAAAGAAGAAGCGGGGGGTGAAGGTTGTCAATAGTTGATAGAAGAAGAGGGGAGAGTGAGACAGAGGAGTTAAGTGGGTCAGTAGTGAAGTCGCCGAAAATAATGATGTCGTCAGAGGATTCAGATAACTCAATTACTTGATCGATCGCATTAACAGCAAGTTGGTAGGATTCAATAGGTTGGGCCGGCAGAATGTAGAAACACATTACGTATAGGGACTTGTGGGGGAGTGTTATTTTTATTGCAACAAAGTCGAGTTTTGAAGACGAAGAAGTAGCAATCGGAGAAGAGTCCAGGTCGTTATGAATAGCAAGAAGAACACCTCGACAAGGGGAGTCATCCGTTGGGCGGCTGATATCGTCCCGATAGACATTAAATATGGGTGGGAATAATTCCGGGTTCTTTATATCGGGAATCAGATTGGTTTCAGTTATAGCGTATATATCGAAAGGAAGAGCATGAGACTGGCGCAGAACAGCTTGGGTTTTTGTACGCAGGCCCCTTACGTTCTGATAGTAAAAGGTTAGAGGAACGCTGTAATGGGAGGTTTGCTGAAGCCCTGCTATCAAATTAGGGACGAAAAAATTTGTTGTGGTCAGCACGGGTTCTTTGAAGGTGTGAGATACGTTTAGAACTGATATGAGAAGCAAAAGCAGATAAGTCTTTGTCCACGGTGGCCGACGAAATGTTATAACCCTCGTGATAACGGTTGAAGATTTTTCGCAGTGCAGTAGGATCAATAGGAAGGCCTTCTTTTTGGATAGATATCTGAACGTTTGTTTTGGTTTTTCCGTCAATGCAGATGGATTCAGGCTTATCAAATAAGTAGGCAAGGTAAAGTCGAACATTTTCGAAGAGCCTGTGATCTCTTAGTCGTGCCATAGTATATCGGCCATCAAGGTCGTTGGGGGAGGAAATGTGGTTTGAAAACTTAGAAGTAAGTTTAACAGCTGGGGGAAGTAGAGGATCGAAAATTGCAGGGGCCTTAGAGATTGGTGAAAGTGTCTCTTTATGAAGAGAAAGAGCGGGAAGAGCAGCATTGGAGGCAGCAGTGGGCGGGGCAGGATTGAGAACATGGGAGTGTATGAAGTTCGGATAATTAGAAGTGGATTGAGTGTTTGCCGGGGCTGGCGGATGATTAGAGGGGAGACCAGGGTCTGGAGTTAAGTTAAATGATACGCGATTACGTTGAGGCTTAGGTGACTTAGCGTTTACCGTGGGAGGTGCTGAGTTAATAGAGGTAGGTGGCTGAAGAGTGAGAGGGGAGAAAAGAGGAAAAGTTCCAACTTTGAAGCTCCAGTTTGGGTCAGGGTTGGGACTAGATGAACTATCATTCTTAAACTTACGTTTCTTTTATTTAGCTTAACACTAGGCTTATTTTTATTACTAAGCTTCACCTCTCCTGTATTGTACTTGGTGATGGTCATCTTTCCCAAGCTGAAGACGTCGTTTGAGGGGTTCGAAAAAAGCCAGGAGTATTTGGAAGGTATGTCAAGCTTTAAACGGTTATTTTTGGTGTTAGCTGTAGAAATCATCTGACAGTTTCTGATGGTGATGCCAAATTTCTGGAGGAAGAAGTTATTCACCCAAGAAACATCAGCATGCTGAGGAGCGTTATTTATTATAAAGGCGTTATACTCGCAGGCAGTTCTGTGTAATTTATCGAGTCTTTTATTCCAGTCGGCGGGTGTCCATAGTGTGCCAAATCGGTTTAAGGGTGTCGAAGCAGATTGTGCCAGAGTGCCTGATTCTTCAGTTGGTGTTGAGGTCGGTGCGGGTGTGGGCATTGTTGCAGGAGTTAGGGCTATTTCAGGTGTTGTTATTGTGGTATTAGTAGTGGTTGTTGTTGTAGTTGTAGTCGCCGTTGATGTTGGTTGATTAAATGGGGATGAATCTAAGATTTCGGCATGTATTGATGTGTTGTAGACTGGGCTCGATTGTGGCTGTATGAGCTCTGGTATGCAATCAATTTTGCTCGATGCCAGTCTAAGGTTTTCATCAATATCGCCCATAACTAATTGGAATGCAGCGACATCATTGCTGACCTCATTGATTTTGCTTATAATGTCAAGCAGTAGAGGATCGATGAGTTGAGAAGATGAGACACTTGGTTTTGAAGGGCTTTGTAAATTGGTATCCAGGTAGGTGCGAAAGGTGTTTAGATGGTCTTTGATCACTGATACATGCGGGTTCAAAATTGCATTAATATCCGATTTCAGATCACTTTTTAAACTTAGGAACTTCGACTTGAAGTCAGCCGGTAACTTCTTAGTTAAATCACTAAGACTTGCCAGCTGCTTGTCTATGTTCTTGAATTTAGATTTGCAAAGAGTGGAGGAAACATCGATGCCGCTGGATAAATCTTCCACACTTTTAAACACTTCATCATACTTAGCAAATTGGGTCATGATTTGCTTGTAGAACAGTTTGCATTCGGAGGAGTTTGTATTAATAGAGTCACTGATACATTTTATCGCGAGCATAACATGTGAAAGAGAGATGCCCTTGCATTCGTCGCAAAAGAAAAGGAAATTATTGTTGAAATCGTTGAGGTAGGTAATGGAGCGCTTACTCAACCCTATGCAGAGAGCATGAAATGATTTCCCGCATAGCCCATTACAATTCACAAAGTCAGCACTAAAGTCTGGCGAAGTTAGCACACAATCAGTATTACCGCACTGCTTTGACATAGTTGATTTTTAATTAGGTCAAATAATGGTTCGCGATCAAAGGCAATAACCAATTAATAGGTGGCGGAGTTATTGCAGTTATTATAGTCACAGGAATTATACAACTGCCTATTGGAAAAAAGATCCGCTCTATTATCATCCTTTTCTTCATCACATAAGCATATTTTACAACCGATTCGCAACAGTCCTAAAATGCTGGGATTTTGCTGAAACACAACCCAATAATGCAGACCTATTATACTAAATTGACCCATTGCTTAAGAAAATATTCAAAAATATAAGGAAGTTATACTTCCCCGGTAATACGGGTGTCATAGATGAGTCCATGGTAAAATTCAGTCCGCATGGCGTACAAAATTGTAAGCTGTTTACTATAGAGAGCTTACACTTGGTCTTATGCGATTTACAGCGGTTCATCTTTCGCAATTGATGAATTAGACAAGCCTGGCGTTTGTTGGGCGAAGGTAGGATGGTAACTGCTGACAATTACTATAATAGTGTGCCCCTCGCAACGTATTTGAAAAATCGCAACACCGATCTATTGCGCAAAAATCCAAAAGATTTACACAAAGAAGTTATCACAGCAAAGCTTCGTAAATGAGAATGCTTGGCAAGGTAAAAAGATATGTAGTTACATAACGGTGCTGAAATAGCATGATGTCAACTTGCCAGAAATGATAGTCGACTATAACATTTACAAAAAAAGGAATAGATGTTGCAGACCAGATAAGTAGCTACTATTCGCCACACCGGAAGACACTCGTTCGGTTTAGAAAAATTGCTGTGGACATAATGTTTCGAACCATCACTCACCCCAATTCTTCAAGTCGAATGATCAGTCGTATTTCCTTTCGTATTTAGAGTCGGATCAAAATTAAATTCCTATTCTTCGGTTCGTATGCGATGCATACGACTCCTTAAAAAACCAAAGCATATTTTCGCAGTTATGCAAATGTCAAACTATTAAAGCGAATAAAACGAGAATTTAAAAATATACATTTGGCTGTGTTTTTTAAAGCAAAGTGAAGTTTTCAGTGAACAAAATAATAAATAAATATTAATTCGATAGACCTTTTTTTGAAGAAGGCGACCAAGTGATGCCGGTTGATAATTTGGCAACAATTCGGAGAACAATTCGGGATTATTCAAATCCAATAGGGTTACCGTATTAATGGCAAGTATTTATTAGGTCGTTACGTATGAAGTTGCCGATTTTTATGTGGAAAGTTAAACAACGCTTTTTCAAAAATTAAAAAAGTTTATTTCAAAAAATAATCTCCATTTACATCTGTGACATTTTTCCAACGTTCCACCAAAGCAAAAGTGCCTCTTTTGAAAAAGTCCATATCCTTTCGGGCTAAGAAGTACTTAAAGTTCTGTTTTTGGCATGTGGGCTTATGAATTGTTTATTTTGGAGGTGATTGCCCAAACTTCGGAAAAGATGGTAATCGGTCGGGGATAAGTCTGATGAGGCAAAACTTCATAACCCAACTCCGCCAGCTCAGGAACGTCGACTGTGCGGTATGTGGTCTTGCATTGTCATGCAGCAGTATGGGGCCATGTCTATTTACCAGTGACGGCTGTTTTTGGAGGTGTAAGTCTGCCTTGTCAAGTCCACTGGGAAGCTCACCCACATCTACCCATTCTCCTGATCTCTTCCGATTATCGTATAGGATCCATTTTTCGTCACAGGTGACGATGCGATGCAAAAAAGGATCCATACGGTGTCTGTTGGTCAAAGATATTGCAACCTCCAAACGTCGTGGCATATTCGCTGGTGTTAGGACGTCGGCCACCCATCTCTCTAATTTTTTTACCTTTCCGATGGCGGAAAGGTGGCGACTTATGGGTACAGTTGATACTTTGACTCTTGTAGCAAGGCTACGAACGGTCGTAGCTGGATTTTCTTCAACAGCTGCTGCAAGTTCTTCATTATTAATGACATTCTCTGGTCTACCCCTTGGCAAATTTTCGAGCGAAAAATCTCCCTCGCTGAACTTGGTAAACCAGTTTCGAACAGTTCTCTCACTACACGTACCCAAACCAAAAGCAGCGTTAATTTATCTAAGCTGCGTTAATTAAAATTGAAAAAGGAAAAGTGCTCTTGGTGAAAGTATTTTCTATGTAAGGAAAAAAGTCAACTCAATGAGCTAATAGCGTAATTTAATTTTTACTGTTAGAAAGATTAAACTGCACTCTTTTCTTAAAAAAAACTTTATTTTCAATTTCTCTGCACAACTTCACGCCACAACGATCACTTTAGGAATGATCGGTAGGTCGGCAATTTCATATGTAATGACCTAATATGAACTTTCCTAGGTTTACGGGACGCGTCATTTTGACGCATTTAGAATTTTGTAAAGAAAATTACAAATCTGTTCGCATTTTTATTTTATCTCTTGTACTGACTTTTATCCGTTGAATTGAAGTCTATTTTCTTCATAAGTGTTGAAATATTGATGTTGTTTTTTCGTTAAATATATGTATTTATTTCAAGCGTCAAATTGACGCGTGTTCGTAGAGATAAGTATGCAAGAAATGTCCGTAAACCTAGTTTAATGATGAATTAAAATTTGCTTTTTGGATTTCATAATTTCAGTTTCTTAAAATCATTCCGGCTATCTAAGGAGGCATTTAGCTATCTGCTGGAAGAAATCAATCCCTTCATAAAAAGATGTGTGATTCAACATCAGTACCATCTATATTAAAGTTGCCTGCTTTTTTAGGGTTCTTCGCAGAATGCAATTCTCAAACAGGAGTTGGGAACAATTTTACCTTTGGCGATTTCTCAGCCAACGTTTTCCAAAATCCTTAAAGAACTTTTGAATTTATTTGAGGAACACATTTATCCAAAGTGGATCACGTTTACTATGACGCCACAAGAAAAGGAAGAAGCTAAGCTAACTTTTTATGAAAAGGCGGATTTTCCTGCAGTTATAGGGTGTATTGATGGCACTCGCATGGTATTCGCTATGTTAGAAAAGGTTTCCATAGTATAAACGTACCAGCAGGTAAGTTGGAATACAATTTGTGATTTTAAATTGAATTTTCTTGTCGTTTTTTCTGCAAGGTATGTGATCACATGATGCAAATCCGCTTTGTAGATGCGAGGTATCCTGGGTCTTGCCATGACTCCTTTGTATGGACACAAAGTGCATTAACACACCAGTTGCAACAACAAAATGATGATGACGAAAGGAATTGTTGGTTATTAGGTACAATTGTTGGTTATTATTTTTGGTTGTTATTGTTGGTTATTATTGTTGGTTATTATGGTTGGTTATTATGGTTGGTTATTATTGTTGGTTATTAGGTACCTGGTTTAGAGTTATGATAAAATTAGTTTAATATGATTTCATTTAGGAGATTCTGAATATCCATTACAACCCTTTTTAATAACATCATTCCGCAGTACATCAAAAGGAAGTATTAAAGTTTCTTTTAACAATAAGTAATTGGTGTTTTGAAAAATAGATTTAGATGCATCTTGGGAGCAAGAGAATTACACTACACACAAAATAAAGTCACGGAAATTATAAATGCTAGTAGAAGTCTTCACAACATATGCATTCACTTCAAAGTTCTGGAGAACAGTGAGGATGCTGGCGTTGATCAAGACTGATCGAAATAAGTCTGTCAATGATGTTGAAGATGCTGTTTCAATTCGCAATAACATTATGCATTCAATTATCTACGAATAAGAACTTGAAATAAAATATGTACTCCAAAGCTTTTTGAAATAAATAAACATTTTATTCAGATAAGGAAGACTTTTTAAGTTAATTCACAAACAGAAAAAAAAATTCATTAATTTAACAGTAATTGTACTTAATTTTACATATTTTCATATATTTTAGCCTTTAGTTCAACTTTCTTCACTAATGCTTCTAATTTGTTTGCTTTTATCTTCAATATGTGTTTTCTGAACACTTTTGTTTATCTTCCATTTCTTCTCTTAGGAGTACTAATCCTTCTTCTTTTAATTTGAATATTTTTCTTAAATATCTATTTGTTTTTTGCTGTTCTTTCAAAAGCAGTGACTGTATTTTTGTTTGCTCCTTTAAAAGTTTCATCCTTTCATCTTCATTTCTAACTACCTTGTCGGCCTTTCTCTTAAGAAATTGTCTACGTGGTGATACTGAAGGCATACCGGTGAGCGGATTTTGTAGTGATACTCTAAAGACATACCAGGAGCTATATTTTCCTTATCTTCCTCTTGATGTTCTAGCGTAGCATTGTTCCCACTCTCTTGTTCGGCTGCATCTTCTCCGACTTCCATCTTCATTTCTAACTACCTTGTCGGCCTTTCTCTTAAGAAATTGTCTACGTGGTGATACTGAAGGCATACCGGTGAGCGGATTTTGTAGTGATACTCTAAAGACATACCAGGAACTATATTTACCTTATCTTCCTCTTGATGTTCTAGCGTAGCATTGTTCCCACTCTCTTGTTCGGCTGCATCTTCTCCGACTTCCTGTCTGAGAGGTGGCATAGTGATGCCAAACGACTGCCCTTTTGGATTGAAGAGTGTTTCAAGATGAAGTGAATTAGTCATGCTCTCCTCGGAAGTGTTTAATATGTGTAATTTGTTTGGACCACCTCCAGTCCCGTTAAGCTGTTGGTTGTTACGTTTCAACCTTTGTTTTACAGCGTATTTCCGATCGTTCCAAACCTGAAAATAAACACGAACAATATAGTAATTGAACACCAAATACACATATAGAACTTCCTTCTTCGAGCCATCCTGGCCCATCTCGACTGGGTGATCCAAGACTATTTAATTTTATAGCGAGAGTACTGCAAAACGTCTTTGTATCCGTTTTGTACATACCACTCTTTTCATCACCCCTAGCGACATCAACGTTTTGTTCCATAGCATAAATCAGTCTTTCAAATTGGCTACGATTCGAAACTTTCCTACAATAAAAACACACAAAACTTCAAATTTAGATATTTTTAGTCAAAATACATGTACTTACATATTTCTGTTTTGCATTTTTCTTCACGTTGAAGTAGAGTCGTAGCCAAGTTTGAACATGAGCGAAATACGACCATCAAATAACAGCGGAAAAATTCGAGACTCGTATGCGTCGCCAGTCCTTGGTGGCCACTAGCGTAAGACGGCCAGTGAAGCGACACCCACCAATGTACATATGGTATCGTTTCCATCAAACTTGGTTCTTGGACGCTGTCTCCGAAATCGCTGAAGACACCGATGATGACGTTGTGCCCTAACTACACGCGTAATGCATTTGGTAATGCACTATAACTACTCGTATAACTTTAAAACTATTTAAAGGTAAATTTAGTTAATAGAAGAAATTCGGAAAGGTCCACGCGGAGACATGACGAAATGCAGCGAGAAAATGTCTTTCTTTGACATAAGAATCCACACTAGTCGTCCCTCTCGTACACATCTAATAATAATATAACGACAGGATCACAATTGAAGGATCGAATTAGGGGGAAAATTATCCTCATGTAAAAGTGTTTTACGTTCTGTTTGTAGCTATTTCTATACTCGTAGTATCGTAGTTATTGAATACATTTTTGTGAAGTCAGGTTAGGTTAAGTATAATAAGGTAAGGTGTATATATTGTGCGAATTTAAATAATTATGTTAATTTATTAACCCATTTGGGCCCAAATAAAACTTCGCGGTGGAAATAACAAAATTTCTTTATTAATTGGTATAAACTATTATTGTTATAAGAAAATAATAAAGAAACAAAAAAAAAAAATATATCCTTCATTGGAAAAAAAAGCCGTTCTCAAATGGGGACACTGGGCTTAAGCAGTATGAAAAATTTCAAAGCATTCTCTTTCAACGCATAAAGTTTGCAAACACTTTTTGCATTGCCAACGTGCTTTTTTTATGACACACGGTACTAAAAACTAAAAAAAACTAAAAACTAAAAAAACTAACTTACAAATAAAAATTACTTATTTTATGTATTCACTGATCACTGAAACAACTTCACAAGATGCGCGGCAATATCACTTTTAACTATTTCCGATTACTCTTTTATCTAATAGCTTCTTAACCATCAAATGTCAACAAAAGAAAGAAGAAAAAGCAGAAATATTAAGAAGTTTACGGTATTTCTTTAGGTGTCCGCGTTTGGGCACGGCGGGCGTATATGGGTTAAATTGTTCTATGTAAGCACTTAAGTATTTATCTAGGTAGGAACACCTATTGTGACTAATTACTATTTTGACGAAGAACATTGAGAAAGGAAATGTTCCTTTTATAAAATAAGAAAAAATATATAGTTTTTTTTTTTTTTATAGAGGAAAGGATAAAAAGAAAAAAAAAGAAGGGTTATGATGGTCTGATGGCCCAGACCACTTGAAAAGAAGAAAAATTGGAAATGAAATAGCAGAGGTAGGTTAAAGTATAGATGGATTTCGACAAGCCAAATGACTTGACCTGTGTAACTTCTGTGAAATTACAGGACTTTGGTCTAGCGGCAACACTCAAGCCTCTGCGAATTTACTTGATAAGCTCCGGTTTTAAAAGAAACGGTCAGTGGCGATATACCGGTACAGTTGCAGCGTAAGATATACCAGCGAACCACCTTAACGGTATCAACAAAGTGGGGTGCGTTGACATGGGATAACAAAGACGACATAAAAGACACCGAAGCGAGGTGCTCCGCTACATAGGGTAACCCCACTAATATCGTGGCAGGGTACCACTGAAGCCGCAGCTGTATCGAGGTGCACCGAAGGAGCAACATTTATTTGGTGATTGAAGTGAAGTGAATTAGACAAAATTTAGTTTAGTTTAGATTTTAACCTATAAGAAAGTGTAAATTAAGGTTAGGATAAGCAACAAGCTCTGCGTTTAGCATTTCCTTTAGTTCGTGATAATACAGCTGGAATATTAGCAACCAGATCTCTTCTTGTGCTGCCGGTAGAACAACGGGGGACCAAGAAAACGTGGGTACATTTTTTCTTGATTTTTTTGTTGAATTTCTTTTAAATATTCTTTTGCTTAGGGTAGGTTAATTTTAGTTATATTTTAGATTAAGTAAATTTGTTTGATGTAGTGAAATCTCTTTATCAATAGAAGTAAATTTAAATATATTAAAGGAAGAAATTAAAAATGTATCTCATCTTGGTTTTAGTAGTCGTTCGAAAGTAATGATGTGCAGATAATCTCTCGTGTGCGAGTGGTATGCGGGGGAGTGGGGAGGCCGTCCTTCCGCTGATCGGGTACAACTTTCACTTGACAGGACGACTAAACTGACATTACAAAGACTGCAAGTGATGACCCAACATACTTTACATACAGAACATTATACAGTAGTGGCTGGACTGAGGCATTAGGGGAAATCTTCAGTGAATATTGGTCAAGGAGATGGCGAATGTTGTGTCATTTAGACACAAGGGTGGGTTGCCCATGCTAGTGCCATCAACACCTGGCACATCTCTGGGACGAGATGAACTCATATCTGGGAGGGACCAGGGGATGTGGATGTCGTAATGTAGGGCTAGTATAGGATAGTTATTAGGCGGTTAAGGTATAGTTTACGGTTTATCTTAAGGTGTAGAGTAGATTAGGTCTAGATTAGGATTGTTAAGTTTAGTTCATATCCACCATACACTCCTTTCTCCGGGATATGGGCACAGGCCCTTGGGCTTTTCTTCTTCTCTTGTTGTCTATCTTGCATTTTCTTGAAGTCCGTCCGTGGTCTAATTAGGCTAGCTTCTTGTATTCTCTATTAGGTTTCTTTTAGTACACATATGGCACAATATTTTTATGTTTGAGCAGGTGGTGTGAGAGTGAAGGGAGATAAGAACCAACCCCGTCCAACGAGTTAAGCCGTGCAACCGCGTTCGTGCGACCATCCCTCTCCTCCACACCGAAGATGCCCCGTGCCCTACCCCTGGCTCATAACAATAATTTGCCATTGTTTTCAAAGTCCCAATAAGTAAGTCCTTCACGGAAAATACATATCAGAGGTATACGTTTTTGCAAAAATCCCAAGAAAATATGAGACATTGATTATTAGGCGATGTGTTCTGTACTACAAAACCCTCAAAGATAGCAAGCAACGAGTTGCAAAAGGGAAGCAGGTAAATACTTAGTGTAAGCTCTGTGACAAGCCATATTGCCTCAGTTGCTCCAAGATACAAAAACTAATAAAATTATAAAGTGTATAAATATATACATGAACTGAAATGTAATTTCGTATATTTTATTTTTTTTATTTTTTCCATAATAAATGTCCAAACACTGAATTTGTTTGTTTCAGTATAATATAGAAGATCTATCCTATAAAATGATGCTAATTTCTTCATTTTAGTTGAATACGCTTAGTTATTGAATTAAAGGAAAACTTAGACTTACCATGTATCATAAATGTATGACACACGAGCTTATAAGTATAGGACACATTCACGCTCAATGTGTCGTATATTATGCATGAGACTGTGAACGTGTTAATAAACCGCAGAGGTCACCCAGGCTTTGTTGGAACAAACTGCAAAATAGGTCTAGTTTATTTTTTAGGGTTTATCCTAATTACATTTTAAATTTAGGTATAATCTATATATAAAAAAGTTAAACTCTGTATGTTGGTATGTTCCCTATGGACTGCTAAACCCTTTAACAGATCATCATTAAATTTTAACTATATATTATTTACGTCAAAAGCGTTGTTTTGGAAAATTAATTCGTAGCAACGCGCTGGTTATTCGCTAGTAATAAATATAACTAAGGTGACCAGACTTTAGTTTCCTAAAACCGCGACATTTTATTATTTTGCTTTTGCGAGGGCTAGAAAGGGAAAGTGCATGTATCTTCAAGCCTCTCCTAATCTTCTTCATCTGCTCTGGTCGCCAGCCTCCAATTACGAACACCAAGCACAGCTCTTTCAGCACTTGGTCTTCCTTTTATTTCGTTGTAGATGAGAATATTTGCCTATTCCCTAAATGTCCGAGCTATCGAGACCGTTTAATTTGATTTATTTTTGTGATACCAGGAACACAGTAAAAGTTTACTGCCTGTTGGTACGAATTTATTCTTTGTCTGATTTCGCGCAATGTTAAAAAAGTCATACGATGTTACTTGCTAAGTTCGTAGTATTTTTGAAAAGTTCTATTATAACTTTGCCTGTTCTAATAGTGCCGTGGGCATTCTTTAGAGTCATGAAATGTATTTGGGCTAGCTTGTTCAGTATTATAAGCAAAAATACTGCAAACAAAAAATCCTCCTCTATCGACACTAGCGTTCGTAGACTTTGATCTAAAAGCAGGTGGTGATAGTACGAATATTGTCTTGATATTCGTGTGCCTTCTGCGAGGTTTGTCACAAGTCTTTCTACTATATTTGTACCAATAATAAATTATATGTCAACCAAAATGACTAACCTAACTTACATTAGAATATTACTTAAGTCCCCGCTAAGCTGCCTGAACAATTTTACTTACGGTATCCCATTCTAACATTACGTCATATAACTTTCTTGGACTATATTGCATGTTTTCCCTTTTTAGAAGATGCCCTTTAAGAATATTTTTGAAACAGCTCAGGCTGATCTTGCTATATAATGCGCAGACAAATTTTGTCGCCGCACACGCGCCTTTTGTGCAAGGACTTAAGTTGCAGTGAATCACTGGAGTTATACTGGGGCTTCACCGCTAAATATTCCGCTGATAAGCAACGAACTGAGATCTGCCCACCTCCTAATCCAGAGCGTATTTCGAGACAGTGCCTATTCAATGGTTTGCAGCCAGGGGGTAAACCGGCTTTAATAGCCCTATCGGAACCAGGCCGCAGAGAGGATTAACTGCAGATTTATCATATTATGCAGGGCTCTGACATTGCTAGCTAGTCGAGATATCAAAGTAGATACCAATAAAAGAAACTGGCACATCTGTCGGTGATTTGGAGTGACCTAATGCTTTTAGTTAGCCTCGGCTGAACTTATTTTTTATTCCAGATTTAGTGATGACCATCTGCTACAAGAAATCGGAAAGACGATGGAAATATGGACAGTTCGAGATCTGTCGAGCAGCTGCCTATACCTGACAAAGTCAGAAAAAGAAAATCAAATTCTCAGATCTTTGCGACTGGAAAATAATATTGTGCCTACCAAGTACTGGAAAGTTTTCCAGAGAGTATCCAACCCCCAAGGTTATGCCTTGAACTTCCGATGGACAAATGCTTTCTGAATCTTTTAAAGAACCTGAATTGCCTGCTATTCTTCAACATGAAGCGTGTGCTATTTAGAATCAAAAAGAATCCACATAGTCGGACATCACAACCCTCCAACCCAATCACTTAAGCCCAGACTCCCAAGGAGACTGTTCCGCCGCTTTCAGCTAGCATTGGCCCATCCACTTATGGCCTCTAAAATGTCGGACAAACGGCTAGAGAAGATTGGCCTTCTCCTGGTCTGCGTGTCATGTAGATCACCCTTGCTCGCTTTCGCTTCCAAATTACCAAGCTAGGACCATGGGCACTGGCCCCAGACAGAACAAGTGAATATAATCATGAAGGTAGCCAATGTTACTTTCGAAAAACTTCTGCATATGTTAGTTTGGTGCACAATGCATGGATGTTATCCTCATGAGCAATTATATCCACCTTGTGACAACTGGATATTTTAGTTGTAAGCCCGAAATAGCAACAATCTGCTCTGAACTCTTTGGTCTGTTTACTTTGCTCCACAAGTTTCTGCACTTTTGAAGTATTTTTTTGTAATGGAATTATATTGTATTGCAATTAAATCAATTTTAATGTAAGTAACGGTAGGTACTACGTATGTACGTTAAAAAAATAATAATGATAATAAAATATTCTAACTCCTTCCCCTAAGGGATTAGAATATTCCCGGGGTTGGCATGACTGTCGTAAGAGGCGACTAAAATCCATCCAGCCAGGAGGAATAAACCGCGAAACCCACAATGCAATTATGGAGAAAACAATGGAAGCATGGAAAACGAATCAAAAAGTATGAGAGTAAGGATATACACTGAACCGTCGGTAGAAGCCACAGCTACCGGCGCGGACTCAGCTCTGCGAGGAGATGAGTTGCCAGTGGCGGAACAACAAATCAAAACACTACAAACACAACATGAGGAGAATCAACAGCCTACATCCCACCCAGCTGGAAGTACTTCTATGGCACCACAGCCACTGACCACCCTAGCAGGATTACCTAGACGCAAAATTCAACGTAGTAACGAAATGAATGAATTCATCATCAAAGCTTACTTCCATTATACACCCATTGATAGACAACCATCCTAGGATATTGACAGGGATTACATACAATACTCGTATTTGTGGAGAGATACCCTAATTTAGCGCACATGACGGAACAGAATACTTCAGATCGTAGACAAGCCATCGTTAGAAAAAGCCTACTCGCCAGACCCCTAATGGAATCTATCTTGGAAGAAGTATCTACTAAATTAGGCAATGAACATCAGGAAGACATCAACAGCGACGCAATATAGTACTAGTTGAAGAAGAAGACATTACAAATTAACGCTATACGAGTAATAGCCAACAATCAGACTACTAATATAGATAACGAATACCCCGATCTGAGTATACTTCAATTGTATAATACTTTAATGCTGCCTTAACAAAATACACCTCGATAGACCTGACACTGAGACCTAAACTGCCTAAAGAAGAACCAAGCTCCTGAATGGAAGGATATTATCGAACTGTATTGCAGAAATCTATAACTTTCAACAACCTCACATTTTCTGCGGTGCATATGCTGTTGTAAAAGTAAACGGAAGAAGAACACCAAACGAGGAATGAAGAAAGATGACAACAAACAGTTCAAAGTCTCGCAAAAACAGTTTTTCAAAATGTGTAAGAGAACTGAAGAAAGAGGTCTTGGAGAACTTCTGGTCTGGGATTTGCTCTACAAGGGCCCAGCATAATCAATCGTCTCAACTGCTGCAATATAATGGGGAATCAATCTCCACCATTAGCCAGATGGCAGACGCTGATATCACGTCTGAAAATTTATGCGCAGTCATCCGAAAACTGCATAACTGGAAAACCACCAGCAATGATCGGCTGTTGGTTGAAATCCTTTACCGCCCTTCATGACATCATGTGGCGTGATATTAATGGATTCATGGACCCAAATGTGATACCCGACTATTTGTGTGAAGGTGTTACATACCTAGTTCCAAAAGATGACAATATCCAAGATCCATCAAGTACCGGCTTTTAATTTGCTTCAATACCTTCTATACGCTTGGTTGGTTGGTTTGAGAGGGTGAGCTTATGCTCTTCACATAGGCCTCCATTGGGCCCGTTGTGTTCCCCTCATCTGCGTAACTGTAAGGAATAGTGATGTGTTTTGGGAATTATGTATTGAGAATATTTAGGTCTAGCGATCATGGGTAGTATCAACTATATCGTATAGTGATCGGGGAATCGTAGTGTTCGTCTGACGAACTCCAGTATATCCCCGATTCCTTTCTTATTGAGGTGTGTAATATCCGGAATCCTTGGAGATCCCAGAATTTTCAGCCTTAGCCTCGCTGTAGCGGGGCAGTGACAGAGGAAGTGTTCTATATCTTCCTCCTCCTCTTCACAGTTGGCACAGATTGCTGTATCAGCTATCCCGAGTCTGAACGAATGTTTGTTGAGATTGATGTGCCCACCATCAATCTCAATTGTGTTCTGCTTGAGTTAAGAGCTCTTTTTGCTGTGTTGTTACTCGGTTTGGTTATTACAGATATAGCCACTTTGCACGTGTCTAGATTCGTCCAGTAGTTATTGAACTCCTGTCGTATCTTATCATTGATTATTGTTTTAATAGTTGTCAGAGGGACCCCTATTGTACTATCCGGGTTCAGTTCTGTATTGCCTACTCCTTTCCTTGCTAGTTCGTCTGCCTTTTCATTGCCCGGTACACCCTCGTGCCCCGGTACCCATGTGAGACGGACTCTATTGCGTCTGGACTCTATACGCTTACAACATCGTGTGTTACTGAAATTACAAGTAAGCATTGCGACGAAAACAACAACCTTGCTGAACAATTAAAAGGATCACTTGGTTGTAAGGAACAGTTGGCTTTTAATGTGATGTTAACAAGTCAGGCATGTGCCAATCAACGGAATCTGTTTGCAGCATTCACCGATTATAAGAAGGCCCTTAAAAGGTCCCTCTGGCTGATATCGATTTTAAATATCTACAAAATCAACCCTCAACTCATTCAGTTTTGCGAAGACACAATGACGAAATTTTGTATAAAACTTCTGTCGAAAGGATTCGAATATAAAACCTCCAACAATGAAATCATCGAATCAATTGAGGAAGGTGATATACATATCTGGGTATTGAACAATCAAGGCGAATTAGTCACACATAAATTAAAACCACCCTGACTGAGTCATTTACCAACCATCTTTAAAGTGTACTAAGAACATCACTTAACTCCAGAAATATGGTGACAGAAAAGTCAGGACGCTGATGATAAAATACCGCCAACACTAGTCCTTCGGACAGATAAAGTGGGAAGGGGACTCATCAGCATTCAAAATTTTGGTTAACAAATAAAATTACAACCTGCATATTTATTTTGCCAACAAAGCTGTAACGTGCCCGCTTCATTGTGCCATTTATGCTGACGATAACTTCACCCCAGTAAATATGAAGAACAGAACTCAGTCGGAAAACCCAGTCCCACTCAACATCTACGACACCTACTTGAAATGGATAGCGAAACCTATGCATAGAAGGCTTCCCAATGGCCTTGGGTCCAATTTGGGAATTAGAAACGGAAGACTTTATGACAGCAATACAAGACCAGATCATAGCAACAAGGAACTGCCTAAAATACATCGTCAGGGATTCAAGAATATCACCCTTGTGGCCTTCCAGTCTTTAACAACAACTATATGGACTCGATATACCTCACTAAGATCCAGAAATATTCAGCTTTATGCCACGAATTTAAGGAACTGTGGAGTGCCAAAATTGCCACAACTATATCAATCATATTGTACACTAATGGATTGGTCCCGAAGTCAACTGTCTGCATGGAGAGACTTAACATCACAAAAAACTTATCTACGAAATACAGAAAGCTGTTATTCTTGACAGCTTCCGTATTGTCAGGGAATTTCTGTTGTAGAAGCAGAAGTGACGTGTTTGATTACAACCCGCACGATTGCCCGAGCCTGGACTTAAGATCCTCTATATCACTCTCTGTTCGGGACTTGAACCGATATAAAAAGAAAAACGGGTAAAAATCTGTGAAATTAACTGGCAATAAAACGCAACCACTTTATAAAAACGTTATAACTGAATAAACTTTATTTAATTCTTTATGAGTTTTTATATAGATTTTAACGACAGTCTATAAAACAACAAAATTCACCACATGGGAAATTTTCATGAGTGGGTGCATTCTGCCTTTTATATCACGCTGAAGTCACTATGTGATTGTTTTACGTAACGTGAACACTCTCTCTGATTAAATTTGATTGTAATGCATCTCCTTGTAAATATTTTGCAGACAAATCACACGGAGATTCAGTCTGATTGAAGTTAATCGAATACAAAGAAATTTGGTCTAAGATAGATAAATGTTATTCTACTTACCGATTTTAGCATTTAAATCGCCGACGATGATTTTAACGTCATGCAGCTCACAAGGTCTATTTTTAATTTCGCTGTCGTTACCTACAGGTGGAGTATACAGCACAGCCCGGGTCACAAGCAAACACACTACCCAGTACACCGCGGCCACCTTGCTTTAAATCTTCCCAGAACAACATTTCATACTATCCGCAATCGCTATACCCTGATCACTTTAGCTTATTTCAGGCAAAGATGATGGCAATCAAGAAGGCCTTGTCATGACTATAATTGGGTTTAATATCTATAACAACATTTTCAATGATATTCAAGCTGGGAAGAATATTATTTCTAAAAGCACGCTAGACTGCCTTTGTCTTTTAACAAGTTGGCTGTGCAATTCAACTATTACCTAATCTGAATGCCTTGCCTAATCTGTATGGTCAATGAAGAACCTTAGGGGAATCTACAATAAGTAAAACCAACCGTAGATGGGCAGATGGCACTAAGTATTACGTCACGTAGACGGATTTAAGTTGAACTGGATCAAAATGCTTCAGCAGTTTGGTCTTGCTAAAATGCTGCATATCAGTACAACAGTGGGTGTCATTACAGAGGTCTTATTGACAGTTTCTTAAAGGATTTCTGCAAAAGCTGCAAGGATGAAGAGGAGGAGCCCTTCCCAACAGAAGAAAGTTCATTTGTAACCAGTTTTCCTCGACAACCTTGCCAACGTAGCAAAACTGTAGGTCGAAAGTCCAACGCTTCAGTTCTATCTAGATTTGAGGGTAAATTTTGTGAAAAATAAGATCCTGTGATCTGCGTATCTGCGCTCTACATACAATGTCGTCCTTAAGTTTACGGACAAAACATTCTGTCAGAGGTTCCTGTTCGAACCAACGTGAGCTTGGATTGTTTCCCATATGGAGGAGGCGACGGTTACGGAGATTTGGATAATCGCAGAGTAGGTGTGTGATGATTTCTATTTCTTCCTCATCTTGACAGCTCCTGCAGTAGTTCAGGAAGTTTATGCCCAGCCTTTTGACCATAGTGTCGATCACGCAATATTCGATCAGTACACCTATCAAGATGCAGACTTAATTTTTCCCCTTAGCTAGTAAGCACTTGGTTCTCCCCTTATTTAATTGTCGCCATAAGCTGTGGGATATAATACAATCATCTCTTGATAACCAAGCAGTGTTGGTTTGTTCCCTGATCCTACAATTTATTTTCTCTTTCGCTACACCAATAGGGATGTCTATTTGTGTATGTTCTGTACCTAGTGCTGATCCTTTCCTGGCTAGTTCATCTGCTATCTCTTTCTTTTCTATATCACTATGTCCGGGAACCCAGCAGAGATTGACAACGTGGATATTGCTAAGTTTGTTCAGGGTTTTATGAAATTTACATACTGTCTTAGATCTTATTGTCTGGCTGTCCAGTAAAATGATTGCTGCCTGACTGTCCACAAATATTGTAATCCGAATGGATTTGTTTTCTTTGTGAGGATTGTCAACTCTGCTCTATCAATGACAAAGATTTCAGCTTGAAAGACACTGCATTCATTTGGCATTTTGTATGAGTCCTTAATCTATAAGGTTTCGCAGAATAAACCCATCAGTGCATAGTTGGATGTCCTGTTCATTTATTATGTTCTTGTCTTTTGGAATTTGTGAAATAATAACTCTGTTATTAAGAATTGTCCCAATCCATTCGTTACCATTGCCTTAGCTTCTATTCCCTCCAGAGCTACTTTAATATATTCTATTTTCACATTATTAAAAGCTCTTTCTATGTCCAGGAGTGGAACTAGAGTCTATTCTTTATAGTGAAGGCTTTTCTCTATATTTGATACAACTTTATGTAAAGCTGTCTCCACGGAATTACCTTTTAGGTAGGCGTGTTGGGTGTTACACAAGTTTTGTTCATTAAGTAGGCCTCTCACATGTAGATTAATCTTTCAAGTCATTTCAAATGAAAGTTTATCTGGAATAATATCGTCTGGTCCTGCGGATTTGAAAGGTTGTAACGAATTAACTGCCAGTCTATTTTGTGCTCTGTGATAATACCATCTATGTTTTCCTTGAATTCATTGGATTTATCGACGGAGCAAGTATTCTAGATCACTGTTGCCCTGCAAAGTGGGTTTCCATAAAGACTTGTAGAGTTTCTTGGCCCGATTCCGTCTAGGAGCCATTAGGTCGCTAAATGTGTCCTGGGCCCACTGGATCTTTAGATATGACTTTACGTAGTCTGGCTGCGTTGATCGTTTTCTCAATGTATTGACAGAACGTGTTCCAGGATTCTCTTTTAGCTATTCTTATGTCTCTCGTGTATAAGTTTCGTTTGGATCTGTAAACAGTCCTCCTCTGTTTTGCTTTGTCTGGCCTTAATGCAGTTTCCTGACTTCTATTCTTCTTTTTTTAAGTTCGTTTATCCACCATATTGCTTCGATGGGCTTTCGATTATGAGATATGGGACAGAATTTGTGTCGATTATAAACTGAAAGTTAGAGTCAATGGATTGACTGTTCGGAGTCGTGACCACACTTGGATGTGGTTTCCGTTTGCCAATCCATTTGGTGTACTCAGACTAAATAGTTCTAGCCGGATTTATATATTCTTTCATTGTTGTAGGATTGATGTAATTGAGAAGAGGATCCTAAAGTGATCTGAGAAGGAATTTTTAGGTGGCACTCTCCAATTTTGTATTACAATTTTTTCATTATTACTCATTAGGTATGGTCTAAAATTTCTTTCCTGATTCCATTATGGTAGGTCGGGTAATCTATCTATTCGTCTATTACACAGTACTAGATTTGTAGAAAGAATGAACTCTAAAATAGACTCACTCCTTTCCTTGCTGTCCCACTGTCGTGTGAGCGTTGAGCGTTTTATAGAACCTACTTGTTTGCACTGATCGTTATAACATTGTTTGATGTTCTATATTCCGCAGAAGGCATAAGAGTTTAGTTTGGTCCTTTTCCCGGTTCGTGTCGCTTCCCATCACTAATTATATACTCCTCCCAGATTGTTCAGCCCTTTAACCCTTAATAATTTTCGTCTGTGTGGCTTTTATCTGTATGTGTTTTTATGACATATCCTAAATGCAGATCCGAAAGGTACAGATAATTATCATCCATGCCTGCTTCTATCATCAGCATGTAGGTTGGTGTAAAATCTGGTAGTTTTAGTATTTTCTTTATGAAATATTTTTAAATTTTATTTGTGTCTTCAAAATAAGTATATCCCCATATTTGTACCCCATATGCCTGTATCTATACATGGTTTACTTAAGAAGTTGTTAAGGGCGGAATTGATACTAGTTTTTGCTACATTGTTCCTTTTTTTCAAGTGTTTTCCAAAGTTGTAGGTATTATCTGCCGTCGAGTATCCTCTTCTGAAACCAGCCTGAAACTCTGTTAGTAGGTCACCCTTTTCTACCCAGTGAAAATAGTATTTCGTCTAAAATATCCGTCATAAGTCTGGCCGTGAAATTCATGGCTGTGCATCGCCTTTTGTTAAAAAAATTGGGAATATAATGCTTGTCATAAAGGATCTGTCAGCCTTGCAGTATCAAACACCAAGATGTACACGTTTGCCAGTTCCTGCAGAAATTCATCGGGCGCATTCTTGAGAAACTTGTATGGTATTCCATCTTTTTCAGGCGCTTTGTTTGGTTTTCTCTTTCCTAGTATCCATTTTATTTCTTCAATGCTTATAGTCTTAATATTTTCCAATATTGATCTGCAGGCTACTTCAAGGATCGGCCAAACTTTGTCTTCCGATGTTGGACATTGTCTTCGAACCTCTTTGTCAAATTCGTACCAGTGCTATTGGATTGAGATAGGGTGATTGGGCTATTTTTCAGTGTTTTTTCTTTGTTCTTCGTAGTCCACGTATCCTCGGCAAAGCTTAGAAGAGCATACGTGGCGTCTAAACTGGCATCGGATATCCAATGGAACAAAAGTAAGAACCAATGCACGGGTGCCTGCCAAATTGACTTGGAGAAGGCCTTCGGCACCGTATCGTTAGGGGGACTCTTCTACAAGCTGAACAGGCTGGGCACAAGCAAAGCACTGCTGTATACACTTTACAACATGCTCACCAGCAGAATTCTACTGGAACATTTCAAATTAAAATCGGTTTGCAACAAGGTGCGGTGAATTCACCGATCCTTTTCAACATTTACACGAGCGATCATATAGAACCACTTCACCATGCCATACATACAGATCAGGGCCAAAAATCGAGGTCATTGCACTTATCTTGCAACGGGACTTCGATAAGGTTCAGCGATATTGCGATGACTTGAAGGTCAACTTCCAGAAATCGGAGACCATTCTTTTTAGGACGCCGGCCGTCGTTTGGGGCCTCTGGGGATACCAGAAAGAATGGGCGAAAGTTCTCAATCTTAGGACCGCACGGACAGCCACTTTCGTGTCGAAGTGTAATCAGATACCTAGCGCTCTGGTTAGACCAATATCTGTATTTTAACAAACAAACCGCACGGACAGTCACTTGCGTGTCGAAGATACCTAGGGATGTTAACTTCGACCTTCTGCTTCTCTTCCGGGTCTTCAGAGTCGATGATTCTTTAAAGCGACGTATGGTATCGTGCACTGTCGACTTCAATATTTTAAGCTTATCTGCTATAGCACGCACTGTATGCCCATCTTTATCAAAAGTTATTATGCCAAAACCTTCTGTTTGATTTTGTTCCTTGTTTCTTCCCATTTGAGGTTTTTTTTTTACTCTTTATCGGTTAACTTTAAATATTGAAGTTTCAACACTAATTTACGCCGGAAGAATACGCAACCTGCCTTTATAGTTAGAAAACAGATCTAATTTTCCCAAAAACTACCGGAGTTGCAGTTTTTGGGAAAATTATGTACAAATAACCAAATTATTTCCATTTTATGATGGGTTTAATGATAAGTTAATCACGTTTGCAGTTTTGTTTTATTATTCCCTACATCGGTTTATGCCTTAATTCCGCTCCGTTTTTTAAAACCCTTTACCTTTTTGATATGCAATAATGTCTACTATCGATCCTAACAGGATTTGAAAGAAATTTGTTCATTTGAGTCCTGCGCAGATAGATGGTTTTTCCGGACACTTGTGGACGGCAGTGTATATGCACGTGATCACTCAAACTTAACCCAACCACTATTCCCAAATTATTACTTTTTGCGGCATTAGCCCAATAGCTAAACTCCTACCGATTAGATAGAAGGATTTTGTGATATTGTGGACAAAGCCGTCAATATCGTACTTGCGGACTTTAAATCCAAAGTCGACAAGAAACATATGATTGGCAGATTAATGAGAATGCTAGCCTCTAAGCAAAGACAACAGACAACGGCTTTCGATTCTTCTACTTGAACTTACACTTCAATCAATATCAATAGTCTACTTTACTTTAAACTTCGTTTCATATAGCAGTACATTGTTTCTAATATAATATACCATCATTTACCCCAGAGCCAAAGGTTTCTACAGGATACAACAACGCAATTCTAAAGGTATACATATATTGAAGGCGGGAAATTATTTCATATATTATCCTAAATTTAATATAATGGTTTATGAAACCACGTTCCACATGTATTTGCTCCCATTTACTACAAGCAGCTAATGTCACCCACCACTCACAATCCCCTTCAATTATCTTACTCAGCGGAGTCATCCATTCGTCCGTGAAATTGAATTTATTCCTTCGCACGAAGTAAAACTATGGCAAAATTCTGATACCAGTAAGTACTCGTATGTTGACTTTGTCATTTAATCTTTCTTAGGGTGGATTTCAGCAGTTTCCGTATTGATTTTGTGAAAATCGGGGCCAGATATTCTTTAAGTTCTCGGAAGCACATACTTTATACGTACCTACATATTTATATATATCTTATATTTATATAAGTACATATAGTGTATGTATCATCTGCATAACTACATATTATAAAATAAAGTGCAGCTCCGAGTATGCCTGTCTGTCTCTAATTGCTAAACTCGAGAACAACTGACCGTATTATTTGAGGAAGGTCTCATTATTTTTTTTTTTTTTTTCATTTTTAACGCATTTTTATTAACTCAATTCATTATTACTTACTTGTTAGACAGAAAAACGATTAAAACTAGCTTAATTAACTTATCTATGTTATTCTAACTTACTGGTGTATAAGTGTTTTTTAAATCCAAGTGCGGTGGATTCTTGGTTTTATTTTTTATTTTTTATCTAAAAACCTACCCAAAACTACCTAAACCTAAGCTATGTAAGCCGGCCATAGAAAAAACAGCCAACTTCAAACAGACTGCCCTGGATTATGGGCAGTGAGGGAGTTCCCTCTCTTTCGGCTATCTACCAGAATTGTACGTACTGACATTCTATGTCCTTTACATCGCGATTCGATACCGTTCTACTAAACCGGATAACTTCGCACTACTCTGTGCGTCGTCGCTGTCGTAGTTGCGGTGATTATCTGCAACTGTCCGAGCAACATGAATATTTGCTCTTTATAAGGACAAAGGCACATTTGGCTCTGGCCAGAGCAGCATCCATATGTTTGTTAAAAGATATTATGATAGATATTGATCTAACCAGACCCCCAGGTATCTGACTACACTTCGACACGCACGTGACTGTCCCTGCGGTCCCACGATTGATAACTTTCACCAATTCTTTCTAGTATCCCTAGAGGCTCCAGACAACGGTGTCCTAAAAAGGATGGTTTCCAATTTCTGGAAGTTATCTTCAGCTTCCAGTTATTGCAATATCACTGAATCTTATCGAAGTCACGTTGAAAGGGAATCAGAATCGCGATCAAGTCGTCTGCGTACGCTATGACATGATGAAGTAATCCTATGAGATCGCTCGTGTAATTGTTGAAGAGGATCGGGGAATTAACCGCACTCTGCTGCAGACCGTTTTTAATTTCAAATATTCCAGCAGAAGACACATTGCCATTTTTAACAATGAACTGTCATAAAGTATGTATAGCATTGGTCTGCTTATACCCAGTCTGCTTAGCTTGTAGAAGGTATATATTGTATCATGCCCCGCCTTGAAACCGAATTTGTTATCCGGAATTATTTTGTTGTCCTCGGTGCACTTAATCAGGGCTCTATTGATTACTTTTCGAATACTTTGCTGATGTTAGGGAAGAGACTTATCGGCCGGAGATTTGGTGGATTGGAATTGTTCTAACCCTTATTGGGGATGGGCTGTTTCACTGCTATTTTCCAATGCAAGTGAGAATGGTGTAAATGCCTCATTCGATTCCCATAGATTTCTTTCTCCTCAATGCGTCGAAAATCGCTTGGAGCTCCACCTTCGATATGATCAGGGATGTACCCTTTCATCGGCGATGGCATTATTTGCCATGTTATCGTCATCGAACTCAGTAAAACCTATGTTTTCGGGTCGTCAGTACTCTATGTCATTTCCAAGGTAGAAGTTGTACACAAGGACGCGATTTCCAGGTCGTGGTTCGGGCAAATGCCATCATTCATCCCATACACTTCTTGGAAAGTCGCTCCTGTCGCCTCTACTTTCTCCTGCGGATCTTATATCAAAAAGAAGTTGTCATCCTCGACAGCATTCTCTAGATTTGTGCCTGTTGTCATATATACGTTCATTGTTAGTCGTTCGGGGGATTTTAAGATTCCGTATCTTAAAATCCCCCCAACGACGTCGTTGATATTATTTCTTCGAAATAATTTATTTATTTGCCGGAACATACTGGGATTATTGGCTTTTACCGCTCGAATCTTATTGTTCCAGTGCAAATTTACTGTAAGCATGTAATTTTCTTTTATTAATATTTGGAGATTCTTAATCAGTGACTTCAGCGTCCTAACCACTGAATTTTGTCTGTCATTAAACTGTCTGTGCCAGGTTTTTAGTCTCGACAGCAGTCTACTTTTGTGTTGGTGTAATGTGTCAATTGTTGCGTTGCGGAATATGTCTGCGTTGTCAGTATGATGATATTGAGGTCTAGTACCGTCCGTAGTTCATTTAATGGTCTTATCCATTTGTTTTAGGTTCCAGTCAATCTTCTCGTTTGACAGATTCCTATTGGACGGTGGATAGAGCAAGTTCGAGGAATCCATTAAGCCTCGTCTTGTAAGGGCATACTTCAAGTTTTCCTCCTCTGCATTCGGTCTGCGCAGTGTTACGCAATCGCTCCCAAGATCAACGAAAACCTCGACCTGGTACCCACTCACTCTTGCCATCATCAAGTATTCGTTATCGTCCTGCTTCATAATTAATTGTGTTTGGCCACCTGTTCGTCGAGAGCCCCCCTCCACTCTGGGGCTGCTCCTTTTCCGTAGCAGATTGTAGATTTCCACAACATCGTCATTGATAGGGAAATTTGTCGAAAGGTCTTCCAGGAACTCGTCAATGGATTCGTGCAACGCCCCCTCACTCCATAGCTTCGCAGCTCCAGCGAGTCTTGTTGTCGTTGCCATTGACAGGAGTTTGTCGTCTAAGTTGTAGATCCGAGGTCTCTCACTTTACCAATCCATGCTGATGACGAAAGACCAGACCTGTTCTTTGGGTGGAATTCAGGGATCATCTCCATAATGTCTCGCACCATGTTTTCAGTATTCCTCTTGTCGACCGATGCCTGTATCTTCGAAGCAGACACTTCGCCTGGAGCGCCTTCAAGCTTGTGTGCTGCCCCCAATTCCCCGCCTCACGATTGCGTGTTGTCGCCAATTCCCCCTTCAGGCGCGCCAGCTTCCTACGTAGTGCTTCGAGTTCGGTCACCCCATTGTCATTCCCGCTACCCGATGTGTTATTGCAAACTCCCACCGGATCCGTTGCGTCCAGTAACCTTTGAAACAACTCCTCTTTATATCTCGCGGCAGTGAGCAGATCAGAGTGAAGAATTGTGGTACCCGTAAGAGAAAAAAAAAATGTGGCTAACCGCTTGATCGAGAAAAAAAAAATCAACTGTTCTCTCCAGTTTCAAAAGTTGGCACGTCCTTCACTTCTGCACACAACCAGCCAAAGCAAAAAAAAAAAAAAAAACCCAACTGCGTTCGTGCCCCCGCAACGATCTCAGCTAGTGTTTTATTTGTTTTTTCTTTTCTTTCTTCGGTTGGAAGCAGCAACGAGCCGAACCTCTGCACGCTTAAAACTAACTAACTTAACTATATTATTCTAACTTACTGACCTATGCGGACGCTCTAAGCTAAACCTAATACATAAAACTATGTCTTTCAACGTAACTTATTTATTTAATTATTTTACTAACTAACTTGACTATATTATTCTAACTTACTGACCTATGCGGGCGCTCTAAGCTAAACCTAATACATACAACTATGTCTTTCAACGTAACTTATTTATTTAATTATTTTACTAACTAACTTAACTATATTATTCTAACTTACTGACCTATGCGGGCGCTCTAAGCTAAACCTAATACATAAAACTATGTCTTTCAACGTAACTTATTTATTTAATTATTTTACTAACTAACTTAACTATATTATTCTAACTTACTGACCTATGCGGGCGCTCTAAGCTAAACCTAATACATAAAACTATGTCTTTCAACGTAACTTATTTATTTAATTATTTTACTAACTAACTTAACTATATTATTCTAACTTACTGACCTATGCGGGCGCTCCAAGCTAAACCTAATACTTAAAACTATGTCTTTCGACGTAACTTACTTCAATTTTAATTATTTTACTATTAACAGTTACTAAGAAAAAAAAATGTTTAATATAATTAAAACATGAACTAATTTTTTTCGTTTTTTCTTATATATAAAACTTAAAAAACTACCTTAAAATAAATATAATATTAAACTACCTTGTTCTACCTTAATCTATCTTACTCTACCTTACGTAATTCGATACGTACTTTTTTGGTTTTTTTTTTAACTTTTTTTTTGATTTTTTTTATCAAGTGCTATTTTTTTTTTTTATCCAAGTGCTGCGGATTTATTTTTTTTTGTTATTATCTACAACCTACCTAAAAACTTCGGTACTATCATCGTGTGTACCGTCAGAAGGAAAAAAAAATGGAAGTCTCGATACTTCTGCGAACTTTTCTCTATCCCAGTTCTGATAATGCTAGACCAAAGTAAATGAAACGCACCGTTTACTCAATGGTTCTTTATTTACTAGATCTCTGTGTACGCTTTTAAAGCGCGGAGACTACTCTCCTCTCCTCGATACAATCAAGTGCTATTTATAGTTCGTTGAGCTAACAAGAGTCTGTTAGGCTCATCAGCCTCAGGTGAATCAGCTGGGGTAGGTGATTCGCTACGCTCGCGAAAAGGTTTTAAACTCTACTGTATGTCTTTTTCGGACAGGCGCGCGTAACACTCGCTTTATGCCAAAGTAGCCGCCGTCAGATTTTATTGTTTCGAACTTTTTCCATATTCTATACTTAAATTTGTAATAAGCGCTAAGCTAAACCTAATACGAAAATAAATAAATTAAACTCGACAGGATGATGTCAGTGTTACCAATATGTTCCTAAGGTAGTATTGGCCAACTTTAAATGACTGTAAGTCTTAAACCACATACTACAGATTATTTTTTTATATTCGTAAAACCTAGATGTACAAAAGAAATTTGTTATTAAATTCGGTGAAAAGATGGTAGTACTTACCCTTAAGGTAATTTTGGCCAACTTTAAATGCCTCTAACTCTAAAACTACATACTCCCGCGGGGCAAAAGCTACAGCTACGTCGAACAAAACAAAATTAAACAAGTGTAATGATGTCAGTGTTACCAATATACTCTGAAGGTAGTTTTATGAATTTTAAATGTCTGTAACTCTTGAACGGGATGTTTTCGTGAATATTGTAATAAACACTAAAAACCACGTCAAATGAGTCTAAAATTATGAAAATTGGTGAGGAATCGCTATGCCGAAAATTCTTGAACCAATACATGAGCATGGTCATATGAATGAACATAAAATGGATGCCTAAAATGTCTTGTAGTATAAAACAAGTTATAAGTAATTGTGTAGCTTGCATTTATGCTCCAAGAAAAGGAGGAAAAAAGGGGCCTTTTTTTTAATCCAATCGACAAGTTTGATATGCCGTTAAAAACTCGATTCACTTAGGCCCTTTGCAATCTACGGAGCGAAATCCTTCAAAATTCCCCCAGAATAAACACAGATAGAGGAGCTGCTTCTTTTTTAAATGCATTTGTATTTTATTTCAAGGAGAGAAACATTATTCATTCATTGGTGACAACAGGAGTGCCAAGGGATTGGCCGAACAAGTCAATAAATTCATTATTGACGTAATTTCTAAAATGTGTTATTGGATTCCTTAAGTGTCTGACAGCAACTGAAGTGTCAACTCGTTATACAGATTACGTGAGGTAATTTACATTATACATTGTAATAGAATGTTACACTTAGGGAAGGCACATCAACTGTTATACTACATCTCCCCTTTCTTCAAACAACCAATCCTCTACATCTCGGTATTCCTACTACATCCTCCTTACTCCATACTCCCCAAAATTCAATTGCAAACTTTACAACATTTCACTCTATGTACATGTATTACTTATTATTTACCGTAGTTCTTAAACAATTCATAGTTACGATATTACTCCCTAATCAGAAAATTCATCCCTTAAAAAATATTGTTTTTTTAGTTACCCGCCCATAGCGAGTTCGGTAGTGATCTTGCTATACGAACTGAAGTGCTGACAGATTTGTTTGTTCTACTCACTTTGAGTTATCTTTCTTCCTCGTGACCTAAACTGTTAAACTTGGGTGCGTTATAATGACCTGCGAATATGTTTTTTAATCGCTGTATTTTTGAGGCAGTTTTTCCAGAAGAGCTTAAGTGTGCGGATGTTGTTCCGTTATTTAACTCTTTCCGGCGCGAAAATTTGCTAAGAAAATCGACACATGCGTCACCAAAAAAATATTAATTTAGATTTTTAAAAAAGTACTCATATTTATTTACATAGATAAAAAAATAAAAAAAAAAATGTATTTCCATTTTTTTGTACATCTATTTTCTTAAATATACTATCAAAACTGGCGGGTTAAATTTTGAATCAGTGGACCGCAAGCGTCAGCTTGTTTTTTATGGTAGTCTTGGAAACATGTTTTATATTTCCCCAAACACAGCGGAACTTTGCAAATGGAACAAATCCAATTTGTCCTTACTTCGTTCTTAATCGTGCTGCAGATGGAACATCTTCGACGAGTACTGCGTTCCGGGTGATGGGCGGCCGATGTTGTACGTTTTTCCAAGGGAACGAAAGGCTTACAAGCTTTTTAAGCAATAACGGGCGATGATCTTTCCGACGGGCGTTTCTTTTCAACTAGATTTTTCGCCAATAAACCATTCATAACTGAGCGTCTAATTGTCTTCATGTCCATTTGCGGGAGGTTGAGAATTTTGTACAAGCAAAAGGAATTTCCAACTGCTGCATCTAGAAAAAAGAAAAAATATCCGGTGCCACCGTTTCATGCATTTTCTGTCTAATTTATAAACTGACAAATTCTGGTCGAACTTGTCTAAGTAGTTCATATGTTTGTTGTAGTCAACAACTTCAGTTGGACACGATACTTTTGAAATAGTTCCATCCTTGTTTTAACGTGAAACCTTACTGGATTTTTCGTGGGGGTGAAAGTTGGAGAGAATATGTACAGACCGCTTATCTTTCCATTTTATAGCGGTCAAGTTTGTGTTACTGTAAAAAAACTCAGAGTCTCCCCGTTTCATCCGATTATCTGGTGGGAACCGTGGTAGATATTTTCGCGTGGCATTTACCGTTCCACATGCATGTATCCCATCATTCTTCAAGTCTTCCATTAGCTCAACACCAGTGAAATAGTTGTCAAAATACACCACATCATCTTTGTGCTTGAAATCTGACATCAAGTTCCTTACAACTCTTGCTCCAAGATTGGCTTCTGCAGTTCCAGATTCTGACTTGCCAGTGTAAATATCAAACTCGTAACTCATATAGCTCCGATCCTTGAATTTTATCATTGAATCGTCTATGGCTAATTCACGAGTAGGATTTGCACATTTTTTGAAATTTGTTAAGAGTATTTAGAGCATAGGTTTAATTTTATAAAGCCTATCGCAATTGGGAGCACCTCGTTTTGGCTCAAGACATTCATCATTAACATGTAAATTTCCCAACAATTAACTAACTTCATACAGAAACTGACATAGGAATCGTGCAAATCTGGTGAGGAAGACCAATAATCTTTATAGCTAGGAAGCTTCTTGATTCCCATAAGCAAGTTCAGACCAATGAAAGTTTTCATTTCGTTCATATAAGTTTTCTCAAATGACTTGCCTGTTTTGATGTGCTTTTGCTCCGAGTATAAGTTTGTTTGGAAAATCAAATGCTCAAAAAGTTGGTCGTAAAACAATAACTAGAAAAGATCTATGGGTGTTGAATTTTCCATACATTTGACGAAATCAGCAGCCCCTTAATCATGTGTAAACTCCGGTAAAATTCACTCCTGAGCATTCTGAATGACTTGAGTCCAGTTAATATCAATTGAAGATCCTTATCCTCAGGCTGTAAATTGGAACCTGACCCTAACCTCGATAGTAAAAAGTCCACTGGTGGTCTATTTATTGATATCACCAAAGCGTTTGATATGGTCGATCACATCATTCTTCTCAATAAACTTGAAAATACAGGTTTTCGTGGCTTCGTGTTAGAATAGTTCAGGTCTTATCTGAAAAATAGGTCACACAGAGTGAAGATTGAGGAAATTAGGAGCGATCTTACGGTCTTCAACTTAGAGGTACCTCTAGGCTCTGTCTTAGGTCCCATTCTCTTTCTTATTTACATCAACTCTCTTTTTGCACTTAATTTCAAAGGCACGCCAACTGCTTTTGCTACTTTCATTCACCAGAGCGCCAAAAATTCAAACATCCTATTTGCAATTGTAGGTCTGTCTTATCTTCTCCTACCTTTAATGGCTGCATACAGTAATAAATGTTTTTTAATAGAAAACGTCAGTGAATTTAAATACCTGGAGCTTATCACTGACTCGAAAATGAACTTTTCGAAACATGTAGATGCTTTGAGGAATTATTTACTGAAGTATATGGAAAGGTTATACTTCTAACTCTCAATTCACAATGTCGATTTATTAGAAATGCCACTTATAGCTAGGTACAATACAAATATAGTGGTACAGTAATAAACAAGGTTACTGGTACATTAACATTAGAAATTCAATGAAGGGTGAGGTTACAACATCTCCTCCACCCCTAAAACAACAGTATCTACGTAATTCAACATCACTTTTGAAATCGAACCTTCTTCTGAATGAGCCGTTCGGATCTTCTCAATCCAAAGTGTGGTGCTGGTACAACTGGATTACCGCTGGAACCATCCTGATTTTCTTCGTTGTCCGACTGTTCTGCTCGATCACTGGACACTCGGTTTGATTTATCTTTATGGGTATCAGCTGCAGACTCCACATCGTTTTGGCTGAAAATAGAAGAATATTCATTATGTCCGCAATTCGGACTTTCACCTGATTTCGGTTCGAAACTTGACTCAGGTTCTGAACTAGCTGTGAAAGTATCTTTTGCTCCCTGTTGGTGTCTTACCAACCGAAGCTGGTTCTGATGACGTCTTATGTACCCGGTCTCCGTCTGGATACCGTACATGTTGCTACCCAAAATTCGTACAATTACTCCTTTAGACCATTTTCTTGACTTGCTGTACTGGCGCGCTAACACCTTCTGAGTAAGTTGATATTTGGGGGTTTGCCTTGAAAAAGACATTTGTTGCTCTGGTATGAAGCATGAAAGTAAATTCCGATGTTGACGTCCATGTAAAATTTCTGCAGGTGACTTTTGCGAGATCGTGTTCGGAGTTGCTCTATACGTTGATAAAAATAAGTTGACCGCCGCTTCGGAGTCCCTTCTCTCGGCCATAATTTTCTTAAAAGCTTCTTTGAAAGTTCGCACGAACCTTTCTGCCTGGCCGTTGGATGCTGGATGAAATGGCGCTGTTCTCTAGTGTTGAATGGAGTGATGATGACAAAAATCCTCAAAAATCTGTGCGGTAAATTGCGTACCGTTGTCTGTCACAATCGTTTTCGGCAGACCCTCCATGGCGAAAATCCTCTGCAACGCCTTGATCGTCGACTCTGACGTCACCGAAGCCATAGCCACCACAAATGGAAACTTTGACAAAGCGTCCACACAAATCAGCCACATTTTGTTGAAGAATGGACCAGCGAAGTCCAAATGTATTCTTTCCCACGCTTCTTCCGGTGAAGGCCAGTTCACGTATTCCCTCTTAGGATTAGCAGCTACTGATTGGCAAATTCTGCTGCTAACTTTCAATCGCCTTGTCCATTCCGGGGAACCATATGTACCGCCTTGCTAGCTGTTTCATTCTTGAGCAACCCCAATGACCCTCGTGAACATATGTGAGAGCTCTGGACTGCAAACTTTCCGGTATGACGACTCGGTCATTATCTGAACATAGAAGAATGACATTATTGTGAATTGATAAGGCTAACTTACGGTCAAAAAATGGTTTTAGCTCCTTGTCGCAGCTTGAGAGCTTAACAGGCCATCCTTCTTTTATAAATTTGGAAACTCTTTTCAATAGCTTGTCCTTTGCCGTGAATTTCCCAATAACTGCAGCGTTAATTGGACTATTGTCCAACTCTTCCAAGCTCAGGTTGTTGACCCCATGTAACTGGTCATTTAGCTTGTCAAAAGCGGTATCCGGACCAACTGGAAGTCGTGACAAAGCATCTGCGTTGGCATGGCTAGCTGACGATACTTGATCTGGTACGTATATGCCATTAATGTCAAAGCCCAGTTACGCAGACGGCGCATGGTCATTTCCGGAATCTGCTTAGCGGGATTGAAGATAGCCGTGAGAGGCTTGTGATCCGTCTCAAGTTCAAAGATGCGACCATATAAATAACAATGGAACTTCTTGACGCCGTAAACAATCGACAACGCCTCCTTCTCGATTTGACTGTAGAGTTTCTGATGACTATCGAGCGTTTTGGACGCAAACGCTATCGGCCTTTCTGACCCGTCTGGATATCGATTAAAAAATCACCGCTCCGATGCTATAGCTCGAGGCATCCGTCGCCAAAATTATTGGTAGGGAGTCGTCAAAATGAGCTAGACGAGTCGCTTTGAGGATACTCTCCTTTAACGTTTCAGACGCAACTTGCTGACGGTGGGACCACACAAACGTAACACCTTTCGTTTTAAACTGGTTATAATAGTTTAATTTACCTATAACTGCTTCCAGCTCTTTTACATTGCAGGGTCGCGGTAAATTGCGAAGAGCTTCCAGGTGTTTATCAGATGGGCGAATGCCTTGAGCGGTCAGTGTGTATCCCAGATATTCGAGCTCACCAGCGGCAATCCATGTGCTTCCAACCGCTTCAGAACTTCTTCTAAAATTCGCAGGTGTTCCTCCTCCGTCGCCCCTGCAATGACGATATCGTCGAGATAGATACCTACAGGAAGATCCGCAAACATTTGTTCCATGACGCCCTGAAATTCCCCTGGTGCGCTGCTAATGCCGTACGGTAACCGATTGAACCGTAGAAGACCAAAGGGAGTGTTTTTCACCACATACTCTTTAGATGCCTCGTCCAACTCAATCTGCAGATAGGCCTCAGACAAATCGATCTTTATAAAAACCTTAACTCCACGAAGTTTGTGAAATAGGTTCCTGGTCCGAGGAAGAGGGTGACGATTTACTATGAGCTGTGGGTTCACCGTAGTTTTAAAATCCCCACAAATCCGGATTCCTCCAGTCGCGTTCTGGACAATTACTACCGGAGCTGCCCACTGCGTCCGCTGTACCCACGACAGAATTCCCTCTGCCACCAGCCGATCAATTTCTTTTTTGGTTTCCTCTAAGAGCGCATATGGAATTTGACGATAACGAATGAACTTTGGTACGGCACTCTCCTTAAGTGCCAGATGGGCTTTGAAGTGTTTGCATTTGCCCAACCCAGATGAGAATACACTTGAGTATGTCTCACATAACTTCTCAATGGGGTTGCGGAGAGAAACATTTGCACTAATTTGAAGAATTGAGTGTTCCACTTTTAAACTGAGAGCCTTAAACCAGTCTAACCCTAAAATATTCGCACCTGAACTATTAACTACGAGCAAGTTAACCTCAACTTCCAATTCGCCTTTTATCTCCAGTGGAATTCCACCATACGCTTGTAAGCGTTTAGCTGTTGAAAAACATTTTGGTTGCCCCAGTTGCCGAAATCCTTCGAGACCAACTAATAAGCAAGACGCCCCTGTGTCGACTTGAAACCGCATCGGGCACCCATTCACCTCAACATACAACATTACCCACTGCTTAGACTCCGCTTTCGCAACTGAACATACATGCGACTGAACCACCTCACTGAAATGAATTTGTTCAGACAATTTTACTGCAAATTTACCTCGTGATTTATTTCTCTTGCGAAGCGTAGTATTGCATTGTTGACGACGTCTACTTCCCCGTGGTGAATTGCTGGAAGTCTCATCATCTGCACTCAACATGCAAACAGCTGCTATATGACCCGCCTTTTTGCACTTATTACATACCGTTCTGAAGTGACGACAATCTCTTCTATTATGATGTACAAAACAGCCTGGACAAGATTTCCGTAATGATTGTGCTTGCGACTGCCAACCCCCGTTACTGCTACACACCGGCAGAAGGTTTACCTCCAGTTCGCTTTCTTTCTCTTTGATTGTGGAGACAGTCTTTTGCGTGGTTTCATATGCGCTTGCGATGTCTAGAACATCTTGCAGAGAAGGATCGGTCTTCTGAAGAGCTTGCGACCGAACACTGTCATGCGGCGTGTAGAGAACGATGACGTCTCGAATCATGCTATCCACGAAAGATTTAGCACAAGACGCCTCTGGGCACGTAAAGAGACAATTGCGTGCAATCCCTCTGAGGTCAGCTACCCAAACTGCATATGTTTGACCTGGCTTCATCGCCGTTTTGTGGAGCTGGTATCTGGCTGCAAGAACGTGTATTTTAGATATGAAGTTCTCGCTTAGCTTAACCGACAGGTCCTTGAAAGTCTTGGAAGCCACATCATCTACACCGTAGAGCTTCTGAAGAGTCTCGAAATTCTCTGCACCGATCCAGGACGGAAAAAATGCGCGCTTTTGCTTTTCGTCCGAAACCCCACAAGCTTCAAAATGTTGTTCCATCTGCTTTAAATATGTCTTCCAGTTATCTTCCTTTTGTAAGGAGGAAATGGTTGGACCATTGACATATTAGAGCTCGCTGAACTCCGCGTGTTTTCCTCCATCCACTTTTTTCGATCCGCCAAAACTCCTGCCATCCAGTCTCGCTGTGCCTTAAACATACCCTCCAGAGTAGCTTTATCCATTGTTCCTGCGTTCTGTTGCGTTATTTCTGCGAGAAATAACTTGTGTCTCGGGCTCGAATTGACTTAAAAAAAAAATCCTCGTCGCCAATGAAGTATTGTATATGGAAAGGTTATACTTCTAACTCTCAATTCACAATGTCGATTTATTAGAAATGTCACTTATAGCTAGGTACAATACAAATATAGTGGTACAGTAATAAACAAGGTTACTGGTACATTAACATTAGAAATTCAATGAAGGGTGAGGTTACAACATTTACACTGTACACTTCGGCAATTTATTCTATTTGCATAATATCTGTTCAAGTATGCTTTTAAAAATTATTTATTTTGGTATTTTTCACTCTAAATTACAATATGGTATTGCCAGCTGGGGAGGTACTTTTAAGAATAAAATAAATCCTCTATTGATTTTACAAAAATATATCCTGCGAAAATTATGCCGTAAACCTATGAGACATTCTAGTTACCCTTTGTTCTGTGACTTCAAAATTCTGCCTGCTCGTCATTTGTATTGTTTTAACATGTTGAAGAGTTTTTTATGAAATCTGGTAATCGTAATTTCCGATTAATCTCAAACTATAACTTACGTGGAAACTTTTCGTACTCTGTATCTGTTCCTCCTTTCCATACTACTGTCTATCGTAATTTTTATTATATTTCGTCTTATTGTTTATTCAACAAACTTCCTCAATCGTTCAAAACAATCACTTTACCTGGAATGTTTTTTAAACTAGTAAAAAATTGGCTTCTAAAGTTCAACTTTGTTGGCATAGAATAGGTTCTTTATGACTATTGGGTATAAATTAAATCTTAGGTTTTTCTTACACACTATTTGATGTTATAAAGTAAACGTTTTTTCTTTCGATACTTCTTAATATTGTTTAATAAAAATACAAATTTTTGTAATTTTTTTCAAAGGTCACCCCACCCAAATAAACTAGTTTTGAACTATTTAAAATTCATATTGAAGTATTTTTGAATAATGAAAAATCTAATCTAATCTAATCTAATGTTCGGAGTTCCTGCTAATTATTATGTTGTTTAAAGTGCCCTTTTCCTCCACTCTCTCTGGTTCCCATACCGATCCTTTTCTATTGACTACATTGTCCCCCCTGTGCTTATGTCATTTTTTTTCCTTCACTGCCCTATCTTATTATTTCTTTCGATTGGAGTTGAGTCGCTCCATTCTCTCCACCTCTTCTTTGTCTGTCACTTTAGGTTGAAGCTTATACTTCACGATTGGCAATTTAGTTCGCAACACTCAAGTCTTAATCAATTGTGAGGGTGCAGAGTTTAAGTGCGCTAGTTGTGTACTCCGATATTCTAACAGTATTAAATACAGGTCTCCACAGCTAGCTGTGCATTTTAGCATTAATTTAGCTATGTGAACGGCTTTTTCAACCATTCCATTCGATTTCGGGTAATATGGGATCGAATACGTAATTTTAAAATCCCATCCTTTGACGAAATCGTTGCATTCAAGAGAATTGAATGGCTGGTTGTCGCAAATGAACTCCTCTGGTATCCCATGCACTGAGAACGTTTCTTTCATTGCCTGCACTACACATCTGGCTGATTTCTGCACTACTTACTTTAGGTCAAACCATTTTGAAAAATAATCCACAATGATAAGAAAGTTTTTTACCTTGAATTCCAATATGTCACACCCCACTTTTTGATAGGGAACGTCTGGTATATGGTGTGGAATCAGTTTATGTAGTGCATTTGCGGATCGAAATTGTTCACATATGTTGCATCTTCCTATCCTACTCGTATTCTCAATGTCTCTACTCATATAGCGCCAGTAAAACAAGCTTTTAGCTCTGGCTATTGTTTTATTGATTCTGAAGTGGTGTTCGTTTAACGCGTTTAGCGCATGTGCTTTAGTGTATCTGGAACGAACACTCGCTCCTCAATAAACACTAACCCATTATCTTCATAAATGGTGTCTTTTATGTTCCAAAAAAAAACTTTAGGTGTTCAGGTACTTTATCTTTTGATGTCAGCCACTCATCCCTGTAGTACTGGATAAGATTCCTCAATGTTCTATCTCGTTTAACCTCTTGCCTGTACAATTCTTTCGTTCTGTTCCCTAGGCTAACCGAATGTATATACTCTATCCTGATCTCATCTAAATCTACCTGTGTATCAGTACCTACACACCTTGATAATAAGTTTGCGACATGCAGGTCTTTCGCTGGAATGTATCGTATTTCTAAATTATAAGAGTATTAGCTTAATCTTCATCCTTTGTAATCTCGCCGAATAATTTTTCCCTAGTGGCTTCTTAGCGATCGAAACCAGCGGCTTATGATAAGTATAAACCACCACTGGTCGGCCATAAATGTATTCGTGGAACTTTTTACAAGCGAACACTATCGCTAAAAATTCTTTTTGGGCATAGGATGTCTCCGCTTCGGGCAAGCTTTTTGATGCAAAACAAATCGGTTTTCTTAACTGTAGCAAACAACAACCTAAACCACACTGGAAGCATCCGCTTGAATTTCAGTAGGCAATGTGGGATCAAAAGAATATACGGTTGCTGCCTTTTCAATAGCTTCTTTAACTTTGTTTAGAACTCTTGTATAGTAGTCGTTCCATACAAAAACCATGTTCTTCTTTAGCACTTCTCGGAAAGGAGCTATCAAATCAGCAAGGTTGAGAATAAATGGTAGAAGATAATTCACAGTCACAGAAATGTGACTCAAATATTTCACCTTTTCTACCCTGTATTGCACCAATTCCTTAGCGTCTGAGGTAACCGACGAGCATGATGGCCGAGTGTAGAATCCTTCACGTTGATATCCATTCTAACTCAACATCTACTGTTAACATCAATTCTTACGAGATACAAACATATATATACATACATATATATTGCAACATAAAAGGGAACCTCAAGCCGCCAAGAAGTGAAGTGTGTTTCATTTTCTTTCCATACATGTGTGTCTCATGTTTTCCTCTTGCTAAACTTTGTTTTTATTTTTTATTTGCACCTAATTATTGGATTCAAGACAATTTTCGATTTTCTTCAAATTTCATATCTGAGTTCTGTGGGGTCTCTATTCGAGACAAAATTCTCATGCCCAAAATTAACAGCAAAAATAAATAAAAAAATAAACTTAAAACTACAACTATAATTATCGCTTAAATTAAATAACCTGAAGGGTTCTTAATACTTATATTATGATTCCTATAAAAAACTAATACTATCGTCTTAATTTGTTTTTTTTTTTTTTTTTTTTAGGGGAAAATGTGGTAAAACCTTTAACAAATGCCTATTATTTTGTCTTAAAAACTAGCCTAGGTAATGCAACAACTTAAACTAACTTGACCTAACCTAACCAAGGGCTAGGGCTGGGCAATGAAATGTGTTTTCCAGTCCGTCGTTACCAAGGCCAGTGAATGATAATGATATCTTTCATTTAACCACTTCACCGGTGGGTCAAAATTCACATGTTAGGTGGGGTGAAAAGTCACGTGGTTCTTGAGTTAGGCGTATAGGAAAAATTATTCGAAAATGTTTCAAACACCCCTGTCACATCTTACTCCCACTCTATTCGGTTTTGATCAATTTCAATTACTGATGTATTAGTCTAAGCCTACGCGCCAAATTTTATCGAATTCCCGTCAGAGATTCTTGAGTTAGGCGGCTAAGAAGATGATTTAAAGATTTTTAACCCCGCCTTTCACACACTCACACTTTATTCGATTTTAACAGTTTTTAAACGAAATGACCAACGTATCTGGATATACTTACGAGGGCAAGGTGAAAAGTTCTCAGCCTCACGCAGAGATGGCGTTGCAATAAGCAAAAAATTGTTCTCTCAAGTAGTTTCTTTACACGAATTTTTGCAGTAGACGTCTTGCGTGTTTTTCGTTAAAATGGATAAACTTGAAAATCGTGCGGTGATAAAATTCTTCGTTTTGGATGGGTTAACCCCTAATGAAATTCATCCAAAGTTGACAAAAGTTTACGGGGACTCTGCTCCTTCCATGTCAACCGTTAAAAAGTGGGCAGCTGAATTTAAACGTGGTCGCACGTCCCTCGAAGATGACCCACATGAAGGACGGCCAAAAACCGCAACCACACTCGAAACTATCGATAAAGTCTAAGATATGGTGTTGGACGATAGGCGAGTGAAGGTGAGTGAGATAGCTGAGCCTGTGTGTATATCGGAAGACTCTCTCTTCCGAAACATCTTGCACAAAAACTTAGGGATGGAAAAGCTCTGCGCAAGATGGGTGCCGTATTTGCTGAATGCTAATTAAAAACAAATGCGCAAACGATTTTCGCGGCAATCTTTGGACCGATTCAATAGGGATCCGACCGATTTTGTGCGGCGATTTGTCACTATGGATGAGACATGGGTCCACCACTACACGCCAGAAACGAAACAGCAGTCGAAGCAGTGGGTGGGAACCGGTGGTTCAGCGCCAAAGAAAGCGAAGTCGATCGCATCTGCCGGAAAGGTCATGGCCAGTGTGTTTTGGGATGCGATAGATCCTCTTAATTGATTGCCTTGAGAAAGGCAGAACAATTACAGGCGAATATTACACCAACCTTCTTGACCAGATGGATGCCAAAATTCACGAGAAAGGGACTAGCTTGAAGAAGAAAAAAATCATCTTTCACCAGGACATTGCACCTGTACACAAGTGTGCGTTGGCGATGGGAAAACTGCGGGATTTGGGATACGATTTGCCATCCGATTCGACCATCCCCCCTATTCACCTGAGTTGACACCCTCAGACTTCCATCTGTTCCCACACTTGAAGAAATTTGTTTCTGGGAAGCGCTTCGCATCCAATGCAGAAGTTGAGAGGACCGTAGATGAATATTTTCACAGCCTTCCAGACTCTCACTTCCGAGAAGAAATACTGATGTTGAAGAAACGCTGGACCAAGTGTGTTGAAGTCAAGGGAGATTATGTGGAAAAATTAAATCATTTTTTAACTGAAAATCGCAGTCTTTCATTGTCAGGCCGAGAACTTTTCACCTTGCCCTCGTATGTACGTACAAAGTAAATTTCATGTCTTTAGTGGTTCTCGAGCGAGACAGGCGAGGACAAAGATACACTTAAAATTATGGTACGGAACACTAATCACCTTAGGCCCATTTCGCACTTTGCAAATTTTTCTTGATAGCCTCGGTAAGAAAATGTTTTTTTACGGCTCTGCTGTCCATTTCTAATAGACCCGCAGAATAGCTTTCTAGCGGCAATGTCCCTCACGATTCCTTACTAGAATGCTGATGCGACGAAATGATCATTTTTCCACGGAGATACCCATCTTAGGAACTAAGAAGTCTAATACCGAATTATTGATGATGCCCCTAAAAACCAATAAAAGCAACACACCCACGATTTAGTTAGACAAATATTTGTTCCAATTAATTCGAAAAGCACGTACCAACTTACAATTATGTATGTATGTAGGTAGGTAGGTAGGTGTGGTTGTGACAGCATGCTATGCTGAAACATAATTAGCGCAGAGGCGCCGTTTTAATACCACAACTCAAGTTACCTAAATTGTTGTAGAAACTGAAGTTGGACTTGTGGGAAAGGAGAGAAAAGATTATTTAAAGCCACCCCGTGGCATTGAGGAAACTGATGATGTCCCCGATGCTTGTCTCCGCTAACTCACTAATATTATCAAAACGGTGTCTACCAAGTATACGGTGTCTGACCCTACTAAAGGCCGGACACTTACAAAGGAAGTGAAGGATTGTTTCAGGCTCGTTGGCCACATCGCAGCTACGACAATGTGCATTAACAGTAATGCCCAGTCTGGCTGCGTGGACCCCTATGGGCCAATGGCCAGTGCTAATTGCCAGAACTCTAGCAATATCTGCACGGTTTCTGTTTAATAGCTCTTGCGTTCTGCGCCGGTTATACTTGGGCCTCATCTGCCTGGATATGACACAGTTCTGCAACCCTCGCCATCTATTACCAGCATTTGCAAGGAAATGAGCAAAGATTCTACCCTTAAGGGCCCCTAACGGAATATTGACATCCTCCGCACGGGAGCAGTCAAGGGCAGATCCCTGCCTCGCCAATTCATCAGCCCTTTCGTTTCCGTCAATGTTACTATGACCAGGCACCCAGATGAGGCTGATCCTAGACCGATGACCGAGTGCGGCAAGCTCCTCCTTGCATTGTTCAACAAGTTTGGAGGAGGAAGCCGCAGATACGATGGCTTTGATAGCGGCCTGGCTATCAATGAAAATGGCTATGGTGTTAAGTTGTATCGATGTATGTTTGAGGAGACGGCACGCCTCTCGTACAGCAAGAACTTCCGCCTGGAATATGCTGCATGAATTGGGAAGACGGAATGAACTAGAGATATTGAGGGATTCAGAAAAGATTCCCGCCCCTACCCCGCAGTCCATTTTCGACCCGTCTGTGAAAATGGTTGTTTTGAACTCGTTAGTCACCGTGCCACATTTCCATTCCGCCCTGGAAGGGAATCTCACAGTGACATCATTTCGAAAGTTCACCCTGGGAATTATATAATCGTTCAGATTTTTCCGCCAACTCCCGAGGTAGCAGATTAAGGATGCTGTTGTGGCCGTAGAGACTATCGCACCAGCTACCTGTTTCTCTTAAATTAACCGCACTACATGCTGATATGTACTTTATATGAAGGTCGAGTGGTATAAGGTGAAGGATTACGTTCAAGGCTTCAGTTGGGCATGTTCTCATCGCCCCTGTAGCACCTAGAGCCGCAGTCCTTTGTAGTTTGTTGATGAGTTTTGTAATGTATGCTTTATTAACCGCCGGCCACCAAACTAGCGATCCATAAGAAAGAATAGGGCGCACCACCGCAGTATACATCCAAATGACCATCTTCGGACGGAGTCCCCATTTCTTACCGAATGTTTTGCTACAAGCATAAAAAGCCACACAGGCTTTCTTTACTCGCTGTTCAATGTTAAGCTTCCAGCTTAATTTAGGGTCAAGTACCACACCTAGGTACTTAGCACTAGATGATAATGAGAGTAATTGGTTATTAAGCCGTGGAGGCGTGAAAGCCGGTATTTTGGTTTTTGTGGTAAAGAGCATCAGTTCAGTTTTGCTCGGATTGACGCTAAGTCCACATCCACATGCTAATCTTATCCAAGGCACCTTCCATAATCTCACTGATCACAGAAGGAAACATCCCCGATACCAACACTACCACATCATCAGCATACGCGTCAACCTTGACTGAATTTTGTTGATTACCATAAGCCAGAGAAGAGGAGAGATAACCCCACCATGAGGAGTTCCCCTTACAACGGATATGGTGGAAACACTATTACCGAGTGTCGATTGAATGATTCTGGTTTTTAGCATAGCTAATAAACTCCCCTACGCCCAGTTGGGATAGAGCTTCCTGAATCGATTCAGTACTAACGTTATTGAAAGCACTTTTAACATCTAAAAAGGTGGCAAGAGTAAATTGTTTGTAGTGTATTGTCTTTTCTATCGTATGCACAACTTCATGGAGCGCCGTCTCAGTCGATCGCCCCTTAGTGTACGCATGCTGAGATTTTGATAGAAGGGATGTATCTATTGTATTACGGATGTGCGTATCTAATATACGTTCCAACGGCTTAAGGAGGAAAGATGACAAGCTGATGGGTCTGAAATCCTTTGCAGCTTCGGGATAAACACAACACGAACACGCCTCCAACTCAGGGGGGCGTGGTTTAGAAGAACACAGCTTCTATAGATCGAAACTAGCCAAGGGACCACCTGATCCAGTGTTTTTGCAGCATTACCGGGAGTATGCCGTCAAGTCCAGCCGATTTATAGGGAGAGAAGCTGGAAATGGCCCAAGAGGTATTAAACTCTGTAATTGTTGTCTGAATGTCATTCCAAGATGAGGATTGCACATCTTGAGGACAATTTTAGTGAGTAAACTCATTTTTACACCCTGGAAAGTGAGTTTGCATTAAAAGCTCCAGAGACTCGCTAGAGGAATCCGTCCAAGTCCCGTCCGGTCTTTTGATAAAGGACGGACTGGAGTGATTCTTGGATAGGATCTTACTCAGTCTGGCAGAGTCCTTAATGGTTTCAATGGACTGACAATAGTCCATCCAAGCCAGAGACTTGGCTCTTTTAATGGATTTCTTATATTCTTTTAGGCAATCCTTATATGGTTGCCAAAGCTTGTGTCTATAGCAGACATTGAAGATTTCTCTGGTAATCTTCCTAAGATTAGAAAGATCTTCATTCCACCATGAGGGAAATTTGTTCTTACTGAATTTAATAGGGCACGAAACCTTGAAAGCCGTACCCATGGCTTTTTCTAGGGTTGTGATCTTATCGTCAAGCTCCTTGACTGATTCGATTTTCGCGCCGGGTGTTCTGTGAAGTTTAGATTTGATAACCTGACCAAATTTGCACCAGTCAATTCTCTTAGGGTTTCTAAATGGCTTAGGTGCCTCGACCTCGAGGCTAACATTAGAGATTATCCATTTGTGATCAGACAAAAATGGACGATCGGATACCCGCCAATTAGTTACTCTAAGGTTTTCAATATTGGTCTTGAGTGTAATGTCCAAGACTTCCTTCCAACCTCTGAAATTATCCGACCACGGAAAGATAAAAGTTGGTTTGTTACCCACATTACAGACAGAAATGTTGGGCATCACAAGGAAATCGAATAAAGACTCACCGCGTTTGTTGATTTCAGAGCTGCCCCATAGCGTATGTCTGGCATTCGCATCGCAGCCTAAAATCAATTTGCCATTTTTCTCCACGATCGCTGATGTCAGCTGTCGTACCTCCTCTGGCGGACTGTCTCGATCCGTGTAAGCTGAGGAAATAAAAAGAGTGTCAGTTGCAACCTCCAATTTAACTACAGTTAAATCGGCAGAGCTAAAATTAGGGCATAGAAATACATTTATATGTTTTTTAGCTAGGATGCAGGTCCTAGGTTTATTACTAACCTGGTTAATGGTATTGTAGAAGATGTTGTACCGGTTGTCCTTCAGCCGTTAAAGGGCTGAACGGCTGAACCTTTCACCCAGGGCTCCTGAATAAGGCAAATATCGATGTCTTCCTCGCCTAGGAAAACACGCAGATTATCTGACGCACTCTTCGAGTGGCGCAGATTAATCTGTGCGATCTTCAACATTCAGAATGGTGGAGTTGGTAATGGCGTCGACAACCATGTCCTCCGACAACTTGTCGGTGCCATCAATTTCGCCTGTCTCATCGTCAGGACCAGAGGGGCGGAAAACCTTGATTTTGGCATGCCTTATGCCGAAATGCAGTTTATGGTCGGCTTCTTCGAGTGCCACCAGGCACGCTTCGTTAATCAGAAGCAGGAAAGAGGAGCTGTTTTTCTGAGGTTCCTCTGCCTTGATGACTGCCTAGTCATCCATCGGAACCGCCGGGTTATATAGTTTTAGGCATTGGAGAAGCCTTCCTCCGTCAACCTTCATATTGGGCAACCAGATGCGGGCCATAGGTCTCCTGGGGATATATGTATGTATGTAAGTACGTAAAATAAATAGTTGTTAATCCTGTCATATGGTTATTCAACAAGAAAACAATATGGCAGGTGTCATTTTGTCCGATTCGAAAAGTCAATGTTGTGGGATATCAAATGAAAGGACTTAAAATCAGGATTCTGAAAATATGTATAAGGGTATACCATTAATAGAGGGCGCTACTTTGGAATCTTTTAAAGCGTTAAATTCAGTGTTTAAAATGTTATAAATATGGGCTCAACTCGAGCAAATGCTTAAAAGGCTTATCCATGCTGAGCTGGGGTGCTGTCTAACAAGAAAGTCGGTGGAGTATTATCACCGCTACTATGGTTTTTAGTAGTAAATGGAATGTTAAGAATCCTAAAAAAGATGGGTACAGTGCTATAGCCTGTGCGGACGATATTGCGATAGCCATATACGGAAAATTTCCTCTGGAATCAGCTCTTAATAAACTTCTAAAATTAATGGCCGAAAGGCCGAACGTATTCTTTTCACAAGAAGGTTCAAGACACCATGTATCTTCCCTCCAAAGCTAAATGGCACGATGATTCGTTTTGCAGATCATGCGAGATACTTGGGGGTTATTCTCGACAAGAAACTCAATTTCAAACTGGATATAAAAGACCGTATCAGAAAGGCCTTGGTTGCCCTTTATTCCTATCGTAATGGGGTCTGCAGCCTAAAGTGGTCTATTGGATTTATACGGAGTAATAGTCTGTACAGCACTGTACAAGAAGACAAATTCTGATCTCCAAATGAAAGTTCAAAGGTTATCATGCTTCGGGTGCTTTCAAGAAAACTTCTACCGCTGCCCTAGAGACAATGCTCTACTTGCTACCTGTTAAAATCAAGGGGAAGCATATGGCGGCAAAAGCAGCAAGAAGCCTTAGGGAATCCTCACAGTTCAAATTTGGGCGTGAAGATATAACCAAAAGATGTATATATGAATATAAAAGTCGTTAATATACGATATCAAATGTGGAAGTCTGTCAGTGATTCATCGCAGCTGAGGTGAGTAATAGTATGATGAAAATGTGATTTTTTCCAAAATCTGGATTTTTGGTATAACCACTTGAATGTAGTATTAAATGAAAGAACGGTATGCCGTAATAACAAATATATAGGTCTCAGACGTTTTACCCGCAGCTATTGCCTTATCAGACGTGCTAATAGTATGCTAAAAATCAATTTTTGGGGAAAAAAATTGGTATGTATAACAACAATATAGTTGCAGCAACAAATTCGTGAGAACTTCTTGATTGCAAAACATATTGGTCCTAGATAATGCATATCTATAAGTTATCCTGAAAGTGCAGCTATTTCATGATAATAGACAAATAGATATACACCAAGTCTATGAATGAAGTTCTTCAATGTTTATTATGTGATAGCACTATGTACATGTCTATGTACATATGTATATAAAAATAATGCATCCAGCTATTCATCATCAGACTCATCCGATGATTCGTTGATTTGAATATTGTCTTCTTTATCGGATGCATCAACCTCATTCCTTAAAATATCTTGCAGTCTATCAGGAGCGGCATTACCATCGAACCATTTAACTTTATACATATGATCTCTAATACCCAACCATTGTCTGATGGTAATAGCTGAATTGGTTCATTCCTTATAGAATTCTTCCATACATGACATATATAGTTGCATCTATATATTTGCTGTAATAACACCGATTTGTTTGGCGGTAAAAGACTTTCTTCAAAACCTTCGATAAAAAAATTAAATTAACTATGTGCATACCTACGATGCATAGATTTTGAAAAGTGTAACTTACTTTTAATATTTTTAAAAATTTTGTCGGATGTGGGTTTGCAGGCCTCGTAAAATATTTCATATTGTTATAACCGGATTCTAACAATACTCTCATAGTGTCGTTCATCTTTTAAGACACACTGTATACCAAAGGGAGATACAGACGTTGTAATAGTAATCCAACGCGCACAGATTCGTCGCTCGCCATCATTTCGAATGGTCAGCACATTCCGTCACGTAGATGTCTGTTGTTTGATTCCCGTCGAATATCTTTGCTGTTTAAGTTTTTAAGATTAAATGTTCAGCAGTTCTAAGTCTTCAGTCGAATAAATTACTAAGAGCAAGTTCGCTCTTATTTCTGGCGCAGTCGGGAACAACGGTCAAAAAAAAAAAAGATAAAAAGTTAAAATTTATTATCTTTAATCGAATCTCAAGCGTTAAAAGTTTGATTTGCTTTAATTTGTTTTCTGTTTCTCAATTTCAAGCGTTTAAAGTTTGAAAAAAATAAATTGTTTCTCAATTTCAAGCGTTTAAAGTTTGAAAAAATAAATTATTGCTCAATTTCAAGCGTATAAAGTTTGAAACAAGCTACTACTACTAAATTTCAAGCGTTACAAGTTTGAAAGTAAATAACTTTTATGCCTCAAGAGTTTCAAGCTTGATTTTGGCTAAAGAAAAAAGAAAGTGCCCTTAAGGAGTGTGCAGTGCAGATAAGAAATTCGTTAAATAATACTGGTGGAACAACAAAAGAGGAATCACTATTCAGTCAAAGCTCAACATCCGTAACATCCAGGAACATCAAAGCGACAATTGCAGTGAATCACCGTAAGATAGTTAAGAATCTAACAATCGTATAAGTGTTAAATAAGTCAACAATTAATTGAATTAACATATAAGTATTAGAAAGATTAGCAACTAGCCTATCAAATTAAATAATTAAGATGGAGAATTTGTCAATGTCTGAAAAATTTAGAATTATACTAGATTTTATTGCTCGTCTGCCCCAATTTAGTGGAGAAGATAATAATTTAGTTGAGTTTTTCCAAAGAGTCGATGCAATAGCGCCGACAATATTAACATTCGGCAATGCGGAAAGAGACATCTTAACGGGTTTTATTAGAGACAAAATAGTAGGTAAAGCGCGAAGAACACTTCAAAGACAGGGAAGATTAGACACCTGGAGTCAAATTAAGGAAACATTAAAATCCGATTTTGGAGAGAGATTAAGCAAAAATGTACTTCTAGATAAAATCAGAACAGCACGCGTTACAACGACGATAGTAGAGTTTTACAACAATTTAAACACTTTCTTAAGTAGGATAAATAATACACAAATACTTGACGGCGAAGTCGACCAGGAAATGTTCGAATCAAACAACCGTATAGCTCTCGAATGTTTCAAGAATAACCTTCCCGAACCAACGCGAACAATCATTCTTTCGCGCAATCCTGACAAGTTGAATAAAGCATTTAAGATCATTTTAGAAATAAATCATCAACACTTGAGTCCCAATGGACAACCCAATAGTAGAGCATTGGGAAAAGAATTTCACAACACATCTCATAAGCCAAACTACAGGGCAAATTCCACCTCTATCCATTATAATGCAAACGCGAACTTCGGTTATCGGAACCAATTGAATAGGCAAACAGGAGGTAACATTAGGAGTAGAGAATTTAAAGGAGTACGTACCAAAGGCAGGACTTGCGAGATAGTCAAACTCGACAAACAAGAAATTACGACAATTCCAGTGCGCAAACGCGACGATCTAATCAAAGCCATTTCAGAAATAATTATTTCAACGACTATAGGCAACAAAATAACAGCGTAGAACCAGTGAATTTACCTACCAATGAAACAAATTTTCAAAGGAACGCCCCAAATATATGCCCTATATAGTGATAAATAACCCAATAAAGACCATGCGATTTTTAATAGACTCAGGAGCAGAATATAGCTTAATAAACCCAGGGCTATGCCAAGAAAAGTGGAGAAAGAAAATAGATATTAGTTTACGTGCCCTCAATAGAATAGTTCCAGTAAAAACTATGTGTCACTTCCCAATATTTCAAGAATTTAATTTAAATAACTATTACGTAGATTTTCTGGAATATAAATCCCATGATTGATTTGATGGACTTATAGAAAATAATATTTTGTGTGGTCTCAATGCCAAAATAGATTATAAAAACCGTGTTCTAAGTACAGACAACTCGCAGATCAAGTTGTTCCTTAACTCCAATGAAGAAAATTATTACCATAACGCGTACAAGGACAGCGAAATCGAAATATTCAGTAACGAAGTAAAAAAAAGTAACATTTTAGAATCCATAAAAGACGATCATCTAAATCTCGAAGAAAAGATATCACTGCATAAGCTTATTAATCAAAATAAAAGTGTTTTCTACAAAGACAATGATAATCTCACATTTACAAGTACTAACGGAAAATGACACACCAATTTATAGCAAACTATACAGGTACCCCGAAATTCACCGAAAAGAGGTGGACTCACAAATTAGTGAGATGTTACGCCAAGGAATAATAAAGGAATCCAATAGCCCTTACAATAGCCCCATATTGGAGGTGCCCAAAAAGGTCGACGCAGCAGGAAAACGCAATTGGCGTATAGTAATAGATTATAGAAAATTAAACTTAAATACAATAGATGATAGGTTTCCTATCCCCAATGTAGAAGATATTTTTGATAAACTAGGGAAATGCATTTATTTTTCAAAACTGGACCTTGCCAAAGGATTCCATCAAATCGAAATGGATAAAAGAGACCAACATAAGACTGCATTTCATAATGGCCAGACTGCAACTGGCCATTATGAATTCACTCGCATGCCGTTCGGATTGAAAAACGCTCCGGCGACATTCCAACGGATGATTAACAAGGTATTACATGAATTCATTAACAAAACATGCGTAGTGTATCTGGATGACGTATTAGTCTTTTCTACGAGCTTAGAAGAGCACATTAGTTCGTTAAAATTCATCCTGCAAAAGTTTTATGATGCCAACCTAAAAATTCAACTTCAAAAATGCGAATTTATGAAGAAAAGCACTGAGTTTTTGGGACATATCGTCTCTGAAGAGGGTATAAAACCAAACCCCATCAAGGTGTCAGCAATACAAGCAATGCTATTACCAAAAACACAGAAAGAAATAAAAACCTTCCTTGGAATGACCGGCTATTACAGACGTTTTATTAAGGACTATTCACGAATTGCATACCCGATGATAAAATATCTTAAAAAAAATACAAGAATAGATTTTAATGACAAAGACTATGTAAATGCGTTTAACAAATTAAAAATCTACCTAACTACCGAACCCATCCTACAGTACCCGGACTATAGCAAAAAATTCATGCTAGTGACGGATGCATCCAATTATGCAATTGGCGGAATTCTAAAGCAAAATGATCATGTTATATCATACTACAACCGAACATTAAATGATCACGAAAAACAATACTCAACGATAGAAAAAGAGTTATTGGCAATAGTATCATCCACGAAATATGTTCGACCCTATCTATTCGGTCGAAAATTTGTAATAAAAACAGACCACAGGCCACTAATTTGGTTAGACTCACTGAAGGAACCAAATTCGAAGTTGCAGAGATGGAAAATTAAATTAAACGAGTTCGATTACACTATCGAATACGTAAAAGGGAAACACAATAGCGCAGCGGACGCAATAAGTAGATTGCCTAATAAATGGCGAAGTACATGGCGAAAGCAATGACATAAATCGCGAGTTCGACAAATTTATTGAAAAACATTTTGGAAACCAAATAGAAAAACATGTTACTGATGAAAATGATCGATTCTCAACAGCGGCGACAATTCATTCAGCAACAGAGGACAGTCAGTTTCATATTCCCATTATAGAAAAGCCGATCAACATACTATTAACGCCAATACGGGCCACTCCAGGATTCTGATCGGCAAGAATACTATTCCCTAGTAAGACGGACTATATACGTATTGTCGCTCACATTGACTTTGATGTGATACAAGACCAAAATTCCTAGCAGAAACGATTGGGAATCTGGAGAAATCTTTAACAATTCTTCAATAGAGATATGCACAGGTGGCTCGTAAGGTACAGGTGCACCTGATGTAAGTATTACCAAACGACTACCGGATCACTATAGTGTATTTCAAGCGGAAATTACGGCAATCCGTAAAGCTGCGTCCTAGCTTTCAATTAACGCGGTAGAAGGTAGCATTGTACTTGTATAAATAGCCAGGCAGCGATAAAAGCCTTGGAATTGCCGACAATACGATTCAAGTTGGTAAAGCAATGCCGCAGGTCTCTTAAAGAGATTGCGACATTTCTCTTTGCTAGATTCCAGAACACAGTGTCTTTCTGCACAACTGTAAAGCGAATGAGCTGGCAAAAGAAGGAGGAGGAGGAGGAAAGAGGAGGAGGAGGAGGAAAGAGGAGGAGGAGGAGGAAAGAGGAGGAGGAGGAGGAAACTATTACTCACCTTTTGTGCACCTGTCCTCCCTTATCAATGTTGAGAAGGAAAGCCCTATGGAAATACTTCTATGATGATCGACTTAGCCATACTTGGCTTGATATTAACAAAATGAAGAGTTTTGTTTATGGACCACAACGGTTAGCCATTCGTATCTTCCTTTAGTCATGTAGGGTTCCTGGTGCCATGTAGGGTTCCTGGTGCCGGAAATCCGGTTCTTCTTGTGGTATCACAATGGACCTACCCTTGGTCTAAGTGTATGTGTATCTGCCTAAGCGGAGAAACATTTTGATATGGCCAACAGTTTTTTTCTAAGTGATAAACACGATTTTTCTTAATTTTTACTTGCATAAATAAGCTCAAGTACTGGATAATTGTTAATCTCGATCGCTATCCGCTTATGCACTTTATCTTATATCCGGATTCCCGAATATTTTCGAAAACAATTCGTATCCGCGGATGAATATCCGGAACATCTCTGCCAAAAAAATCCACCAAAACGGAATAAATCTCACATTCTGGCAACAGTGCCGCCACCTTGCCAATTTGGAACACTAAACACATAAGGAAACAATGTATTAGTGATGAAGTCCTTGTCACTTGTCCCCAACTCCAAATACGACTGTCTGCTTTGCACACTTGTAACATTATTCCATTGTTCCACCTTGTGCTTCTACTATTGATTGAGCTTGCGTTGAACTTTAACAAATGGTTCATGTGCGACAATTTATAAAAAAAAAAAAAAAACTGTATCAATTCTTGCCGGAAAATGCTGTCACGTCGCTATGTTGTTTGACAAACGTCCTTTCATTACATTCTATACATTTTAAATGTTTAGGGTGACTGCACTCGTGCTCTTACCTTCTCACATCATTAGTGACTTCTCATGTACCAATGTATTTTTGTGAAGTTATATTGTGTTTTGACTTTGGTTCCTTGTGCCAAACGAAGTACATTATGATGTTTCAAATGTCAGGGAATACCTTTGAGTGAAGCAGAAACATGCTACAAGCATTAAAAACCGAGTAAAAAAGTACATTCATAAGAAGTCAAATAGAATATATTAATATTAATCTCTGTTCTTTTATCTTGTACACATTTAGGAATCTTCACTTAACCATAGTGCTAGATTGGTGTCGTAGAAAGCTTATTTTCTTTGTTTGCTTTAATCATGTAAATGTACTGAAATCGAATTGCTTCAATATCCCACGCAAATACATACTCGTTGATACGAATTTGCCAGCAAATTCAATTTGACAGATTTTTACAACATACTACACACTTCATAATAACTATACGTGATAGGTTGTGTTACGATTCCAATTGTTTTATTTCAATTTCAGCGGAATTGTTTTCGATCAGTACAATGGCAAGGACGTAACTACGAGTAGGTAAGGATCCAGGCTGGCATCATCTCCATAATTCAGTATTACGCCCCGGCAAAGCAGTCCACGACTAAGAATGAAAAGGACAAGCTTGCAGCCGCCCATATTTTAGCACCTTTTTTTTATAATTTGCGCGTGAAAAGAGGATATGAATACTCTTATACTATTACGGGACACGGGCGTTGTGAAGAAGAGAGAGAGAGAGAGAGAACGAAAGATTTTAGTGTAGTGGTTTGAAACTCAGATGGTATTAAGTTTCTTTAAACCCCAAGGGTAGCGTCCAGATAACTGGGGAGCTTGTTTGTTTTTTTTTTTTTTTTTTTGTCATTGCTCATGATTCACAGTATTTTTTTCAGTCCTCCTGATATCATCATGATCAAGTTGCATTTTCAGCCATATAACCACTCTACTGCCAGTGTTATGCCTTCGCAGTTGAATTGACTTAAGATTCGTAATTGATCGACTTTTTTTTAATTTATTCCATGTGAAATAAATAGATGATTCTTGACATCAGGATTTGAACCGTGAACCAACAGCGTGACAAGCGATGATGTTACCACTACACCACTATGGTGATCGTAATGATGCATTTAAATGCCACAACTACTACACCATTTGTGATGAGAAATCACGGCATCGGAAATCGTATTGACGAAGGACTTCTGCAATATGCATATGTATGCTCAAGTTGACTATTAACTGGTAGTAGCAATTAGCCCCTCTACTAAACTGTTTAAACTAGGCTGTCATGTCGACAAACTTAAATGAAAATTAATTGATATCGACATTTAGGGTGAGTAAAAGGTTAAGGGCTCATATTTAACAGTGCTAAAACTCCAAAAGCCTGCTTGCATCAAATGTTTGATGATAGAGGCAAACATGGTAGGGCTGACAACCATCAATCTCACAAGTAAGCATTGCTTGGCAACACGTCGAGAGAGTACAGAATATCAAGTACCTTAGAAGTATTATCTCAGTTGACGGTTGTGCCGATTTGAAGGTAAGCAGTCGAACCCAAAAAGCAAATGCTGCATTCAGTATGTTGTCTAAACTTGGAGTGGGTACAGTGATAAAATAAAGCTGCAAACTTCAATTAATTGCTGTTTCAAAAACGTTTTTGATAAATTTCCGAAAATAAATATTTTTTGTAATAATTTAGCTTTTTTAATTCACTGTTTAAGTTCTTAGTTATCCTTTCGTATGGTCTTAGTACATAATAGCTATCTATATCAACATTAATATGGCAAATTTTTGGTGGAGAACCTACCAACAGAACGAATCACCGCAGTTTTTAATGAAAGCTACTTTTGCTATGTTTAGTGCTCCTTCTTTCTTCGGTCTCATATTTACTTTCTGTCGGATGAGGTTGAGGTTTATCGAAGCGCATTACAAACTGGACAGGTTTTGCTAGGCTAAGGCCAAATACCGCTGTCTCGCGTCAACAATATGGAAAATGCCTATTTGTTATAGTGATAAGCATGAAGAGGTAGATGCAAGTTTTCTTTTTATTGCTTATTTTTAAGAATTTACTTCAAACTTTCATTCTAACGACAAACAGATTATTACGAGGCCTTAAACACCACAATAAGTTAAAACACAAAAAAAAAAATATGAAATAAGTGGTTGAGAGACCTAGTCACCAAAGGTGACACTAGTCACAGAAGGCGATTAGTCATCATGCCCGCAACAAAAAAACACACAGAACACACAAAGAAAAAAGGAAATCTTGCAAATAATAGCCTTCAAGTGAAGGGTCACTGGTTAAATCCGGAGGAAGGAGGAATTATCGTGGTGGTTCGCCTTGCCTTGCATAAGAAAGCACAAATCCGTAACGTGAGGGTGGCTCTGATTCCCGAATTACCACACGAAAAGTTCTAAAAGTTTTAATTAAAAGCTGCCGGAAAAACTATAGTGTTACTATAGTATTACAACTGCGAACAAAATATAAAAAGAAAATAACAAAACAAAAAAAAAAAGGGAAAAGCGAAATGAAGAAATGGGATTTGATTTGACATAAGCGTACACGCTAGTGGTCCTGTTCGCACACAGCTAAGCTCTCCCTCTTGGAAAGAAAGTTCGACGAAAGAGAAAACCTCAAGCGAAAAGTCGAAGGGAAATGGAAAAGATCCCTATTTAAAAGTGTTATACGTTCCGTTTGTAGTAATTTCTCGAGTATTGTCATAGTACATAGACGTTGGGTTAATCAGGTTAGTTATATTAATGTAAGGTATGTTGAGTTATTTTATTGTTCGAATTTAGGTAAATGTATTAATTTATTTAAGTGTTATATCTAAAGGCTGAACTATAACAGTAGAATGCTTTCGTACGACCACTTCCGAAACAGAGCGAATACACAGGATTTGTATTGTGTGACCATAACAGCTAGCTTTTTGCTTCGATTCGTTAAGTTTCGTTTTGCTCACTTACGAAAGAGCGAATGGATTCGCTGGCCTTCAACCACACACGTAACACAGATTCGTACACATCAGTTGTTCGTCAGATTTCATAACGAGAAGGCCGAAATCGTTAGTCGTGAGAGTGATACCGATATTTGCGCGTCGATAATAGTCGCTTTGTGTACGGACAAAAAAGAAAAAAAAGAGCTTGGTCGAAGGCTTGGTTCTTGAAAAGAAACAATTTTTCGCATTTAGCCCTGGTAGCAGAATTCGAAAATAACTCGCCTGGAGATTTTAAAAATTGTTTAAGGATGGATGTTATGACATATCAGGAACTTTTTACCTTAGTTGAACCAATAATTAAAAGGAGAGACACCCACATGCGCGATGCAATCTTTCCTCACGAAAGGATTTCCGTCGCTTTGCAATTCCTTGCATCCGGACAAAGCTTCGAGGATCTTAAATTTTTGACTGCTATATCACCTCAGAGTTTGGGGAAAATCCCTATAGAAACCTGTGAAGCCATTATCAAATCTCTCAAAGAATATATCCAAGTAAAGAAATGAATATAAATTACTTTTTCATCTTTATTTAGTCAAACAAATTATTGTTTAACGAAATCATTTTTTCTTATTAGAATAACAAAAAGAAAATATAAAAATAAACCAAAACAAAAAAAACTTTCGTTTTCTTTATATGTGTTTAATATACATTCCAATGTTTTTTTTCTTTTTATTCCTATTCTTAAATTCATTGCATTTAACCTGCCAAAGCTCAGGTACAGATCTTTAAAGATCAATGAATGATCTCCAAAAGTCACACTCGCGTATAGCCATTTTGCCTCGTTGTTCACAGCACAACGTTCCAACCGCAACTGATATTTTCCCACACCGTGTCTGACACCGAGAAATCGGTGTGCATACCAACCAGCCCATACACAGCACACTTCTTAGCACACCGACACAAGTGTGCACACAAGTGTTGTGTTTATGGGCCGCCTAAGTGTACGTATGAAAACTTGACAAGCGGTTCCCCATCTAAGTACTAACAGCGCCCGATGGTGCTTGATTTCGGTGATCGGACGAGAACCTTTATTTTTTATTATTTTTTTTTATTTTTAATGCATTTTTATTTCATAATTCATTATAACTTACATGCTAGACAAAAAAAAAACGCTTAAAACTAGCTTAACTAACTTAACTATTTTCTATTTTAACTTACTGGCCCTATGCGGGCGCTCTAAGTTAAACCTAATACTTAAAACTATGTCTTTCGACGTAACTATCTTTATTTATTTATTTATTTTAGTATTTAATTAACTAACTATTGATACTAAGAAAAATGTTTAATAAGTTGAAAAAACTTAGTATATGAACTTTTTTTTTTAATTGTTCTTATATATAAAACTTATAAACTACCTTAAAATAAATCTTAAAAACTATCTTATTCTAAATTAGCCTATCTTATTCTACCTTACGTATTCTATACGTAAATTTTTTTTGGTTTTTTTTTTTTTTAATTTTTTTTTTTTTTTTTTTTATCGAGTGCTGTTTTTTATAATTTTTTTTATGTTTTTTGTGTTTTTTGGGCCTTTTTTTGTATTTTTTTCATCCAAGTGCTGTGGATATATTTTTTTTTTTTTTATTATTTATTACCTACACCTACCGAAACCTAAAAAACTACCTGAACCTAAACTATGTAAGTCGGCCATGGGCAAGAACAGCCAACTTTTAACATCAAACAGGCTACCCTGGATTAGGAGGAAACGACGAAGGAGTTTCCTCTCTTTCGGCTAGCCACCAGAAATGACCGTACTGACGTAGTACGTCCTCAACATCGCGACCCGATACCGCCCTACTAAACCGGAGACGCTCCACACTGCCGTGTGCAACGTCTCTGTCGTAGTTGAGTCGCCTATCCACAGCTGTCCGAGCAACGTGGAAGATTAGCGGCACTGCCAATCTGTCCTGGATCAGACCTTTCTCATCAAAATAGAGGAACGCCTCTGGGGGAACAAAGCCGTTAAGGCGCACTCTCTCATGATACTCGGAATTGGGGTAATAAGCCCCGAAGATCAGGTTGTTCGTCGAGCTCATTGCTCTTGCAATGTGCCTTCGAATCAGCTTGATAACGAAATTATCCACTCTTATTAGATTAGCCCTGTTGTATAGGACCTCATTAGGATAGAATTTTATGTACTGGGACTCCGGTGTTCTGTATAAATGAAGGCAAGCCCGAAGGCAAGCCCTCTCAAACACCCGAATCTTTTCCAACAAGCTTGCTCCCACGTTGAACCACACGGGACATCCATATACGAGCATGGGCCGGATGAGGGCCATGTAGCAGGTTACCTTTACCCTTGCATCGAGTTGCTTGCTATAAAAAAGTCTCTTTGTAAGGGCAAAAGCACCTTTGGCTCTGGCCAGAGCAGCATCTATATGTTTGTTAAAATATAGATATTGGTCTAACCAGAGCCCCAGGTATCTGACTACACTTCGACTCGCAAGTGGCTGTCCGTGCGGTCCAACTATTGAGAACTTTCGCCAATTCTTTCTGGTATCCCTAGAGGCACCAGACAACTGCGTCCTAAAAAGAATAGTTTCCGATTTGAAGATCAACTTCCAGTCATCGCAATATCGCTGAATCTTATCGAAGTCACGTTGCAAGAGAATTGCAATGACCTCGATTTTTTGTCCTGATCTGTACGCGATCAAGTCGTCTGCGTACGCTATGGCATGGTGAAGTGATCCTATGAGATCGCTCGTGTAAATGTTGAAAAGGATCGGTGAATTAACCGCACCTTGTTGCAGACCGTTTTTAATTAGAAATGTTCCAGCAGAAGTCACATTGCCATTTTTGACAATGAACTGTCTACTGGTGAGCATGTTATGAAGTATGTACAGCAGTGGTTTGCTTATGCCCTGCCTGCTTAGGTTGTAGAAGAGTCCCTCTAACCATACGGTGTCGAAGGCCTTCTCCAAGTCAATCAGGCAGGCACCCGTGCACTGTTTCTTGTTTTTGTTCCATTGGATATCCGATACCAGTTTAGACGCGGCATGTATTGTATCATGCCTCGCCTTAAAACCGAATTGGTTATCCGGAATTATATTACTTTTCTCAGTCCACTTAAGCAGGGCCCTATTGATCACTTTCTCGAATACCTTGCTGATGTTCGGAAGGAGACTTATCGACCGGAGTTTTGCCGGATTGGAAGTGTCGTTACCCCGTTTGGGGATGGGTTGTATCACTGCTGTTTTCTAATGCGCTTGATAATGTGCATTATTCAGCGAATTGTTAAACAGAGTGGTGTAAATGTCCACCGCTTCTAGAGGGAGATGTCGAAGCACAATGTTCGATACTCCATCAATTCCCGCAGATTTCTTCTTTCTCAATGATGCGAAGATCGTTTGGAGTTCTACCTTCGATATGTACGGGGGGTGAACCATTTCATTGGCGATGGCATTGTTTGCCATGTTATCGTCATTGAACTCGGTAAAACCTATGTTCTCGGATCGCCAGTGCTCTATATCATTTCGAAGGTAGAAGTTGTGCACAAGGACGCGATTTTCCAGGTCGTGGTTCGGGGAAATGGTATCATTCACCTTGTACACTTCCTGGAAAGTCGCTCCTATAGCCTCTACCTTCTCCTGCGGATCTTCGATCACAAAGAAGTTGTCATCCTCTACTGCGTTATCTGGATCTATACCTGCTGTTATAAGTATTCGTCCATTGTTCGTCGTTCGGGGGATCTTAAGACACGGAAGGTCGTTTTGATTATTCCTCCGAAATATTTTACTTATTTGCGGGAACATACTCGGGTTGTTGGATTTTACAGCCCGAATTTTGTTGTTCCAGTGCAAATTTACAGAAAGTCTGTAATTTTCTCTAATTAACTTCTGGAGGTTTTTAATCAACGACTTCAGTGTCCTAACCTCCAAGTTTTGTCTGTCAGTAAACTGTCTGTACAAGGTTTTTAGTCTCGACAGCAGTCTACTTTTGTGTTGGTGTAGTGCGTTAATTGTTGCATTGCGGAATATGCCTGCGTTGTCAGTATGTTGATACCGAGGTATCGTATTGTCCATAGTTCGTTTAATTGTTTCGTCCATTCCTATTGGACGGTGGGTAAAGCGAATTCGAGGAAAGTGCTATTGTCAAAGTTCTTGAGTAGCGAGTCCAACGCGTCCTTCTATAATTGTAGGAGTACGTTTGGACAAACTCCTCCAACTCCGCGATTTCGTTGGGAATCTTTATTACGGCACTGACTCCGCAATGGTTACTGTCATACACAAATGTGTGCAGACAGTTTATAGTTTGTCGGTCCATGTCGGTTAGTTGTAACCGTACGTCGAACAGCATAAGATCCAGATAGGAGCCGCTTCTAGGAAACGACGGACTATCTGTAGCTTTCAAATCGAGTTTATACTCGACACTGTGCCGACCCTACCAATTGAATAGTAGGTTCCCTCTAGGATTTGGTGTGTTATTTCCCCAATCTCTATGTTTGGCATTAAGATCTCCGGCCATGATGAAATAATTCTCCTCAGACTCCAACCTTAGGAATCGAAAAAGTGTCTCGAGCTCTGAAATAAATAAAGTAGATTGAGTAGCTTCAGGTGCATAGAGTGCGACCAAGTACATCCTCTTTCCACTACGGAGAGGGATGCACACGATACACGCTTCCAGCTCCTGGAACCTTCGCACTTCACCGCTGTACATTACTTTAAATTGCAATTGTTTGCGTATGAAGATCGCAACACCTCCTCCTTGTGTAGAGTTGGGTCGGTCTCTTCTGACAATACTGTATTTATTGTGCCCCAATTTGTGCTTCTGGGATAGCTTTGTTTCGCTAACCATAAGCACATCAGGGGTTTGGTCTTCAAGCAACTTAAACAATACGGCTCTTCGCTCGATCCTAATCAGTGAATTCACATTCACCGCAAGGATCTTCAAGGGTTGCTCCTCCATGTTCATACCCATTACGACTGAAGGTGCGTTAAGCCCGGCAGAAGTGTGTAGATCTGGACCACCCGCTTCGCCTGCTCCTGTACCTGACGTTGAAGCTGCTCTATCTGCCCTTGGATAGAGAGCACGATGGCCAGCAAGTCAGTTTGAGCCTCCGGTGCTCTAGGCGCTGGGGCCTGAGAAGCAACCTTCGGTCTTTTCTGTTCCGCGTTTCCCCGACCTGCCGCCATTTGGGCGTAGGTCACTTGGGGAGTCACGGATGGTGTTTGAATTGGAGCAGGTGGACGTTTCACTACAACCTTCTCCTGCCGAACCAGATTTACTTTCTTAATATACTGGAACTTAGGACAACCTCGATAGTTTGCGGTGTGTCCCGAGTTCCTGCATAAAGCACACGAGAGCTGGCATTTCGCAGTTCGACGCGGCGAGCCCGAACCTTTGGCAGCGAACACATTGTAAAATGTTTTCGCTCCTTCTTAATTTTTCCCATGCGACAACCTGGTAGTCTAGGACTTTAATACTCCTTAGACCATCCAGCTTGCTATTGGGTAAAAGCTGAACTAGGAAGAACGGCCGTTTCCGCTTCTCCCTTTTTGCCTTAGCTGTGGTGAATGGCTTGACCCCTACGAATTGGAGCTCGTTGCACTCTTTCTCTTTAAGCAGAGCAAGGAGCGTCTCCGGATCAGTAGACGGGTCTATCCCCCTCAGCAGCATTGTTTGCCGCTTTTCCCCCTTCGGGGTGAAGGAGAAGAACTCCGTCGTCGTGTCCTTCAACAAAACTTTAATTTTTTTATATTGCTCCACTGTATTGCAGTAGATAGCGTGCCTGTCTTCATTTAATCGTTTAATAGAAAAATTGTTGCCTATAGTCGACTTACATAGTTTAATGGTGTCCATAAGCTCAATCTTGTACGTGTTTATTGGCGGTACCCTCGCTTTTGTCGTCATCTTCGGTTGTTGTTGCTGTTGGTTCTGCTGCGGTTGTTGCTGCTGTTGTTTCTGCTGCTGCTGCAGCTGTTGTTGTTTCTGCTGCTGTTGTTTCTGCTGCTGCTGCGGTTGTTGTTGTCTGTCCTGCTGCTGTTTTTTCAGCTGTTGTTATTGCTGCTGCTTCTGCTGCAGTATTTGCGGCTGAACTTGGCTTTCTGGCGGCTGCTGCTGTAGTAGTTGTTGTTGTTGAGCGCGCTGTAACTCTAGCTGCCACTCCCTCTCTCGCCTGGCCATTAGTTTGGCCTTTATGGCACGCACCCTCTGTTCTAGCTGTCTGATGTCAGACTCTCGACTTCTTCTTCTTCGTCATCCGATTCGGAGGCCGCCAGAACTGCGAAGCTGTTGTTTTTGTCTCCAACGTAGTGGCCTTCCCCACCGTCGGAAACGTGTTCTAATTCGACAGAGTCATCGGACCTCTGCCGCTTCTTATCTGCTGCTGCTGTTGCTGTATTCGGTGCCCCTTCCCTCACTCCACCAGGCAGCTGTACAGCTGAAGCTGACGTGGAGGGTCGCTTTACAAGGTTGGGAGTAGGCTTTAGTTTCCTTCTCCTTTTCCCCATACTTTCTTTCGCCACTGTTTCTGGGTGGTCTGATTGCACAGCGTCATCGACTGACGCAGTCACTCCAACCGCTGGTCCCGCTAATGGGAGCGCGGACCGCTCGCTTTCCATCACGTGTTATTATGTTTTCAATATCACTTCTTTTTTTTTTTTTTTTTAAGTGAAAAAAAAGTCTATTGTTTTATTTTCCCTTGCCGGGAATTGAACCAGGGTCTCTGGCTCGATAGACCAGCACCACCACCACTAGGCCAACTCGCCACTTAAATTCGCACTGTCTAATTGTTTACTTGAAATTGCTGCCAATTTCACTCAAAGCCGAAACACGTCTGCACACTGTGAAAGTCTGTGAACGACTCGGACGAGAACCTTTACTTCCGAACACATACGCCTATTATGGGCTACTTGAGCAACTAACAATACTGAAGGAAACTTAACGTAGAATTATGACATTAGCTTCCGATTGCTTCCGACTATTATAGTTCAGCCTTAAGGCTGAACTATAATAGTAGAATGCTTTCGTACGACCACTTCCGAGATAGAGCGAATACACAGGATTTGTACTGTGTGACCATAATAGCTTTTTTGCTTCGATTCGTTAAGTTTCGTTCACTTTTGCTCACTTACGAAAGAGCGAATGGATTCGCTCTTTCGTAAGTGTACGTATGAAAACTTGGCAAGCGGTCCCCCATCTAAGTACTAACAGCGCCCGATGGTGCTTGATTTCGGTGATCGGGCGAGAAGCTTTGCTTCCGAACACATACGCCTATTATGGGCTACTTGAGCAATTGACAGTACTGAAGGAAACTTAACGTAGAATTATGACATTAGCTTCCGATTGCTTCCGACTATTATTAGCCTTTAAGTATTACCATCTTGACGAAGGATATTGGCAAAGGGAATTTTCCCAATGTTCCGAAAGCAATGGATGTTGATCATGAATCAATTATTTTTTGATTCATGGATGTTGATAAGGACAACCGACATGACAAAGAGGGAGACAGAGAAGACATAGATGGACGAAGAGAAACGTAGCCAACTACCATGATAAAGAGAAAAAAAAACCAAGAAGGTAAGAAACTAGGGCAAAAGAGCATCGACCGTTGATTACTTTTCTGATTAATTCAATCGAGAACGTTCGATGCCCCTACAATACAGAAAAAGGAACAGACAGTGACAGTGACACACAAAATAAAGGAATAAAATGGTATTAGAGAGAAAAAAAAAAAAAAAATTTTTTTTTTTTATAGAAGACAGAGAGAAAATGGTGCGGAGGGCCCATGATATAAAATTTGAGGTAATATCATAGTATTCCTTGAGAAGAGGACCCGGGGCGTATAGGAGAGGTAGGTGTTATAAAAATCTATTTTGACGAGCCAAATAACCTAACTTGTGTAACTTTTGGCGAATTTCTAGGACTTGGGTCGAGCCGCAATACCCAAGCATCTGCAGTGATTTTTTTTGGATAGGCTAGCGGAGACCGCTAGTCAAACCGCAAGACAGCCAGCCGGTATTCGCAAGTGGGAATCCTACACAAGTGAGGTACGAATTACCCAAAGGAGCAAAGGTCACGCAGCCGAATAAAAGTTACAGAAGTGCTCCGCCCCATATGGTTCGTACCACTAAGCCGCAGCAGAACCGAGGTGCATCAAGGGAACAGCATTTTTTTAGTTGAAAAAAAAAAGCAATAGTGAAGTGATTGATAGAATCAGAACTTAGTCTTAGTTTTTTTTTTGAATTTGGTTTAATTAGTGTAAATTTAAAGTTAGGACAAGTGAGAAATAGTTCTGCATTTAACATTATAAAATCTTTGTTTTGCCCGCGATAATCCCATTGGAAACACAGCTCAATTGGATCTTTTCTTGTGCTGCCGGCTGGACAAAGGGGGACATCAAAAAAAAAAGTGAGTAATTAATTCTTTTTTTTTATTTTTTTTTTAATTTATATATATAGTAGTGTTAAAAGCAGAAGTTTCTCAATATTCGAATTAACTAAATATTAATTATATAATTATTAATTATATAATTAAATAATTAAATTATCATTGCAACGATAAAATTTTAATGATCCCATGAATAAATTCATTTGTATCTTAAACCTATCTCATGGTAGTCCGATTCTTACAATAAGGATGTGCTGGTAGAAACCTTGTGCGATGATGGTGTGTGGGGAAGTGGGAAGGCCGTCCTTTCGCTGATCAGGTGCGAAAATAATTTGACAGGACAACTGCACTGACGTGATAAAGACCGTACGTGACGACCTTATGCACTTTAAGTACAGGCCATTAGACAGTAGTGGCTGGATTGATGCATTAGGGGCCATCTCCAGTGAATAGTGGCCAAGGAGATGGCGAAGGTTGTGTCTTTCAGACACAAGGGTGGGTTGGCCATGCTCGTGCCATCAACACCTGGCACGTCTCTGGGACGAGACGAACCCACATCCTGGAGAGACTAGGGGATACAGATGCCGTAGTATAGGATAGTTATAAGTTAGTTTAGGTATAGGTTAGGGTTTATCATAAGTTTTAGGGTAGTTTAGGATTAGATTAGAATAGTTTGATTTAGGTTAGATCTGGCAAACCCTTCTTTCTCCAGGATATGGGCATAAGCCCTTGAGCTTCTTCTTCTTCTCCTGTCTTCTCTCCTATCTTTTTTAAGTCCGTCCATGGTCAAATTAGGTTAGCTTCTTCTCTTCTCTATTAGATTTCTTTTAATACACATATGGCATGATATTTTGTGTTTGAGCAGGTGGTGTGAGAGTGATGGGAGACAAGAACCAGCCCCGTCCGACGAGTTAAGCCGTGCAACAGCGTGCATGCCACCGTCCCCTTCATCCATACCGAAGATGCCTCCGTGGCCTGCCCCTATCTCATAACAACATTTTAAAAAAATGTATTATATGTATATTTCCATAAATTTTGCTCAGATTAATATACATGCACACATATCGCTGCAACCTCGTTTTCGGCCCATTCACCGAACGTACGATGCATTTGATGGTAAAGCGGCATCAATTCTTGCACCAGCTGGATCTTGTAAGCTCGTATATCAAGATCTTTCATCAAAATTTTCCATAATTTTCTCCAATTGCTGTGCACGATGGCGAATCCACTCATTCGGGTACTCCTCAATACAACGCTCTACAGCAACAACAACTTTTTCGATGCGACATCTCTGCGGATGCATATTATCAATTAGAGTATGTGTGGTACAAAAACAATCCATGGTTATTCGAATTACTTGATCGCATAGACGATTATGTCGACCATAAAACGGCCACGTCCGTCCACGGTATGTTTCACGAACTGAACAATGATTTCCCAAATAAATTTGCACAATTTGCAGATATTGTTCTGGCGTAATTCTACTTATGGTGAAATGCCAACCAAACTGAGCACAAATCAGATGTCAGCTGTCAAATTGACTCTCTCTGGAGAAAGTATTGCCAATTCGAAAAGCAAACCTCTAAACAAAACACCCTTATATACATATGTATAATCGGCACTAAAAGTTATGTCGATCCACGTCCGCCCGTATGCCACCAGTTTTTGGGACTTACGTTTTGAGCTAGGAAGATGAAATTTGGTACAAAAACCTTGTTAGGACCCAAATCGGTTCAAAAGTACAACAAATTAAAATTTATCCACAATGGGCAAACAAACTGCACAGGCACAGAACGTACCAGGCAACGCAGAAATAGGAAAGAATACCGTCAAGAAGGCTGAGCAGAAACATGAACATTTCACTGGGGCTCAGAAAAGACAAATCGTAGCTATGATCAGAGGCGGTATAGAACCCAAAGAGGCAAAAAGCAAAGAGCGCGCCAGATACGCACATGTGAAAGCTTCAAGGGCAACTCAGGAAGGCGACAGAACTAGAAACAACAAAAGAAATAGGTCAACCGACAACTCAAAAAAGGATCAGGTACCCAAAAAGCACAAAAAGTACTCAGAGCCATCTAAGGGTACAAGTACGGTTGTGCAAAGAAAAAATCCTAACAGTTCGGGTAAGGCTCAGGGAAAAAGTGAAAAAAAATCGCAAAAACCCAAACCTCAAAAAAAACAAAAGAAAAAAGCACCCAAATCCCACTCAGAAGGAAATAAAAAGTAAAGGAAACAGTACGGGAAGCAATCCTGATGCGTAACATATATCCCTGCTGGTATCGAAATGCATAAGGAAATCTGCTTCGCCAGGATTGCAAAGCAAAACACCGGCGCATCCACGTCAGGATGGCGAGCCCTCAGGGCTACGAAAAAAAGAAGCGGTGGAGAAACAATAACATTCTCTGTAGATGATAGATCAAAGAACTACATCATTAAACAGAAATGTAAGTTATTTCTTAACTTCACTCAGATTAAAGTGAGGATAAAGGGATTAGTGAAGCCAGCCGACAACACCAAGTCTGCAGCCTCTGCTAAGAAAAAAGCACTAGTTACTAGTCAATGTCTGATCATCGACATATCCTTTTGGATTTAGACCTAGGCCATATATACTCGGAAACTTGGCTGGTTCTAATAGGAACATAAGAGATATTGATAGTCTAGAACTAACTTGTCATAACCTTTATACAGCAATAACAACAATAATAATTTGACTGTCAACCTGTTTGGACGTGTTTTTCTTTTGCTCCCGTCTCGTGAATTTCCACTTACCGATCAACGCAGCATAATAATAATTCCCTGAAATTGCCCTCTCAGTATTTTTTTTTTTTTTTTGTTCAAAGTGCTTGTCTTCGTAATTTTTGCATTTTCCGTCGTTGTTCGTCGACCTCTTAGTGCGTTTACCTCGCTGTTTATCTTTGTTTATATTTTGCCCATCTTAGCGTTTTTCGCATTTGCCGTAGTTGTTCGTCGACCTCTTAGTGAGTTTACTCAAACTGCTCGTCTAAACTGACCTATCTCAATAATGGAAAAGCAATGTAGTAACGGAAATTGTACCGAAAGCAACGACGTTGAATTGGTGTCTTCTAATTGCCTCTGTTGGAAATAGTTCCATCCCATTTGCACCGGCATCAGCAAAAGATCAGTTACCTATATAAAAGGATTCTCAAATAACTATATTTTCTTTTACGATGAGGGCAAAGAAATTTCCCTCTCTCACATTATGCTCGCTATTAAGTGCAACAGTGACTCAATAAATGAGCTTTTCAACAAATGAAGCTTTCATCCAAGAAAATGCTCCAGCAACTGTCAAAGTTTGACGAAGTCATTAAGTGTGTGGACGACCTAGTGCTAGTGAACTGAATAAGTCTAAGTTCAAAAATATTAACAAGCAGCTTGCGGAGCTAAACGAATCGACCTCAAAAAAATCCCACAACGCGCTCACTAAATCCCACCTTAATGCAGAATTTGCCAAGATCACCGGCCCTCTCTCCATCTTAGTTACTCAAATCGACGAACTTCAGGTATTCCTACGCAATTCAATTCATGCAAATACGAAATTAATGAGTGTGTCCCTGTCAAACCAGTCAGTTGAAATTGAATCTTTGGCTTCTAATATGGCGGTTCACATGAGACGCCTAGAATAGATCGAACTTTACCTTAGATCTTTGAGAGACGAATCGGCTTCGACCAGGTTAGCTGTCATCGATATCGGAGAAGAATTGAAGTTCACTTCTAGCAAACTAGACTTAATCTCCTGCGACAAACAGCCGCCTAATAACAAGTCCCTGCAAGAAGAGCTCTTTAATGCCATTGATCTCGACGTTACCCCTGCTGTACCAGCTCCACTTGCCAGATCTGTTTCACCCACATTACCTGCCGCTGTATACACATTCACCACACGACTGAACAGTTCCCGTCTCACCATCCAAACAAAGTTTTAGCCCCTCCTGATTGCTTATCCATATACTACCAGAACGTAAAAGGTCTTCGAACTAAAACCTCCTCCGTGTTTCTTAATTCCCAAAACTTCCCCTACTACGTTTTTGCTCTAAACGAAACCAATCTGTCCAGTGATTATAATAACAACGAATTATTTACTTCAGACTTCAATGTCTTTCGGGACGTTGGTCTTGAAAATGAAGATAATTCCTCTGGTCGCGGTGGTCTCTTGGCAATACACAATCGCCTCGACTCCACACTCTTTAAAACCTCGCACACCGCTAATTTCGAGTTCATTTGCGTCAAAATAACTATCGCTGGTAGCGACATCTACATCTTCTGGTGCTACCTTCGTCCATCTTAAACAATCCAATGCTACCAACTTGCCATAGATGCAATTGATTCCCTGTTTAACTTTGTAGATCCCCGCGACGTCGTCATAATTTTGGGGGATTTTAATTTTTCTGATCTTCGATAGGTTCTTTTTGACGATGAGACTCACTTTGCCGCTACAAATCCCTCCTCAGATAAGGAGGAACTATTCATTGACTGTGTCTCTGATTCCGGCCTTTACAAGTTGTGACCTAGGGTTGGCCACACAGGCGTCTTCGGTGCGAGTAAGGAGGACGGCGGTACGCTCGCGGTTGCTCGGCTCAGCTCGTCGGACGGGGTGGTTCTTGACCACCTTACTTCAAACCAAATGCTCAGCACATAAAATCTCGTGCCATTTAGATAAAAAAACAAAAGAAGGAAGAAAGCTACTCTACTTTAGACATCGGACGGAATAAAAAAATAGGAAAGTAAGCAAAAGGAAAATCCAAGGGCTTGTCCCCGTGGTCAGGAGAAAGATTGGGAAGGACTCCGCGAACTTACCCTATCTATCCTAAACTAAACCTAGACTAACCTAGCGACTTAAGCTAAATCCTAAAACTAACCCTAACTATCTTAACCCAACCTAACTCTACTCCCTACCGCGTCAATTGTCCTTCCCATTTTCTCTCCCTGCCAAATGGGTTCGTTCGGCACCCGAGGTATGCCTGGTGGATGTGGCAAAAGCTGGCCTGCCCACACTGTGTGTCTAGTGACACAACCAATTGCCATCTCTCTGGCCAATGATTGCGAGAGATGGCCCCTAAACGTGCTTCCCAGTCACGACCTAAGTCAGCAGTGGAGAAGTTCGTTTGTCGTCACTTTACGTCGTCATTGTTCGTAGTCGTCCTGTCCTATCACCGTTCATCTATAGAAGGAAAGAGAAAACAAATTTATCCGTCTTGCAAAATAGAACCACTCAAATTTTTGGTATTGGGCTCATAGCCCTACACTATTTATTATAAATCCAAATTTAGCTATTATCAGAACTAAAACTAGGTCCTATTCTGCCAAGAATGACTCAGTATGCTTCTGTTTCAAAGGTAAAAAAAACGAGTTACTCACGGTTCCTTTTTTTTTTGTTATCCAGGTCCTCCGTTGTCCTGCCGGCAGCACGATGAAGGATGTGGTTTTCTTTCCTTTCCGACGCCTAAGGCACTGTTCGTTCTTCGCAGAATTCACACAAATCCTTAATTTCAATTAAACTTAATTAAAAAAAAAAAAAAATGTAAATCCAGGGAAAATTCAAAACAAATAATTCTATGCAGCCTTCACCTATGCGCACTATGGACTTTTTAAACAAAAATTCTTACTCAGAAGGAGCAGTCACTTCAAGGTAAATTTTTTTTTTTTTTTAGCTTAACTTTAAAATTATTTTTTTTTTTCACTTTAAACTGTTCACTGGACTCTGTGTCCCACGGAGCACCTCCTTGAAGCGTTGAATTTTTCTTGGGGGAGCACCCCTCGCAGCCGTTGTAGCGGACCACCGCCACCGCTATTACCGCCTGCACCGGTATCTTCTTTACAACGGTCCTAGCAGGGAAACGGCAGTCGTCAAGATTTCCGCTACCTGCGCTGCCTAGCGACTCTCAATGCCTATTGGTTTTAAATTTGTTTAATTATTTTGCCCACAGGCACTCCTATGCTTCGCCCTACGTATCTTTATATTGAGTAATTGGCTGCGTACACCTCCTTTAAAGGTACGATCCCCCGATTCCTCTCCACGCCTTCAGGGTTATCTGATTAAAATTAGATTTTTTTTTTTATACTGCTGAAAATTACTTATCCTATGTGCCAAACTCACCTTAGAAAATAAATTGACGAAAAAAAATTGTTCTTTACAGAAAATGTTCTTTACAGAGGGTCTCCGCCTCACTGTATTTGACTTCCTTTTAATTTTTTTTTGTACAGCAAAAAAATTCACTATTAGCGGCAGCGACCAGCTGTTCGACACTTGACTTTACAAAATGATCTTGGGGTCGATGCTCTACCCGTTGCTATGAATCTGGGTTATCTGTTTCCCATTGTCCTACTTTTCCCCTTCTTTTCTTGTTTCTACTTTATCCTCTCTTCGTCAGTCTTTTCCCCCTTTTCTTTGTCAGCTATGAGTAGTGTTTTCCTTTTTCTTTCGGGACATTGAAATGAGAAATTTCCCTTTCCAATGTCCTACGTCTCGTCATTGTCAGTTACAAAAATTTCGTTTGAATAAAAAAATTCCTGAGCGATAACATACATAAATACACTAATCTGACATATAATATTGTTAACTAACTTACCTAACATAACTAATATAACCTACGGCCCTACTCACGTAACTCAAAAACAAAATTTCTGACTAACAAAAACCCATATAAACATATAATATAAAGATATTGACCGAACGAATTCTATGTTATTTTTCTTAGCCCTGAACCACAGATAATTTCCCGATCGCCATTAATATTTTTGCGAGAGAGAGACGGGTGTATCTCCCTCCCTCATGTCAGCTGATTGTTGACATTCTTTTTATTTTCTAATTTTGCGAGGCGAATCGCTGTGTTGTTTTTTTTTTTTTTGTTTAAATAAATAAAAAACCCACCCTTGGATTGGGTGTTTAATCAAAGGGCGGAGGAACCAGCACCATGTGCAAAAGATACATACACGAGACAGAGGACAAGCTGCAGTAGGGATACTGCATGTGGACACCACGCAACCCCAGGTATGTTGGCATTTTTATTTGCTTTTTCTTTTTTTTTTGTGTGATGCATTTTGAATTTTTAATTTGCACATGGAACGACAAAACCCACCCCTGGGATGGGGTGTGTGTGTGTGCGCCCGAACAAGATGATCATCAGCCAATATAAGAGGACGTCGATGAAAATATCGTCGTGGGATCACCGGAGGAATTACTGATTTACTTTTTCTTTTCCTTCCTTTTTTATTTTGTTTGTTATTTGTTATTAGACGAGGTGCAGGCCCTCGTAACAGGCTCGTAAAAAAAAGGGGGCCTGGTTCGTTAGCTTTATTTCATCGCTTTAGCGGCTTGCTCTATCTTTTCGTTTGTTTGTTGTCTTCGCCCAACGTGTGGCAAGGGCCTACGCCCTGAGATGCTCTACCGACTGAGGTTAGCTGGGCACTCATTCACATTCTCGCTAGCAAGCGCGTCAAGTAGTCCTATTATACCTTAAATTAGTAAAATCCAGGTTATCACAGCTTCTATATCACAGCTCTTATATCACAGGTTCTGTCTCACAGGGGCGTATGTGGATGTACCCGTATGCTACCTACAAATCATTATAGGGGTGCCTTTGGATACATCCAGGTCGCCCCGCCTAACACTAATAAATAAACTATAAAATAAGTAAACAGTAATAAATAAACTCTATATGTAAATAAACTATATAATAAATAAATAGACTCTGTATATAAATAAATAATCTCTATAAATAACTAAACTCTATAAATAAATATACTCTATAATAAATAAACTATCTCTATAAATAACTAAATAAATAAATAAATACTCTATCTGTATTACATATCCCAATACAGCTAATCTGTATTACATAACTCATCACAGCTAATCCGGGAACGGCCTGCATGAGTGCGGCAGGATTGTTTAATATCACTTGCTTAGGTGTGCAAATGGTATACGCCCACCTTTTCGCCTCTTAGGTTACCTACTTCATATAGGGAGTTCCCTTTAGCTTTCAAAATAATTGATTTTAGGAACTTGGGCCCTAATTTAGCATTATAATAGTCCGGTGAACTGCTCTGTTTGAAATTTCGTCTATAGACTATCTGTCCTTCCCTATATTTGATGTCTCTGCTTCGAGTATCATAAATCTTTCTTTCTTTCTGGTGTGCTAGCCTTAGATTGTCAAATATTTTATTCCTTATTAACTCTAATTTGTCCTTATTGTCCATAATTTCCAGGTCCATATCTTTGACCGTACCTAGTTTGCGGAGGACATCATACGCTCCCGCGTGTTGTACCATGTGGGTGCCAAACACAGCGTAATAGGGTTCAAACGTAGTCGCATCGTGAACTACACTCCTCAGTGAGAAAGCCGAGTAGCTGACGTGGATGTCCCAGGATTTCTGATCACCGCTTAGGTACGATCTTATCTTCGTCAGCACGGAGCGGTTAATCCGTTCTGACGCATTGGCTTGAGGCGAGTAGATCGCGGTGCGAATATGTTTGACCCCGTATTTTCCCAGAAAGCTGGCAAACAGTTCTGAGATGAATGGATAAACTCCGGTACGCCAAAGATATGGAACACGCTTTCTTCAAGATATTTCACTACCTCAGCAGCCGTTGCCTTCTTAATAGGTTTTAAAAATACAAATTTAGAGAAATGGTCTAGGACTATAAAAATGTGTGTGTGTCCGTTCTTAGTACGTGGGTATGGTCCTAGGAAATTAATGTACAGTCTTTGGAAAGGCCGCTCCGTAATTGTCTGTTTTCCCATCGGCGGTCGAGAAACGATGTTGAGGGGTTTGCTGCACTTGCAGATTTCGCAGGCTTTGACCAAAGTCTGCACATCGGTAGCCATGCCTGGCCAAAAGAACATCTGTCTCAATTTCGACAGAGTCTTTTGGATACCCCCGTGACATGCAGATGGTGAATTGTGTGCAGCTACCACTAGACTACCACGCAACTCCTTCGGAATCCAGAGTTTCCACGCCCTGTCTTCTTGTATAGCGTCGCCAGTTCGTATGTCTGTTCTTTTGTACACGAATCCATCGGAAACACAAACGTCGGGTAGTCGGTCGGTGTTTTCGTTTATTGTCTTCCTTAATTCGTCATACTCCCCCGAGGAAAAGTATGGCGAATTAAGGTCAACCTTCAGCATTACACTCTCAGGATTGAGCTCATCCACGTGAACACGTGAGAGAGTATCAGGGACTACATTTTGGCTATCTTTCCTATGTTCGATCTGGAAGTCAAACCCTTGAAGTTTTAGGCTCCATCTAGCCAGACGGCCAGATAGATCCTTTTGGGTCATTAGCCACTTCAGACTCGCTGATCTGTTATAATAGTGAAAAGTAATCCTTCCACATAGGCCCTGAACTTCTTCACTGACTGAACGGCCGCATAGCATTCAAGTTCCGTTACGCTATAATTCCGCTGGGCAGAATTGAGCTTCTGGGACATGAATGCTATCGGTCGTTCGTTGTTCTCCGTCTCCATTTGGAAAAGCACACTCCCTACACCAGATGTTGATGCGTCGCATTGTATGTAAAATCGTCTTGTGAAGTCCGGGTTCGTTAGTATCGGTGCTGTCACTAGAGTCGTCTTAAGTTTTTGAAAGGCTGTCAGTGCTTCGTCTGTCATGTCGAATGTCTTGCCTTTCTTCAGACAGTCGGTCATTGGGGCTGCCATAGACGCAAAATTTGGAATAAAGCGCCTATACCAGCTCGTCATCCCTAGAAATCGACGGAGTTGTTTGGGAGTCTTTGGTACTGGGAAATTCTCGACCGGCGAAACCTTGCCAGGGTCAGTTCGTAGGCAACCATCGCCGACGATGTAACCCAAGTATTAGATCTCCTTGTAACAGAATTTGCTTTTCTCTACATTTATAGTCAGACCCGCTTCCCTCAGACACTTGGTCACTTCCTGCAGCAATCTGGTATGGGATTCGAAATTTGGAGAACAAACCAAGAGGTCATCGAGATAGACAAAGACATACTCTTTCAGGCGAGAGGGTATGACCTTGTCCGTAAGCCTACACATTCTCTGGGCGGCATTACACAGTCCGAACGGCATAACCGTATACTGGTATAATGGCCTCCCAGGGACTGTGAACGCTGTCTTCTCCCTTGACTTGCGCTCCAAAGGAATCTGCCAGAATGCGTCCTTCAGATCGAAACCTGAAATAAATCTGGTGTCCTGCAACCTACTCAGCAGTTCTTCGATGTGAGGAAGCGGGTAAGCATCTTTCTTTGTCACTTCATTTACTTTTCTTGAGTCCAGGCACAGTCTGTTTTTGCCGGGTTTTCTCACCAGCACCACTGGGGAGCTCCAAGCACTGTTACTCTCTTCTATCACTCCTAGGGAGATCATCCTATCCAACTCGTCATACAAGAGCTTCTGGATCGCAGGTGAAACTGGGTAGTGCCTCTGCTTGATGGGAATCTTCTCGTCGTTCACCTCGATTATATGTTCTTCGAGGCTGGTTCTACCTAGTCCCAACATCGCGCAAGAGGAAAATAGCAGCTTGATTCTCTCCAGTTCTTGAACTTGTGCTGGTGAGAATGCCTGGACCGGAGACCGTTCTTCTGTCGGCGATGGGATGTCGAGTTCGTTGATTATATTCGGAGCGACCTTAAATGTTCTCCAGAAATTAACGCCTAAGTAGAGGACCTGCTGTAAGTTTGGCACAACGAAAATTTCTAATTCATGAGACTTGCCACCCCAGGAGACTACTGTCTTAAATCGTCTGCTGTTCGTATGTCCGTACTCATCCTAGTCATCACTATGTTATGTTTGTCTAGAAAGTCAGTCGCTCCCTTCCCTAAACAACTAATTGAAGCTCCATTATCCAATAGGCCCATGAGCTCCTCACCGTCTATCCTAACCTTAGCGTAAGGCCTATTGTCGTCCGAAATATTTATCACAGTCGCTGCTATATCTCTCTTTCGTCGTCTATTTATTGCACATATTTCCCTTAGCCTCCTAATTTTCAAATAATTCCTGCTCTTCTCCACCGGCGCAGTCAATTCCTCTCCAAAGATACGCTTACTAGCGGCTTTATACTCCTGCAGGCGTTGGTGAAGACTCTTCCTTTGTGGGATTTCCTTCTACGAGGAGGTACCATCACCTTCTGGAATCCTCTTCAAAATTTGGAAGTTTTCTCCTCGCTTTCCGGGAGTGTGGTCTTTGTCGGCTGGTTCGTCCCGGTCGCACTGCCGACTCTCAGGTTTCCCTGGCACTGTGTGCAACTTAAGTTAATATTCCTTTGACCACAACTAAAGCACGTCAGACTATGGAAAGTAGACTGACACGCCGACGGAGTTGAAGCAGGACTCCTAGTCAGGTCTGTTCTGTTAGTCGGGTTCGTATTGTTTGTTCTGTCAGTCTTCATGTAAGTTCGCTGTCTGTCAGTCCTGTTACGTTGAAGCGCAGCAATTGCTACTTCTTCGTCCTCTAAATCCCTAAAATCTTCCCTATCTCTAAAAGTTCCCTGGTCTCCTAACTCGTTAACTTGTCTTCTAAATTTCGTCTCCCTAGTCGTCAAGTATTTCTCCGCGCGCCTGCATTCATCCCTTAATTCTTGGATGCTCGTAATAGAGCTCCCGAAGATTAGCGTCGCTACCCTGTCCTTAATGTTACTTCGGAGGATGTCTACTAGGTCAAGTTCGTTCTGTCGACTCGTCATCTGTAGTACTATCGTCCGTACGTCGCTGTATAGGTCGTCAAATTACTCTTGGGGTTGCTGCCTCCTATCCATTATGGCCCTCAAAATTTCATGGTCCCTAATATTATTTTTAAATTGTTTTAACAATTCCCCCTTAAGTCGCTGGTAGCTCAGGCCCCTATCACCTTCATTTTCTTGCAGAAACTGCCAGAACCACCTCTCTGCAGGACCGCTTACAAGGTGGTGGAAGTGGGTGAACAGATGGTGGTCGCTAATACCGTTTTGGCGTTGCAAAGTCTCCACGCGAAACTGGAAACTTTCTACTGACATCGTCTTTGGTGTCCCGTCAGACTTAATGCCCCACTTGTGGATGTCCACCTTCCGTTCTGAAAACCGTGAAGAGAACGGTTCGGTGTATCGTGGAGCCTGGTCACACAGCGGGTCATGTAGTGGTCGTCCTTGTGGTGGCGGGTTGAAAGTTGGTCTGTTTAGTGTCGTCGTTGGTTGATGTAAGAATTCCGTCAAGTTGAGTGGGTGCGAAGGAGTGGACTGTCCTTGTCGAGTGTTGTCTTCACGTCGGTCGTTCGTTGTCGGTGGTTCCCTCTGCGCAGCTGCGGAGAGCTCCAGGTTGCAGATCTTGTCGTTGATCGCCTTGATGTTTTCCTGGAAAGTAATCATCATGTCTTTCATACTTTCGGCGAACACCGACATGATCTCAACCTGGTTCTTTTTTACCGCTTGAGAGACCACCTTTTGTATTTCTTGTGTTATTCGTTTTGTGTCCTCCACAGTCTTACTCCGCAGGTCAGTTAGGTCGTCTTCGCCGTCAGAAATTTGTTGTCCGACCCTGGTCGCTGCTACAGATGCTGTCGCTTGGTTGTCTAGCGACAGACTTAGCCGTTGGTTGCGTTGTCCTACCAGTTCTCTGGGTTGTAGTCTTGTGTCTGTTGTATTTCGTCCGTTTTGTACGTCGTACAAGTCAAGTAGGTCATGTTCATTTGGAAGGGATCTTCTCTCTAAGTCCTCGCGGAGCTCTACCGTGGACCGAGTTACCTTCTGCCTGGTCGTCGCATTATGGTCTGTCATGTTAAAGTTCGTAGGGTAATTTCCGTCGTCTTGGCCAAAGAACAGATAGTCGTCGTTTGTTCCTTGTCTTGCGTAATTGCCCTCAGTCCCTGTAGCAGGTGGCAAGTCATATCCGTCAGTTCCCTGTTCGCGTTCCAACCTTGCCCTTAAACGCGTTACACGCATTCCTGACGGAAGTGCTCCTTGGGACCCAGTGTTCTTAGGTACTGCCCCTAAATTCCTATTCTCTCCCTCCATGGTAAACAAAATTTCAATAAATTCTACTTCAAATACCAAAACAAAAAATTAAAAGCGAACCCTTACTAAAAGGTAGTGAAGTTCAAAGAAAAGGTAAAATAATAAAGAAAATGCAAAGGAGAATATAAAAAAAAATAGAAAACTCAGGTGATAATAGAAAAGAAAAAAATAAAAAAAATTGTAAAAAAAAATTCCAACAAAAAATGGTATTAAAAGATGAATAGAGTTAATAGTAAAAAAAAATAGGTAGTAACAGTAAAAAAAAATAATTATAGTAAAATTCAAAAAAAAGGAAAGTAAAAAAAAAATAGAATAAAATACAAAAAAAATCAAAGAAAGAGAAAATGAAAAGTAGTAAAACGAAATAAAAATATAAAAAATCCTTAAAATATGTACAGTGTACAGTGGTGTATTATATTCATGCTTTGGTGTGTGGATTATTGGTCAGGTTTTCCAGCAACCATTCTGTAGATGTGAGTCTGTCCGTACACGTTAGGGTAATGTCAGTATCGTCGGGTAGTGACTGGTGCCTCGGATACTTGACGAGGTGCTAAAGTCGATCCATTCCTTCCTTACCACTACTTGCTATCAGGTAATACCCAATAGAAGGCTGGCCAGGATTTCCCAGATCAACTCCAACACGGACAAAGCTTCGCGGCTTATGCTTGTGCCTCACGAAGAATATGACTACAGGTCACCATTCTAGGACAGCAGCTAGCATTTGGCCTTTCCACCTTGTCCCGCTCTTTGCTTATTCACAGACCTCCAATTACCTCACGGGATCCACTAGCTTAAAGCCTGAGGATTGGATAGCTGTCTTCAGTCTGTGACTAAGCAAGGAGCATTTACAGCCCTTGAATGTAAAAGACAGGAAAGTAAAAGTAAATATTTAAAAATGAAAAAAAACTAATCGCGAATGAGGCTGATTGATATGAGTCCAAGGTGACGACTTTCGAAGAAGAGAAAATCTTTCCATTGGAGTCGCAATCGTGCCTCTAATAGCCGGTGTTGGTAAAAATAGCGTTGGGCGCCATTGTTGTGAGCTAGGATTGGCCACGGAGGCGTCTTCGGTGCGAGTAAGGAGGACGGCGGTACGCTCGCGGTTGCTCGGCTCAGCTCGTCGGACCTTACTTCATACCACCTGCTCAGCACACAAAATCTCGTGCCATTTTGATAGAAAAACAAAAGAAAGAAGAAAGCTACTCTACTTTAGACATAGGACGGAATAAAAAAATAGGAAAGTAAGCAAAAGGAAAATCCAAGGGCTTGTCCCCGTGGCCAGGAGAAAGATTGGGAAGGACTCCGCGAACTTACCCTATCTATCCTAAACTAAACCTAGACTAACCTAGCGACTTAAGCTAAATCCTAAAACTAACCCTAACTATCTTAACCCAACCTAACTCTACTCCCTACCGCGTCAATTGTCCTTCCCACTTTCTCTCCCTGCCAAATGGGTTCGCCCGGCACCCGAGGTATGCCTGGTGGAAGTGGCAAAAGCTGGCTTGCCCACCCTGTGTGTCTAGTGACACAACCAATTGCCATCTCTCTGGCCAATGATTGCGAGAGATGGCCCCTAAACGTTACGTCGTCATTGTTCGTAGTCGTCCTGTCCTGTCACCGTTCATCTATAGAAGGACGGCCCGACCGGCCATCTACACACCAAAAGAAAAAAAAAATATCTGCACATTAGTCTCACAAAATAGAACCACTCAAATTTTAGGTAGTGGGCTCATAGCCCTACACTATTTATTATAAATTCAAACCTTACCTATAATCGGAACTAAAACTAGGCCCTATTCTGCCAAGAATGACTCAGTATGCTTCTGTTTCAAAGGTAAAAAAAACGAGTTACTCACGGTTCCTTTTTTTTTTTTTTTGTTATCCAGGTCCCCCGTTGTCCTGCCGGCAGCACGATGAAGGATGTGGTTTTTTTTTTTGCGGGGTTAGACGCGACGCCTAAGGCACTGTTCGTTCTTCGCAGAATTCACACAAATCCAACAAAACACTTATCCTAACCTTAACTAAATTTCAAGATTTAAACTTAATTCAAACAAACAAAAAAAAAAAAATCCAGGGAAAATTCAAAACAGATAATTCTATGCAGCTTCACCTATGCGCACTATGGACTTTTTAAACAAAAATTCTTACTCAGAAGGAGTAGCAGTCACTTCAAGGTAAATTTTTTTTTTTAGCTTAACTTTAAAAATTTTTTTTTTTCACTTTAAACTGTTCACTGGACTCTGTGTCCCACGGGGCACCTCCTGGAAGCGTTGAATTTTTCTTGGGGGAGCACCCCTCGCTGCCGTTGTAGCGGACCACCGCCACCGCTATTACCGCCTGCACCGGTATCTTCTTTACAACGGTCCTAGCAGGGAAACGGCAGTCGTCAAGATTTCCGCTGGGACCTGCGCTGCCTAGCGACTCTCAATGCCCATTGGTTTTAAATTTGTTTAATTATTTTGCCCACAGGCACTCCTATGCTTCGCCCTACGTACCTTTATATTGAGTAATTGGCTGCGTATACCTCTTTTAAAGGTACGCTCCCCCGATTCCTCTCCACGCCTTCAGGATTATCTGATTAAAATTAGATTTATTTTTTTTTATACTGCTGAAAATTACTTATCCTAGTCCTGTGCCAAACTCACCTTAGAAAATAAATTGACGAAAAAAAATTGTTCTTTACAGAAAATGTTCTTTACAGAGAGTCTCCGCCTCACTGTATTTGACTTCCTTTTAATTTTTTTTTGTATAGCAAAAAAATTCACTATTAGCGGCAGCGACCAGCTGTTCGACACTTGACTTTACAAAATGATCTTGGGGTCGATGCTCTACCCGTTGCTATGAATCTGGGTTATCTGTTTCCCATTGTCCTACTTTTCCCCTTCTTTTCTTGTTTCTACTTTATCCTCTCTTCGTCAGTCTTTTCCCCCTTTTCTTTGTCAGCTATGAGTAGTGTTTTCCTTTTTCTTTCGGGACATTGAAATGAGAAATTTTTTACAAAAATTACAAAAATTTCGTTTGAATAAAAAAATTCCTGAGCGATAACATACATAAATACACTAATCTGAAATATAATATTGTTAACTAACTTACTTAACATAACTAAATAACCTACTACCCTACTCACGTAACCCAAAAACAAAATTTCTGACTAACAAAAACCCATATAAACATATAATATAAAGATATTGACCGAACGAATTCTATGTTATTTTTCTTAGCCCTGAACCACAGATAATTTCCCGATCGCCATTAATATTTTTGCGAGAGAGAGACGGGTGTATCTCCCTCCCTCATGTCAGCTGATTGTTGACATTCTTTTTATTTTCTAATTTTGCGAGGCGAATCGATGTGTTTTTTTTTTTTTTTTTGTTTAAATAAATAAAAAACCCACCCTTGGATTGGGTGCTTAATCAAAGGGCGGAGGAACCAGCACCATGTGCAAAAGATATATACACGAGACAGAGGACAAGCTGCAGTAGGGATACTGCATGTGGACACCACGCAACCCTGTTTTTTTTTTTTTGTTATTTCTTATTAGACGAGGTGCAGGCCCTCGTAACAAAGTTAAGCGGCGTTACTAATTACTTTCGACCTTATTTTCTCATCAGATGCCCACAATTGCGTCGTATCAGCGAGCAACCACCTTCTCTCTAAATTAGACCGCTACCACCCACCTCTATCTCTCACATTTTTTTACAACAACGGTAATAAAACGGTACACTCTGAAAACTCATACAGTTTTAATTTTCGTAAAGCAGACTTCATAAAACTGAATAACCTTTTAACTAACGTTAATTTCAATGTTATTTTTGAAAATCCTAGCATTACTATCGACGGTGCTCTTGTTTGTTCTACGCCGAAATCTTCAACTGTTTCACACAATCTGTTCCATTCGTGCTCCAGAAGAACTCCTCGTCGTCCCCACGCTGGTTCACCAAAGAATTGCGCTCGCTTCGCAATAGAAGAAATAAACTTTGACATACGTACCTTAAATCTCGTTCGCACTCTGACTTTTCCAATTACCTCCACGTATATATGCACTTTTCCGAAGTCTGTGAATCTCTATATCTCGAATATTTAGACCAAATCCAGCATACCTTGATCTCCGATCCGAAACGATTTTTCCAATTCATCAACACAAAAAGAAAATCTGACAACTATCCATCTACTTTAAAATTATCTAACACTTTCTCCGGTGATCCTAAGATAGTCGCAAATTTATTTGCTCACTTTTTCACCCAATCATTTTGCAACCATGGGCTTGAAGTTGATCTTAGATACTTCTCCTACATGAAAATCTGTACCCAAACCTCGTTAGTCTCCGTTGACATAACCGTGGAAACACGTGAAAGAAAAGATAACAAAACTCAAGAACGAATACTCTCCTGGTCCTGATGGTATCCCTTCAATAGTACTGAAAAATTGCTTGAACCATCTAGCCCAACCCCTCACGGCTCTCTTCCAAATATCTATCGCACAAGGAGTCTTCTCCAAGCTTTGGAAGAGCTCTTACATAATTCCCTTTCACAAAAAGGGTCCCAAGAATGAAATCTCCAATTACCGGCCCATTGCTAAACTCTCCTGCGTTCCTAAGCTCTTTGAAAGCATTGTTAACGATACAATGTTCTTCCATTGTAAGTCTATCTTTTCCCCTAACCAGCACAGATTTCTTAAGGAAAGGTCAACAACTACTAACTTAACGGAATTCGTATCTAACACTCTCTGTGCATTAGAGGATGGCAAAGAAGTTGTAATTGCCACAGATTTTAGTAAGGCCTTCAACAAAATCTCGCATAGAATCATTCTTTTTAAACTCAAATCCCTTGGCTTCCAACTGGGTTTAATTGGGTGGATTAAATCCTACCTTGAGGAACGTCAATACAAAATTCTATTTAGGTCGGCTGTATGCGATCCCATTAAAGCCACTTCCGGGGTCCCTCAAGGTAGCCATCTTGGTCCCCTGATTTTCATTTTGTCAATTAACGACGTTGACTTCATCATCAAAGACTCTTATCTATCCATCGTGTGGGTGGGTGGTTGGCCGTGGTGTAGTGGTAACATCAACGCTTGTCACGCTCTTGGTTCGCGGTTCAAATCCTGATCTCAAGAATCATCTATTTATTTCGTCTGAAATAAATAAAAAAGTCGATCAATTGCAAAAGCTTAGTCAACTCTACTGCGAAGGCATAACACTGGCAGTAGGGTGGTCATATGGCTTAAATGCAACTTGATCGTGATGATGACATCAGGTGGAGGGAAAAAATACTGTGAATCATGAGCAACGACAAAAAGCAAAACAAACAAGCTCCTCAGTTATCTGGACGCCACCCTTGGAGTTTACTGAAACTTAATACCACCTAAGTTTCAAACCCACTACACCAATCTTTCTTTCTCTCTCTCTCTCTCTCTCTCTCTCTCTCTCAATTTCTTCAAACGCCGGTGCCCTGAAATAATTTAATGGTATTCATATCCCATTTGGCGAGCGCAAATTATAAAAAAAAAAAAAATCCACCTACGCTGATGACATGCAAATCTTCATTTACATATTAAACCTCGTTGACTCTCGCCCACTTCAAGCTGGCTTGAACAACTTTTCAACTTGGTGTCAAAAAAATTTTCTTGAGCTCAACGTCAACAAATGTCAAGCTATTACATATTCCCGAAAGCGTCTTCCAGCCCCTACATCCTACTTCATCTCTGACGAGCTCGTCTCTTTTTTAAATTTATTGCGCGATTAGGGTGTTATCTGCGACAGAGAACTAAATTTCCGCTGTCATATTGATAACATTATTAGAAGAGCCAACTCTGCGCTCGGTTTCGTAAAACGCTGGTCTAAAGAATTCTCGAACCCCTACGTCACGAAATCTCTCTACTTCACATTTGTTCGGCCAATCCTTGAATATGCTAGCCAAGTATGGTCCCCGTATCATGATACCCATTCCCTACTTAATAGAGTCTGTTCAACGCAGGTTCATCCGTTTTGCAATTCGCGGTCTTTCTTGGTCTGACAGATATATCTTACCCCCCTATGAGAATCGGTTGAAATTAATTAACGTACAGCCACTTGAAATACGTCGAGAAATTGCAGACATACTCTTTGTACATCAGCTTTTAGCAGGAAACATCGACTGCCCTAATCTGCTCCAAATGATCCCCCTTAACACTAACCCACGCCTCCTGAGGTCTGTACCAATCTTCCGTCTCAATTTTCATCGCACCAATTATGGCTGTAACGAACCAATGTCTAGAATGCTACGTTTGGCCAACAACAGCTCTTTTGATTTTCACTGTATCAGATTTGCACTCAGAAACGCCCTCCAGAATTTCACTTCCACTCCTCCGCCCTAATCACTTTATTTTTAGTTTTAAGATTAGTTTTTAAGTACTTAGCCTTAGTCTTAAGTTGTATTTAGTAATAGTCTAGTTTTTGTGTAGTTTTTAAGTTCTGCTTGAATTAAGCTAAGCTAAATAAGTTACAACAAATTCATACCATCAAGCATGCCCAGAAAAAGTAAAATCAGGCAAGCGGCTTACACCATGGTGGAATAATAAACTCGCCAAATTGAGAGCTGAAACCAGAAAGCTTTTCAACAGAGCGAAACGCAATGGAGAATGGGAAATATATAGGGAAACCCTAACCAGATATAACCTGGAGATTAGAAGAGCTAAGAGAGAATCATGGAAGAGCTTCTGCAAGAATCTCTCTGATACTCGCAGTAGCTCCCATATCCACAGAATTATTTCTAAACACCACACTAATCAGATCGGGTTACTGAAAAGACGGTTGCGGAAAGCGGTCTACAGATGCTGGAACTCTTAGCCAAAACGCACTTTCCAGGACCTTTCCTTGCTCCTATTTCCCCAGATGATCTTCATCAGGTAAGGATCAATAGACCAACCAGAGAAGACTGGAAATGAGCTAAGGAAGAGATGGGCAATAAACTCATTCCAACCTTTCAAAGCCCCAGGAGAAGACGAAATATTTCCAGCACTCCTACAAAAGGGCACCCCTCTCATAACACCAATACTGATTAACATCTTCAGAACTAGTTATGCGTGGGGTCACATACCAAATAAATGGAAAGAGGTTATCGTAAAATATATACCTAAACAGACCAACAGATCTACCAAAATCATATCGACCGATAAGCCTTACCTCCTTCTTCCTCAGGACGATGGAGAAAATTATTATTTTTTTTTTTTTTGGAAGGGGAAATCTTCTAAAAGATACTGACTAAATATTCGGTTGGTTAGTATGCCAGATTTCTACTGACTAAAACCATCTCCCTTTTATAAACACTTTTTTATACCCCGCGGTACCACCTCCAGGTATTCCTTTTCTTGCTTTCTTCGGATGTCTACGTGGCCAGTCTCTTAGGCTATCCTTCTTTCCCGCTCCAGTCGTCTAAGTTCATTCGAGATGTATTTTGTGTAGGTGTCTCCTGCATCCCATGGATGTATAAATTCATAAAAATCAACATGCCATCAACCTGGGAAATCAACTACTCATTCTCTTCAGAACCTCACATCAAGAATTAATAAATCGCTTGGAGACAAAGCAATAACGGTAGGTTGCTTTCTCGATATCGAGGGTGCCTTTGACAACACCGATCACGCCCAGATATGCAGATGTATCCTAAACATAGGAGTAGACAATAATATTGTATATGTAAATGGATAAAAGGTATGCTAGAAGACAGGAAAATAAAAACTACACTCGGCAGCCATAAACTGAAAGGATGCCATTAAGAAGGAGTTCTCTGCCCTTTACTATGCTCCTTCATAGTCAATGAACTGCTGACAATGCTCGACAACGATGGCTTTTATGTCCAAGGGTACGCAGATGACATTGCTATCCTAATCAGAGGTAAATTTGAAGAAACAACCTCGGGAGGGCATGGAACTTGCTGGTGCAGGAAAGTTAAATGTCGACCTCAGGAAAAGTACCATAATTATATTCATTAGGAGAAGAAAGCTCGATAGGCTCAGAAAACCCACACTCTTTGGTGAAACAATAGAATTCTCAAAAGAAATCCAATTCTTTGGGGTGAAAAACTCACAAGGAATTTTCATCTTAATAAAGCCATAGACAAAGCCAAGATCTCCCTGTGTCAAACAGAAGTCATCTTGGCAAGAACTGTGGACTAAATCCCAAAATGATTTGAAACGCTCTCTCTGCGACTTCTTTTGGTCGAAATAAAAGACGTTAATTAATTTACAGAAACTAACCTTCATGTCAATTCTATTCTATCTCTTTTACAATTTTGGTTTTACTTCGGCTCCGTTGACGTCATTTGTCCACTAGATCAATAAGGCGAATCCCCGACAATCCCAGGGTCCGCTTCTTAAATACCCATCAGGCGTGGGGACTTCTACGTTGGCGCAGTGTGCGCGTTCCCTCTTCTCGCTGGCTCAGTGTGCGTGGCCCTCTCTCGCTGGCGCAGTATGCAGGTTGACTCCGCTGGTGGTGCTTGTGATGGTGTTGTTGGTGTGGGGAAGGTGCCCGAGGGTGGCAGATTAGGACTGTGGTCTGACGAACACATGTGGCGAGGTGACTTCGCTACAGACTCTCTGGATGTATACAGCCATAGCGAGACCTATTGTCACATACGCAGCTTACGGTGGCAAAAACCAAACAAAGGTCCATACATGCCAGGCTCAATAGATTACAAAGTCTAGCTTGTGTGTGTGCTACAGAAGCCATGAAATCTACTCCCACAGCAGCGCTAGTAGTCATCCTAAATCTGCCACCACTTCACCTTTATATCATGAAAGAAATTATGATTAATTATATGCTCATCACAGAGGATGAAAAGAATACATGATCTATTCATTTTGACCTTGTACAAGAAATCAAAGAGAATGAACTACTTGAAATAAGTATAACAGACAAATATCTGCCACAACGTCAAGGTAGCATTTACAGATAGAAGTACCTGGGAACAGAATAAACCTACATTTACTAGCGATTCTCATGTATGGTACATAGATGGATCCAAAAGAGATGAAGGAATTGGGGCCGGAGTATATGGACTAAGCACGAATACTCTCCTATATGCAAGTATGGATAAAAGTAGCTCAGTATTTCAAGGCGAAATACATGCAATAGAGCTGTGTTTCCGGGAGAACATAAACAGATCTATAACCAACAAGAATATTTATATTCTCTCAGATAGTACGAGTAAAGCCGCGTTGCTTGTAATTAAACCATATGAAATTACCTCAAAACTAGTATGGAATTTGGGGATCTGCGTTGCGATTGATCGGGAAACTACTGACTGCTCAAAACAATCAAGTTCGTGATGAAGTGCTTGCTTTACCTCCTAGTGGTGGTCCCCGGGTAACTACACGTATGCGTGTAGGCTAAAATTGCAAGTGCGGGTTGTCTAGGGCCTTGATTCTAGACTAGGTAACGTGGGCCAGCAACCTGCGTTACCGAACCCTGATCGCTACAGAAACCGACACTATGCCTCGGATTAGGAATGATCACATGTTGACGACTTTTGGCTATTGTACCCAGACAAAGATAGGTTTCTGGAATGTGAAGACGCTTCTCGACTCGGGAAGTGAAGGACCTCACAATGCCAGATTCCTTCAATTGGAAAAAGAATTCATGCGATATAGACTGGACATTTTGGGGGTAAGCGGAATCAGATGGTTAGAAGCGGGTGAGTACCAGTCCCCAACGTATAACACTGTACTACTCTATTCCGGAAGACCATCTGGAATCTAACCCCAACAGCACGTAAAGGCCTAATTTCCTGGCAACCTTATGGTGATAAGATTATGTCGGCCAGATTCCGGACTAGAGTACGACGCGTCACAATCATACAGTATTATGTACCAACGGAGGGCTCGTCTGAGGACGAGAAGGAGAGCTTCCACAATATCTTAAGCGCCGTCTTCAATACAACATCAAATGGAAACATTGTCATAGTGATGGCTGATTTGAATGCCAAGGTAGGCAACAACAACGAAGGGCTCAAACATGTAATCGGGAAGAATGGACTAGGCAACCGCAATGACAATGGCGAAATGTTTGTGGATTTCTGCAATGCCAACCGCCTTGTGATAGGTGGCACCATGTTTGAGCACAAAACCTGCCACAAAGTCAGCTGGGTTTCCAACGACAGGCAAGCAACCTCCAATGAAATTGACCATTTTGCTATCAGCCGCCTCTTTGAAGTCTCCTGGACGTCCGAAACAGGCGAGGGGCAGATGTGGGGATAGCACGACATCACCATCTTATGATAGCTACTCTTCAACTACGCACTGCTGCCGTTCGAAGATCCCACGCAATACAAGAATGCCCAGGTTCAACATTGATAGACTTAGTGATCCCTCAGTGCGCCAACAATTAAGGGAGCACATTTCGCAAGGTGTGGAAGCAATCAGCAGCTCACTACCCACAACCATCCAAGACCATTGGTGTGCTGTGAAAAATGTTTTTACATCTGGTGTTGAAAGAATTGTCGGTCGATCACAGGAAAGGCATAGGGCATGGTTTTCCGAGGATACCTGGACACGGATTGACGAACGAAAACAGCTGAAAGCTCGCATTGCAGCCGCTCCAGCAGCAGGGAGTAGTGAGCTAGAGTCCCTATATCGCATGAAGATGAGAGAAGTTCAGAGTAGCGTGCGACGTGACAGGCGCAACTACATCAACGCGCTGCTGTAGCTATAATAATAGATTCCTGGAGCGAATCAAACAACATCTCGAAGACACACTCGATACCGAACAAGCAGGTTTCCGCTCTGGATCCTCCTGTGTCGACCACATCAACACCCTGCGGATTATCATCGAACAGTGCATTGAATATCGATCGCCACTTCACCTACTGTTCATCGATTTTGAGAAGACGTTGGATAGTGTTAACAGGGAGTTTATTTCGCGTGCCTTACGCAGGAGAGGTATTCCTGATAAATAAATTGCTATTGTCAAAGCTACTTACGAAGGGTCCAAATGTCACTTTCTGCACAGAGGAAGGTTGTCTGAGGAATTTGAGATCCAAGGTGGGGTAAGACAAGGCTGCATTCTTTCACTAATACTATTCCTATTGGTGATTAGCGATGTGCTTCGTTCAGCTTTGTCGATGAGAAACGGAGGAATTCGATTGACTCTCACATCCCAACTTAAACATCTCGACTACGCTGACGACGTATGCTTACTCTCTCATAGAATTATGGACCTCCACCAAATGACAGCAGATGTGGAGAGGGAGGCTGGCGTCGTCGTAAAAACTAAAATTATCAGTCTTGGAACGAACTCATCGGCTCAAATATGCATTGCTGGACAACCGGTAGAGATAGTAGAGGATTTACATTATCTTGGGAGTATTGTCTCGACCGATGGTGGAACCGAACTGGATATAGCCAACAGAATCGCCAAAGCAAAGTCCGCGATCGGGATGTTGGCGAAGTAATGCAATCAGTTTGAACACCAAGCTAAGACTGTTCCGCTCCAACGTTTAATCTGTGCTGTTATATGGTTGCAGCACGTGGAGAGTGACCACCGCTATCACCAAAAAGCTGCAAACGTTCGTTAATAGGTGCCTGCGCAACATCTTAAGGATTTTCTGGCCCAATCGTATCTCTAACGAACATCTTTACGAGAGAACCGGTCAGGAACCAATAGGCACAACCATCCAACGACGGAAGTGGCAGTGGATTGGTCACACGCTCCGAAAAGGTGTCAGCTCCATAGCGAACCATGCTATGCAATGGAACCCCTTAACTCAGGACGGCAGAAGACCTGGTGGTCCAAGGAGAACATGGCGCAGAGCAGTCGAGAAGTAAGCACGGCAGTGTGGGAAAAGCTGGAGAGAGCTGAGAAACATTGCCAGAAACCGTACACGATGGCGCGTAGGCGTAGTCGAGACCCTAGGACCCACAAGGGGATATAGGACATAAGTAAATAGAAGTAGTATGGAACTGCCTTCAACTGCTTATAACATTAACTAGCACAGAGTTCATCTCATTTGGGTACCTGGCCACAAAGGTTATGAAGGTAATGAAAAAGCTGATGAACTAGCTAGAAAAGGGTCCGCATCAAACTTCATGATGCCAAGACCATTCTGCGGAATGCCCAACAGCACTTAGCTTAAAGAAAAAGCGCATCATTACTGGATGGAGACTGAAGATAATAGACAGGCCAACAAATTCTTGCCAAATGCTTCCCACTTAAGAACGAAATACCTCTTACAACTAAGTAAGAGTCAGATTCGCTTGGTCACAGGTTTCTTAACGGGACATTGCGGAGTTAAAAAACACCTCATGGCCATGGGAATAGCACGAGTTGACGTAAAAAAAGAATGTGCAACGAAAACAAAGAATCAGCAGAACAAATACTTTGCCACTTTGACTGTCTTATCAGAACACGTCATCGATTCCTAGATAGCTTCTACCTCAAAGCAGAATAAATATCTGCCACCGCACCCAAAGACATAGCCGGATTTATCATAAAATCAAACATCATGAATGAGCTTTAATTAGAGGAAATCGCAATAGGCCCACTTGGGGCCGCAGTGATAAGGGACTAGCTTCCTCCTCGATCATCAATCTAATCTAATCTACACATTTCAAGTGTCTTGGTTCGACCGTAATTTGAGTTAATTAGACTGGGCTACGAGTATAAAGAAAAACTTTTGCTTGTCATCCACTCCAACATAACTTAAACACTCAAAAAACACAACAATTAGACTTAAAAGTTATAACAGCAAAAAATCTTGAGCGAATGAGAAAATCTTCTTCCTTTAACATTAAAATATTGCTTGCAAACAAGAATAAGTGGAAAAACACTGTTGTTTAAGGATCCTCAATCCAATTGCTGGCACAGAAAAGCGTTCAGGAAATTGACATTCATGGATGAGTGCCAACAGCCTAAATGGACAGATTATTATTGACGTTAAATGAAACTATACGAATTCAACAGGCTATTCAACTTCATTATTAACTTAATTTAAACTTGGCACAGTCTTTAAAATAAAAACATATAAACTACTTCAGTACCTACATAAAATCTAAGAACCCGTTTGGGTTAAATGCCATCATTTTAAAAGTAAGTTGGCGAAAGCACTTATCCGAACTCGACTTAACTACCGTTAAGTGTTAAAAAGTAGTAAATCGCAAATATGTCTGAAAATATTTAGATTTTAACGATATTTTGAGATCGGATTACTACAAATTTTTTTAATTACAGTAAAACTCTCACAAGTTGCGCACCTGCGAAGTAAAGAATATAATATATTTACATGATTCTATCTTGTAACTGGGCGGAAATTTTGCTATTTTATCTCATCTCACATATTAATAAACCTGCGAAAGGCCACAAGCAATGCGTGTCAGCACATTTGTACGTACATACTTATGTATGCACACAGTCGGGCTTGCTTTCATTTATACAGAACACCAGAGTCCCAGTACATAAAATTCTATCCCAATGAGGTCCTATACAACAGGGCTAACCTAATAAGAGTGGATAATTTCGTTATCAAGCTGATTCGAAGGCACATTGAAAGAGCAATGAGCTCGACGAACAACCTGATCTCCGGGGCTTATTACCCCAATTACGAGTATCATGAGAGAGTGCGCCTTAACGGCTTTGTTCCCCCAGAGGCATTCCTCTATTTTGATAAGAAGGGTCTGATCCAGGACAGATTGGAGGTGCCGCTAATCTTCCACGTTGCTCGGACAGCTGTGGATAGGCGACTCAACTACGACAGAGACGTTGCACACGGCAGTGTGGAGCGTCTCCGGTTTAGTAGGGCGGTATCGGGTCGCGATGTTGAGGACGTACTACGTCAGTACGGTCATTTCAGGTGGCTAGCCGAAAGAGAGGAAACTAGTTGGCTGTTCTTGCCCATGGCCGACTTACATAGTTTTACGTTTAGGTATTTTATACATAAAAAAAAAAATATATAAGTTCATCATCACAGCACTTACATAGATGGAAAAAAAATAAACAGCACTTGATAAAATAATTATATATAAAAAAAAAAAAGTACGTATATAATTACGTAAGGTAAAGCAAGATAAATTAAGGTAGAATAAGATAGTTTAAGATTTATTTTAAGGTAGTTTGTTAAGTTATATATATAAAAAAAAAAAAAAAAAAAAGGTCATTTACTAAGTTTTTTGTATAATAATTTTCTTAGTAAAAATTAAAATTAAATTATTAAAATTAAAAAGAAAAACTAAATAAACAACCAATTTTCAAGTTCGTTACGTCGAAAGACATAGCTTTAAGTGTTAGGTTTAGCTTAGAGCGCCCGCATAGGGCCAGTAAGTTAGAATAAGAATAGTTAAGTTAGTTAAGTTAGTTTTAAGCGTCTTTTTGTCTAGCAATTAAGTTATAATGAATTTAAAAATAAAAAATGCATTAAAAATGTATGAAATGAAGTGAGGCAAATAATATCCCGGACAAGAAGCATATTTCAGCAACCAAGAGCGCCATCTATTTGTTCGAACATGCGTTTTAAAGCTTGAATCTTTCTCTACTATCTGTCAAATTATTTTTCCAGATCACCTTTTCATTTGATGTTGAAGTTTTCACATGGAACAAAGAGCGGTCATGAAGTCCCACGCAAAATTTGGTAAAAAATGCATCATTCCGATTGATGCAACAAGTGTTCCGTGATGATTGTGATGAAGTTTTGAAGCGTTTGATGTCCAGAATCCATCGTATTCGACCCGAATATTGTACGATAATGCACCGAGTCACACAGCACTCATTGTTCGTCAATTTTTGGCTCGAAGTCAAGTGTGTGTGTTAAATTATCCGCCGTATTCACCTGATTTGGCACCTTGCGATTTCTCTTTGTTTCCGAAATTGAAATTGAAGTTGAAAGGATGCTTTATTTACGACATTCCGACCATTCAAGCAGCTTCGATAGCTGCACTGAAGTCAATTCTGCAATAAGAGCTAGAGCAGTCATTTGAATCACTATTGAATCGCTGTAACAAGTGAGGTATGTGGTCCAAATAAGGCTCAGAACCTAATAAGGCTCAGTGTGCAAAAAGTGGCATAACCGACAAGCAACAGGAATTATATTTTAAATGTGCTTGTGACCACCTATGTCTACACTAAAATCGATGGAAATTTCCATCTGACGCAATTGTGTTTTTTCTTACAGTCGATACTCGTACAAGTTAGTGAATGTGCACGCACGCCCTTTTTTATAAGAAAGTGGTTTTTGTAATTGATTTTATTGCAAATAATAATTCGGGTAAGTCTAGTTTTTACACTAAATATATTACATATAAAACTAAGGTTTAGTATGGTTTAAGTATTATTTTAATCCTTTGAGTAGATTTTCGTTAAAATTTTTGTAAAGAAAAGTTTTTCATATTCCTAAAAAGGCCCACTAAAAATATTAACGGGCCTTATTAGGAATATGAAAAATTAAATTTCTTTTTTTGGGTTGTTTTTAGACAAAATGTCAAAGGCGAGCAAATTAGGGAACAGAAAGCGGCCGGAATGGTCGTCAGATGATATGGAAAGGGCCTTGAAGTCTATCCAACGTCGTTTTTATTACAACATGAGGCGTCAAGGCGGTATAAAATTCCAAGAAGAACTTTGAGGAACCATATCAAGAGTGGTTCAGCTACAAGGAAAATAGGCAGGTCCACAACGTTCACACCAGAACAAGAAGATGTTCTGTCCAGAAGAATCGTTAGACTCGCAGAAGTGGGCATGCCACTCACGCCAAAAATGTTGCAGCTCCAAGCCACCACATTTTGTAGCGTCAACAATATTACCAGGAACTTTAATAATACTAACTTCGTAGCGGGTAGGAATTGGCTACGTTTGATTTTGAAGAGACACACAGAAATCTCTATGCGAAAATCGCAAATGATGAATCCAGCAAGAGCCCAAAAGCTTAACAAACACATTGTCGGTGATCACTTCGAAAAGATGAAGGTTCTGTTACAAAAGCTCATGATTGAGAATAGACCAGAGTGCATCTATAACATGGATGAAAAGGGCTGCCGAATTAACTTGTACCATCAACAAACTGTCTTAGCGCTTAAGGGAAAAAAAAGAGTTCAGCAAATTTCAAATGAGCATGCGGAAAGCGTGACCATAGTTGGATGTGTTCAGTTGGTTCAGTCGTAAAAATAACATCCAAGGAATATATGAATCACTCAACTTTTGTTGAGTAAGTAACTCATTTGAGTAAGTATAAAATATCAGGATCTTGTCTTCTTATATTATATACGGCGCAGCAAGTCACTTGGATTATAGTATTGTTGACGAAGCAGAACGACATGACATTACACTATACTGCCTTCCATCAAATACGACACATGAACTCCAACCTCTGGATAAGTCAGTTTATCGATCTTTCGAGCACCACTGGGATCAAGAACTAGAAAATTAAATAAAACCAGTTTTAATGTCATTTTTTCAAATGTGTGGTCCAAATGCATGGCATACTATAACATCACTGGAGGCTTTCGTGCAACGGGATTGTATCCTTTCGATCCTGACATCATTCCGAAAACTGCATTCGCTCCTTCTGCGCTTTGTGAAATACCATGTCCGGAAAGTATTGAGAATTTGTCAGCATCAACTAGCGCCTCAGCTTTACAAAGAAATCAAGAGCAACAGCAACAGGACCCTTACAGTTCCTATGCAGATTCGGATAATGTTCCGCTTTCTGCCTTAGTGCCGATTTCAGGCGTCGCGGTCGTAGAAGTTGGATCGAATTTTGAATTACCTGCAATGCTACAAGAAGTATAAAAGCAAAGGGAAAAATCTCCCTTCGAAAAGTTTTTACCAACTCCGAAATTTTAAATTAATAAAACAGCACCGCGGAAGAGGGCCCTTAATTTCAAAGGCCAAGAGGTCACCAAAGATTTATTCACTGACAAACGCCAATCGACATCTTCTAGCTAAACAACCTCGTCTAATCCGTCATCAGCCATCAGCGCAGCTAAAAAAAAAAGCGATAAGACCGGAGCATGGTACTGTCACGCGTGTAAAGAAGACCGAATGGAAGATATAAGACAGTGTCAAAATTGTGGGGTTTGGTACCATGAACTTTGCGTCGGACTAACGGAAAATGACGAAAGATTCGATTGTCCTGGTGGATGTACCCAAACTTAAATTTAACTTTAACCTGACTTTAAATTTAATTCTTAATAATAATCTCCTTATTGTGAATTAATTTATTGAAGTCAAATTTATTAATTTTTTTTTTAAATTTTTCTTTCTAGTCAAGAAGGCTGTGTTTGTTTTTTTTTTTATTAATAAATAATTACAAATAATATATATATAAATAATAAACTACGTTGTTTTATTTGTTTCATGACAAATTACTTCTTATTTTAGCAGGATAACCAAAGTAATTGAACAAAATTATGTATGGGCCTTATTCGGAACAGGTGTTCTTAATAAGGCCCAAGGTAAAAATGTTAAAAAAATATATTTCAAATTGAGTTTTAACAAATAAATGTTGTGTTTTTATATAGATAATTGAACTAAGAAGTATGCTAATGTCAATTTAGTAATTTTCTTTTAGGCGTTTGCAAGTTATTAACGAAGAACTATAAGGTGGGCCTTATTTGGGTCACCTACCTTGTATTGAATCGGGAGGAGAATATTTCGAATAAAATCACCGACAAATAAACAGAAATAGTGTTTTAATTATGTTTTCTAGAGCCAGTCCGGGATATTATTTGCCAGACTGTGTATATCCTTGCAGCAATTCCAGAGAATAGCGAAACAATAACACTTGATAGGTGTTTCATTATTTGCAATAATATGACGCAATATTTTCAGTTTGTAGACTATTGGCTTCAAGGATTGAATTGCTTCTGACTTAAATTTAAAAATAAGGTTATGAGGCGGAAGAAATAAAATCGCTGACTTTAGCGTTTGGATAAAGTAAGAGAAACGTAACATACATTAAATATGTTAAAACCCTCAAGAGGTATTTTAGATTTCAAGATGTCACCAAGAAAAAAATTAGTTGAGCATTCATTGAATAAAAAATACGAAATTTTGAAGGAATTTTTGAATGCATCACGGAATAATCTGGCTGATAAAAGGAGACGAACCTTACAAAGAAGGACTTCTTTTGAGGACATAAATGTAGTTGTAGATCAAAAAACATCTCCTTGAGTGGTCAATGTTACAAGAAAAAGCAAGACAAATAGCGGACGAATTAAATATTGAAAACTTTCATGCAAGTGCTAGAAATAATATTCAATATAGAGTACTGTGTGGTGAAAGTGCTAATGTCGACCATTAGGCAGCAGCCGCTTGGAAAGGTAATCTTATTCAACTTTTAAAGGACTTTCCGCCCGAAGATCAATTTAATGATGATGAAACAAGAATGTTTTATCGGCAACTTCCAACAAAAAGTCTTGTTGCTAAAGGAGAAAGATGGCTAAGGTGGAAAGATGCAAAACAAAGGCTGAGTGTTCTTTTTTGTTGCGGTGCTATCGGTGAAAAATTAAAGTCCCTAGCTACAGGAAATGCCGCCAAGCCAATAATTTTATGGTAACATGGGCACATAATAAAAAAGCATGAATAACAACCAACTTTTTTACAGATCAGCTTGATTCCCTTAATCGCCAAATGATCCTACATAAAAGAAGAATTATCATCATAGTAGATCATGCAACAAGCCACACTACTTTAATGGTATATTCTAATGTTTTGGTAAAATATTTACCACCTATCCTTACGTCGGAGATTCAACCTTTAGACCAGAATATTATACAGAATCCAAGAAATAAGTACAGATCCAAAATGCTTCTTTCTCTCCTGGTGAAGGTTGACGAGTGCAAATCAGAACTGAATTTTGTAAGTCAGTAAACATATTGGTTGCATTAAGGCGGAGAAGGATATGAATTCAATCAACACTTATACGTTGGACACCTTCATAATTTGGTCGAAAACGTTTGTACTGCGGGTGGCCAACTTGCACAGGTTTTACTGTATTTCGAAGTAGAACTCCATTTAGAGGATTTATTGGGCACTTACTACATATGTAGTCAGTCGACTCTGATTTGGGGAAAAACCTCGATTTTACTGCAAAAATGGACAACTTTTTATGGGATAGTGAACTGGAATCATTGTCAAAAAACTTCTCTTTAATTTTTATTTTTATTCGAAATTTCATTCTATTATTATATAATTATTTTGATGGCAGTTGCATACTGTCAGAAACGATTTCAGTACAAACAAAAACGTCAGGCTAAAGTGGAAAGAATGAAAAAGCTAAAATTTCGACATTTATTTTAATTTTTTAAAAATGAAGAATTTGATATCAAAAGAAGTAGGAATTCACTAGCTAGATCACATTTTTTGAATAATAGGACTTAATTATAACTAAAACCTTACGTTAAATATAAATAAAATGTAGAGGCGAACCTTAAATTAGATAATGCAATTTCCACCTTCAACATTTTCGCTGCACTGTGTGGTTCCCTGTTTTTTAAGTCTATCTAAGGCCGTTCGCACACCAAGTTACACAAAAGAAATCGAAACCTGATCCTGATTCAACAAGTTGCAGCTTGTGGTCAAGCGTTAGTGGCTAAAACCATATCTGTCGCAGGACTCTTGAATCAAGAACAGAGATTCAAATATTTTCATCTTCGTGCATTTTCCAAAAAAAAATCTTTACATTTGAGATTCACTCATTTGAGAACGCTTATTATGGCTGACTTGTGGGTATATAATAAAATATCAACAGAAAATTCATATGCCGGATATTTGAACCCATGACCTCGAGGTTAAGAATAATTAGTACAGCGTCCTAGCAACCTCGCTTACGCCGGTGTTGAACCGGTGGTGCCAGAAATCAAACTTGTCCTTTGTGCTGACATACAATAAGAATATATCCGTTTCTCCTATTGATCGTTGTTGGACCGGTGGTGTCAGAAATCATACTTGTCCGTTGTGATGACATGAAATAAGGATATATCCGTTTCTTCCATTGCTCGCATGCTTAGATCTCATCTAACCACGGTTACCATATTTTGAATTTTCCATATTGGATAAAATCAAAGAATTAGGTAAAGTAAATAAGATGAAATAATTTAAGGAAAAACTCAATAAAACGGTCTGCATATTTGCCTGCTTTAACCATTGGAACTTAAGCAAGGCCACACCTCAGGCTCAATTTCGCAAAAGCTGAACGATTGAACTTTAAAACGCTATAAAAGAACATTTGATGCTACAAATCTCTAGCTGTACGTTAACCTAAAGCTTATTAATAGGTTAGGTTGGACGATGGAAATAGATCCCTCTGCGTCACACTCAGGTCAATGTAGACTCATTGTGATGCTCGCGGAGTAATCCCTAAAGCACTCTCCTATTACCTTAGGGTTTCGAACCACCTTGAAGCCTTGATGAACCTACAGTTGTCTTTGATATGCATGCCACATAGTTCCTCCATATCCTGGACGAGGAGTCTCCCAAGGGTTTTATGTCTGAGATGACAGAAGCCTGGGCAGTGACATAGAAAGTGGGTTGTGTACTCATTGACTTTCTCGTCTCCGCAGCTCCTGCAGAGATTATCCGTACTTAGCGCCAGCCTTTTCATAGTCGCAGAGTATTATGTCCTGTAATCACTCCTACGTTATTTTACAGGTGCCCAGGGAGCGCCATCTGTTGTTTGCTTCCTCGAGAGCGCTAATCCCTGCTTCGTGTTTAAGGTTACACGTCAGGACTTTCACTGAGCGATCAGTTTGCTTTAGGTCCATCGCAGAACCTCTTCCAGCCAGTTCGTCAGCTTTCTTATTCCCAGGTATACCCTCATGTCCAGGGACCCAGTATAGTATGCTGTGTACCAAGAAGCTCTTCGCGACAACACTTCACAAGTTTCGATTTCACCTCTATAGCAGAAATGGCTTTTATAGCCGCTTGGCTGTCGATGAAAAATGTGATATCATCGCCTGGAAAACACTGTAATGCTCCGGGAGTCTGACTGATTTAACTCACACCCACGCCCATGTCCATCTTGGACCCATTAGTATAGATCTGGGTCGTACTTGGCTTGCAGTCACTTGTTTGGCCGATTCTCAGAGCACTTCTGGTGGCAGATTCCGATATAAAAAGGTCTAATGGAGGCAGGTTGAGAATAACTTTTAGTCCTACTATTGGTGAGGTCCTCATGGCACTGGTAGCTGCAGCGTATGCTAGTCTTTATTTTTGAGATTAGTGACTTTGTTAGTGGCTTGTCATCACACCAGACTACCATAGGTAGGTATAGGTCACACAATAGTCTCACAATAAACGTATAAATCCATATGATGTTTTTGGGACATTGGTATTGGTATTCTACTACACAAGTAGAAGCTATCGAGGATTTATTAATTCTTTCGTTGATATTCAGTTTCCAGTTCAACTTTTTGTCAAACACAAGTCCCAGGTATCTTGCATTGCCAAAGATCCTAGGGAGTATGCTCCCAACAGAAGGTGTTTTGAAATGCGGTATCTTCCTTTTTAGTGTGAACAGTACGAACTCAGTTTTCTGGGGGTTTATTGACAGTACTAATTGTTTTGGTCCATGTGTCTAACATCTTAGGGACTCCTTCTATTTGCTCACTGAGAGTTGGAAGGAATTTGAGCGTTGTCAGCAGTACCACATCATCCGCATATGCTGTGACTTCAATTCCACTGATTTTAAATTATTGAACTGTTGCATTCAAAACCAGAACCCATAACAGAGGGTATAGGACCCCGTCCTGTGGTGTACCCCTACCTTTAATTGAGTTCCTCCAAGTTCTGCGTTAATATGCCTTTCTTTTAGCTTGCTCACAATTCAGTAAATAAGGGTTTGATTTACGTTGAGGATAGTTAGTGTTCTTCGCACCGCATCTGTTAGGACATTGTTGAAAAGCCCCTTCCAGGATCGCGGCTAGGGTATATTCTTTATCCTCCAGCTTTTTTTTCGATGGAGCCGACGACGCTATGCAGCACTGACTCGACACTTTTGCACTTCGTATAAGAAGCTTATTAATAATACCAATAAATGTGATTTCTTAATAAATTTATATTCAATCTGTGGGTATCCTACCAAAAACGATGCAGCAGCGGATGACTTTACGAGTATATGGTTGTGTTGTGTTTTCTTCTTTTCTGTATTTTTGTTGGGGTTGCATTTTATTTGGCGGAATGAAAAATATTTTCTTTTATGAAACATTCGGTACTTTGGGGGAGCGATGTGAAGTGTAAAATGCATGACAAGTAGTACTCATAACATATAATACAATAAACCTCAATTCTCTTCCGAGGAACATGTTCATTTATTCGGGACATACATACATATTAAGTAGCAGAAGCCAATTATGAGTTATAGTAATATTAAATTAAACACTCGGGCGAAGTCGGGCAGATCAGGTAGGTTGAAGCGGCTGTCACCAAAAAAAGAAGCCAACACACTTAGACCAATAATAGGTCCATTGTGATACCACATGGGTTTAAGACGCAGCCTCTAGCCTACTCCTTGAACCATTTGGTGCTTCTGATGAAGCGTAGAAGGTCCTTAACGTCAATATTTTTCAGATCATTTAAGTCATTAAAACAGAAGGCTCCTAAGTGGAGTTTCCTTCTTTGGGAGAGAGTTGGGCAGGTGCAAAGAAGGTGAAGAATAGTCTCTTTCTCCTCCTCGTTCATGCAGTTTCTGCAGAAATCGTTAGAGAAAACGCCAAGCCTTGTTGCATGCTTGCCTATTAGACAGTGTCCAGTTATGACACCTATAATAGAGCTGATATGCTTCCTATTTAGAGAAATCAAATTCCTGGAGCGTTTCAGATCCAGCATAGGCCAAATCTGTTTTTTCGCTAGACAAGTTGTACCCCTTGTCCACCCCGAATTTGTCTAGCATCCAGCCTTAATTTAAGTTTGCATGTAGCAATAGGCATACCCAGTAAACTTTTGCCTGGAAGGATGGGTATTGTTGTTCCATGTCTGGCAAGTTTGTCAGCCTTACAATTCCCTGGAATATCCTTATGCCCCGGCACCCAAATTAAGTGAATATTAAACTGCTCCGCTATCTCTATAAGAGACGATCGGCAGTCTAGAGCTGTTAAAGAGTTTATTGAGGATGATTTCAAGGATTTGATTGGGGCTTGGCTGTCTGAAAAGATGTTTGGATAGGAAACTAAGCTGGAAACCTAATATACAGGAAAGAGTTAAGAAAGCCACTGTCGCACTCTTCTCTTGCAAAAAAGCCATGGGGTGCAAATGGGGATTACGACCCAGACTAACTCACTGGCTCTATATTTCGGTCATTAGACCGATCCTTATGTACGATCCTTATGCCTTCGTTGGAGAAAATTAAACTTGTTCAATTAAGGGATGGAGGGTCAATAGGTCGGATTTTATATTTCCTTGAGAAGAGGACTAGTTTAGTTTTGTGGGGATTCACTCCTAGACCACACCGATCTGTCCATCTAGATAACTTATTCAAAGCGTTTTATAGGAGCTCTTTTAAGGTAGTGAGGTGCTTACCAGAGACTGCTATAGCAACATCGTCCACATAGGCGATAACTTCGCAACCCTCAGCTTCCAGGATTATCAATAGTTCATTAACCACACAATTCCAAGAAGTGGGGATAGGCTCTCCCTTGAGGGGTACCCCTGCTGACATATCTTCTAACAGATGTCCCACCCAGCTTAGAATTGATAATCCGACCATTAAGCAGTATCTTCAGATTTGACAGGGCTTTGATTATCACAGATGAATAGATGTTGTTAAAAGCGCCTTCAATATCTAGAAAAGCTACCATAGTGTACTCCTTATGATACATGGAATATTCGTTTTTATTGACTAACGTATGCAATGCTGTTTCGACTGATTTGCCCTTACAGTATGCATGTTGAGCCGTGGAAAGTAGTTGTGTGTCAATACTGTCACGTAAGTGAATATCAATCAGTCGTTCTAGTTATTTTTAGAAGGAAAGATGGTAGACTAATAGGTCTTTTGGACTGGCGTGTGAATATTTACCAGCTTTGGGTATGAATACAACATTGACTTCTCTCCATATATGCGGAGTATGCACCAGATTCCATAGACTGGCAGGGTGATGTCAGATGACATTTGTAGTTCAGCAGGTGTTATGTCGTCTGGTCAAGGGTATTTATATGGTTTGAAGCTATGTAGAGCCCAAAGGAGTTTGTCCTGCGCAATTAGACTTGAAAGGTTGGTTTCTTGAGCATTTGACTTGATAGAGTCAATATTTTTGGGAGTCAGGCAATTACTTGGGAAGTGTATATCAATAAGTAAATTTAAAGTATCTACACTAGAAGTTGTCCAAAACCCATCTGTTTTTAGTAAACATCTGGGCACTGAAAGATTTGTCGAGAGGATTTTTCTCAGCTTAGACGCATCAGAAGATTCTTCTATTTTACCACAAAAGAGTCTACAAGAATTACATTTGGTTTTCCTCAATTCGTTTTTACATGTTTTTAGGGATTCTTTGTACGAGTCCCAGTCAGATGCATCTCTTGCGCTTTTGCCTTTGTTGAAAAGTTTTCTGCAAGAATTCCTGAGTGGTCCAAGATCAGAGATTCACCAGTGTGTTTTTTTCTTGCCCCTAATCCTAACCAAAGGACAAGAGGAAAACATCGCTTTATTGAGGGCCAAGGTAAGGTCCTTAACCATACAATCAAGCTCTTGAGTATTATTCTGGGACTTTAGAGTGTCGGAATTAACCAATTTCTTTAAAATTTCCCCATATTTGAGCCAATTAGTATTACGGATATTTCTGTAAACCACTGGGCCTGGAAGATCGTCGTCAAGACTAAATTGAAGGTATCGGTGGTCAGAAAAAGAGTGTTCACCAGATACTTTCCAGTTCTTGATCATATGATTGATGATGTCGGAGATAAGGGTTGTATCTAGAACCTCTTGTCGGTTTCTAGTTATGAATGTAGGTACGTTACCGATGTTGCACAAAATGAGGTGAATGTCAAAGCTACCCCAAGCGGAATGGTGAGCATTAGCATCACAACTATGGTTCCTGTTTTACTTCTTTCATAGAGTTAAAGCTAAGCATTTTGAAGTCAAACAAAAATCAAACCCAATTGACTTCATACAACTCTAATGCGTTGAGTTTGAACTTCAGAAAGAAATCCAGGTCAATGTCATAAAATACCAGTCAATGCACTAAGAACCAGTATAATTAAAGCCTCGAAATGGGAAAGAACACAGTTTAAAATCTTTCACTATATTCCATTCATCCGGCTATAATAGCGCATTCTTTTACGATGTATAAAAGGTTAGATAAGTGTAAAATTCATTTTTTGAAGAGAGGCAACCTTCGAAAATTCATTATTAAAAATCCAATACTAAGAAAAACACAGTATTTATGATACCGGGTTAAATCATAAAGGCTTAATAACATTTAGAATAGAACCGCGAGAAATGTAAGACTAAAATGAGTATTGTACCTAGGAAACAGATCAATCCTTTTCTTCTATTTACCTACACTGACATGGCTTGAGCGGAGGGGTCTTTCCCCACTGATTATATTAGCCGTTTATATGTCGTTCGACGCGAAGTAAGAACCGCTATTTGCATTAACCTGCTCCACAAGAAAGGTGGGATCTGATGAAATGTAATACTAACTTCCACCATATTCAATCGGGTAGCAGCGATACCAACTCGCGCGGTCAGTCTTTGTTTGATGAACCAACTTTTGTAGTTAAGAATGGACAGGAGGTTTTAAATATTACTTTAGTTAGTAGCTCTAGCACCCTGTTAGTAGAAAAGTGGCAAGTTTCACGGGAATCCTACTCTGACAAAAAAAATTATTGAATTATTCTTGGAAAGCAGCTATGACTCACCTAAACCTTATAGAAATCCTAGGAAAGCGAACTGGGACCTCTTTACGACTGAGGTGGCGGAAAGTAATAGGCTCCTACAAGAATATAGGTGCAAAACCCCAGTGGACATTGACCGAAATGCCGAGGATATAACACCCATCTTTAGAGAATCGTTTGGCAAATCCTATCCAGTAAAGAAAAAGAAGCATAAAATGTCACCTCCATGGTGGATTAAGGAACTAGCTAACATCAAGAAATTGACTAGGAAACTCCTAAATGTAGCCAAAAGAACAAAATCAGGAAGGAAGTGGTATTAAAGCAACTGCTTATGTAGACGACGTAGGCTATCGGCAAATTTCTTCCAACCCTTAGCGAGCAATTAGAAGGGGCATTAAGGACCTTAAATACCTGAGCCGACAAGTGTGGCCTGTCGGTAAATCCCCAAATAGCCGAGTTGATACTATTTACTAACAAAAGGAAAATACCACAATTTTTTAATACCTTTTGTCGAAGGCACCCCTCAGAATTTCTAACTCATCGTGCTCGATAAGAAACTTTATTGGAGGTTGAATACTAATGAAAGAATCAAAAAAAGTTACGATAGGCTTCTACTCGTGCAGTAGAATTTTTAAGAAAACCTTTTTAGTTAGGGTCTTAGAAAAAAATGGTGGCGGATGAGTCCTTAATGGGCCAACGGCAGAACTCACATCCCCGGAGTGGGTTACTGGCATCGGCTATTAACCGGTCCCTCGTTATAGGGGTTTCAATAATGGACCAGGCCCTCCAGGTTTGAGGTTGTGCGTCGGGGCAACTTCCCTACCACGTAAAAAAACAATAGATATGAAGCAAAAACAAGCCTCTGAAAAGGATGACCCTACTGTTGACGACCCTGGCAAACGAAATAAGGACAACGACCTTCGGATCTGCACGTGAAATATTTGGACCCTTAACAGGCGGAGTGCACCCGAACAATTTTCAGAAGGCCCCAGACTGCTGCAAAGTAGATTTTACAGACATCCAGGAAATGCGATGGGATGGGAATGGCAAAAAGAGACTGAAAAGCTGTAACATTTATTACGGTGATTGCTCTACGGAACAGAAGCAGCGCTTACTTGGGTGCGGATTTGTTATACGAGGCAGACTTAGCCAAGAAGTCTTGAGCTTCCGACACGTGAACGAGCGTCTTATGACAATCCGCACCAAGGCTTAATTCGACAACATTAGACTAATATACGCTCAGGCCCCCACAGAGGACAAGGACGATGCCACCAAAGAGTGTTTCTACGAGCTCCTCGAAAAGACATACGAGCAATGTTCTAAATATGACGTTAAAATCATGTTAGGCGATTTTAACGCCAAGATAGGAAAGGAGGATTTCTTCGTCTGGCAACGAACTTATGCTTATTGACTTTGCTGCGGGATGATACGAAACTTTAGCAAGCACACGGTTTCCTCATCTTACTATCCACAAGGGGACATGGCGGTCTTCTGATCATGGAACGGTCAACCAAATTGATCACATTACGATCGACGCAAGACATGCCTTCAATAATCTGGATGTCCGAACTTTCCGAGTAGCCAACATCGACTCGGGTTATTACCTTGTTGCAGCCAAGGTACGATTGCGGATATCCCAAGCGCTACAACAAAGAAGAAAGAATCTCAGCGTCGTTTGCCTGATCCACAAGAAAGAAGACCCCACCACACATCGCGTACAAGATATTATCAGCCGAGATATATATGTTGACATATCTAGTTTTGGCAACCCTGCCAAACTCGTCCGCCTGTGCAGGATAACGATGGATAATGCTGCTCCACAGAGGTCGGTAATGACTCCACCGAATCCTTCGATGTCAAAAAGGGATTTGACATCGTCCTTGTGATGCGCTGTCATGTGACTTCTTTAATCATCATCTTTCTAAAAGGGACACACAAAATCAACGAATTGGACAGAACGTTACAGTTGGCAGCTATAACTTCGAGGTAGTAAGGGACTTTGTCTACCTTGGGTCTGCTATAAATTCCGACAATGATACCTCAGCAGAAATCAAACGAAGAATAACTCTTGCCAATCGCTGTTTCTTTGGGCTGAGAGTGCAATTGAGTAGTAAGGCCCTACTCCGAACGACTAAGGACACTCTACAAAAGACCTTAATCATCCCAGTCCTGCCTTTTTCGTAAGATATTCGGTTCCGTTTGCCTTGACGGGCTTTGGAGGAGAATATTCAATGACGAAATATACGAGCTTACTGATTAATCTTAGTTAAATGATAAAGATTAAAGATGATCTAAACGATGAACAGTTTGGCTTTAGCCGTAATCACAGCACTTCTCATCAGATACTTAGGTTAGATTCAAGTGGCTACCTGCGCCCTAATCATAGACACACCTATACCAGAGTAGGTCCATTGTGATACCACAGACTCAGGAATTTCACCCGTCCAACCTTAGAACCAATTAAAGCTTCTAATGAAATGCTGGTGGTTCCTAAAATTCGTGCTAGCCAGTTCACAGAGGCTGTCATAGAAGCAAGTTCCCCAGTGGAGCCTTCTTCTGTGAGAGAGCCGGACAAGTGCAGAGGAGATCGAGTTGTCTCCTCCTCGTCCCTACAGCTTCTACAAAAGTTTTTAAAGAAAAGAGTAAGCTATTTGGCGTACCTTCCAATGAGACAGTGTTCCGTAATGACATCAATTGTTGTGCTGACTCATATGCTTCCTGCTAAGGGAGACCAACATCTTCGAGCATTTCTGATCCAGCTGAGGCCAAATCTGTCTATTGACATGACACTCAATGCCAGTCTCCCACCTGAAGTTGGTCTCCTTGATAGAATATAGCTTGAGCAATTGTTTACATGTAGCGAGAAACATGCCGAGATTCACCTTTTCTGGCACTGAGCACAGGTGAATGTTGAATTGTTCTGCCATCTCGTTAAAAGACGTGAGGCAATCTAGACCGACCTTTGCTGTGGAAGAGATCGACTCCAGAGATTTTATAGCGACTGGACTGTCAGTGAAGATGCTAATATCTTTAGCAGATATTACATTTCATTTCAGACAAGATAGAGCTCCTTTGATCGCCATTATCCCCACTTGGAAAATGCTGCAATGATCTGAAAGGCGGAAAGAGATGCTAACGTCTAGCCTGTCGGAGAAAACCACGCCACCCACCCTACCGATTGTCTTCCAACCATTCGTGGGGAAGTGTAATGAATCTTTGAGTAGTCAGGTGCTTCCCCGAGATAGTTATAGTAATGTCGTCTGCATAAACGAACACCCTGCAACCCTCCCCTTCCAGGATAAGTAATAGCTCATTCACTACAACATCCCAGAGAAGGGGTCATAAGACACCGCCTTGCGGTATTCTTCTACTGACAAACCTTGGAACGGAGGCTGCGCCCAGTTTTATACTAATAATTCGATTGTTTAACAAGTGGTTTATCAGTACGTCAAGCGAAGCCTCTATCTTAAAGTGTGTTAATGCACGCGCAATCTCCCCTGGTAGGATGATGTTAAAAGCTCCCTCAATATCAAGGAACAACAATGGTATACTTTTTTTTTTTTTTTTTTTTTATAATATGCGCGCGCCAAATGGGATATGAATACCATTAAATTATTTCAGGGCACGGGCGTTTGCAGAAATTGAGAGAGAGAGAAAGAAAGATTGGTGTAGTGGGTTTGAAACTTAGGTGGTATTAAGTTTCAGTAAACTCCAAGGGTGGCGTCCAGATGACTGGGGAGCTTGTTTGTTTTGCTTTTTGTCGTTTGCTCATGATTCACAGTATTTTTTTCCATCCACCTGATGTCTTCATCACGATCAAGTTGCATTTAAGCCATATGACCACTCTACTGCCAGTGTTATGCCTTCGCAGTAGTGTTGACTAAGCTTTCGTAATTGATCGACTTTTTTATTTATTTCAAACGAAATAAATAGATGATTGTTGAAGATCAGGATTTGAACTGTGAACCAAGAGCGTGACAAGCGTTGATGTTACCACTACACCACGGCCACCCTCAATATAATACTTACCACCAATACCACCCTCAATCAATACTTCTTGCACTCTAATGATTTTTAAATGAATGATTTTTTGATTCGATGTAGCACAGTGGCCTCGTGTATAAGATGATAAATTTCTATTTCCCCCCCATATCTTTACAAAATTTTTCAAACCTTTTGTACAGTAGTTGTTTTAGAGTGTTCGTTAATGGCAGTTCTTGGACCAGTTTTGTACAACTTACATACATCCGATTTTTCAATATTATCAGATTGTGATGCGACAATATACGCTGATGACACCGCATGAATTCATTCATTAACACAAAATATTCAAAATCGAAAAAATCAAAATAGAAAAAGAAAATCTTGATTTCTTCCAACTAACCAGCTAACCATTAATGGACACCAAATAGTATGGGGTGTTCTGTGAAATACTTGAGAAAATATTTTAACTCAAAATTGACATTTAAGATTTTACATCCGTTTATAAACAGAAAATCTTTATTATCAAATGAAAACAAAACAATTATTCACAAAGTACAAGGTTGTAAGGTTTGGGGTAATTGTGCTTAATACCATATTAAAAAACGACAAATATCTCTAAACAAGTTATTGAAAATGATACTGAATCTCACCTGGCATCACCCCACATCAGACCTGCATACATACGAGGGCAAGGTGAAAAGATCTCGGCCTGACAATGAAAGACTGCGATTTTCAGTTAAAACATAATTTTATTTTTCTACATAATCTCCCTTGATTTCAACACACTTGGTCCATCGTTTCTTCAACATCAGTATTCCTTCTCGGTAGTGAGAGTCTGGAAGGCTGTGAAAATATTCATCTACGGTTCTCTCAACTTCTGCATTGGATGCGAAGCACTTCCCAGAAACAAATTTCTTCAAGTTTGGGAACAGATGGAAGTCTGAGGTTGCCAAATCAGGTGAATAGGGGGGATAGCCGAGCAAATCGTACCCCAAATCCCGCAGTTTTCCCATCGCCAACGCACACTTATGTACAGGTGCATTATCTTGGTGAAAGATGAATTTTTTCTTCTTCAAGCCAGGTCTCTTCTCGCGAATTTTGGCATCCAGCTGGTCAAGAAGGTTGGAGTAATATTCACTTGTAATTGTTCTGCCTTTCTCAAGGTAATCAATTAACAGGATCCCTTTCGCATCCCAAAACACACTGGCCATGACCTTTCCGGCAGATGCGATCGACTTCTCTTTCTTTGGTGCTGAACCACCGGCTTCCACCAACTGCTTCGACTGCTGTTTCGTATCTGGCGAGTAGTGGTGGACCCATGTCTCATCCATAGTGACAAATCGCCGCACAAAATCGGTCGGATCCCTATTGAATCGGTCCAAAGATTGCCGCGAAAATCGTTTGCGCATTTCCTTTTGATCGGCATTCAGCAAATGCGGCACCCATCTTGCGCAGAACTTTCGCATCCCTATGTTTTTGTGCAAGATGTTTCGCAGCCTCAGCTATCTCACTCACCTTCACTCGCCTATCGGCCAACACGATATCATGCACTTTTCAATGGTTTCGGGTGTGGTTGCGGTTTTTGGCCGTCCTTCACGTGGGTCACCTTCGAGGGACGTGCGACCACGTATAAATTCAGCTGCCCACTTTTTAACGGTTGACATGGAAGGAGCAGAGTCCCCATAAACTTTTGTCAACTTTGGATGAATTGCGTTAGGGGTTAACCTATCCAAAACGAAGAATTTTATCACCGCACGATATTCAAGTTTAGCCATTTTAACGAAAAACACGCAAGACGTCTACTGCAAAAATTCGTGTCAAGAAACTACTTGGGAAAACAAGTTGAAACTTGTCATACGAACTAATGAGAAGTGCACCCAGACAGGAAACATAAATTTTTGCTGAATGGAACGCCATCTCTGCGTCAGGCCGAAAACTTTTCATTTTGCCCTCGTAATAGAGCTTATGTTAATTTGATCTCTGATAAAATAGGAAAACTCAATAGTATGTTCACGATTAAGTGCGACCTGTTCGATAATCCACACATTAATCAATTAAATGTTCTAAATCACAATTTAACCTGTTGTATGTTAACTTACGCACTACATGTTTAATCTATTTAAGGTTATGTTAACCTATTTATGAACTTTATGTTAACTTATTTGCTTTTTTTGTTATTTTGTATTTTTTTTTTTTTTTTATTTATTTATTTATTTATTTATTTATATATAATACTTTGTATAATAACATTTTAAACTTATTTAGTTATTTATTTATTGTTTCATTGTCTTTAATTTAATTATTAGCTTTAAGTACTTCCCTTAATTTATTTATTTAATTTTTATTCATTTATTTATTTATTTGCATATTATATATTTACTTGATATTAACTTATTTATTTATTTATTTATTTATTCTCATATTTATATTATTATAAGTTAACACAGTACATACGGGCTACAGGATGAGCGCGTGATAGGGAATCATTCTGAATTCTCTGAGTCAACTTATTTAGGTGGGAAGGTAAATAAGTTGCACTCGGACTACGCCAGATGCATGCGCCGTGGAATTATATCACATCTGCACAGCACCGCATACACGCGCCGTTTCGTAACTAATAATACATCGAATTGGAAGATGACACCGATGGTCTGTTAGAAGAAGTGTTTTAGATTGTAAGCTAGTCTTAAGCCATACCGAAGACAGTTCGGATTAAGTATCTTCTGTGAAATATCCTGAACGGAATAAAATATGTTTTGAATCTACCCAGTTGTTTTTGTTTGGGGAACAGTTAGATGTTCGCGCGGACCGGCTGAAAATATATAGTATCCTTCTTTCTGTGCAATTTTTTGTTATTATTTAAAGGCAGTAAGAGAAATTAGTACGCTCTACCGAGTGCAGTTTGTTGTTATCATGGGAACACAGCGACCATTCTAACTTTCTCTGACAACTACATTCCGTAATAACTATGACAACATGGTTCAGATTGCTAAAGTAAAGATGAGATTATTATTACTAACACTCTTTGATGCTGCGCAAGGATTTAGCGTATTCGAATACAAGGGAACAATAGCGCCAATCAAAGCAGACAAGGCCTGGAAAATTGATGGTCGTTTCGAACTAGTGCATGTCGTCAATCTAGAGCAATTCGAAGATATGTTAGAAACAATTAACAAGGCGTGAAGGAACCAGATACAAGATCGGATAAGATTGCTCAAAGGTAAAACATGCCAAACAATATCTATCGACTGGATAGGCTCAGCCTGAAAATTGATTGTTGGAAACCCAAATGCTTCCGATTGGAATAATGTCCTCCAGAGCAAGGGAAACGATGTCAAAATAAAGGAACGAAGAATACAACTTCATCTATCACTAACGGAGGAAAACGTGCTTAAGAAGCTCAATGGAGATGGTTGTTTGGCCAGACTTTTAAATCAATCAGAACAAGCGGCATGCGCCTTCCAAACTAACAGCAAAGAGATCATTGACCTAATCAAGGAAGGCACGACATTTGTGACAAATTTTGATGGCCAACTGATATCTGGAAATGTTTCAAGATTGTTCAAAAGCACCTATGTCACCCAGTGCATGCATTAGCATTGGAAACATATAACGGCTTAGGTATTCGACCCACAAGTTCACGATCTCTTCAACTACCGACGATTTAGGCTTCATACTGAGAGTTTCTGTCGCCTGAATGAAAGCATTAACATCGCATCAATAGTGGCGCGACCTGTAAGAAAGGACATAGTTAGTAGCGGTGCCCAAGCACAATCCTACGAATTGCAGCCACGCCTTCCGCGAGGACGTACCTCAAATTTGAATGTTGCATTTGATCTACAGGACGTAGATTTTTAAGGGTGAGGAGTTAACACAGTACATATGGGCCACGGGATGAAGGCGTGACAGCGAATCATTTTGAATTCTATGAGTCAATTTTTATTTTTTAATTCCGAAGTATGCACGCGTATCCGGTTCAGTGGAAATGTAAAACGATTCCTTTGCACTGGCCCATGAGAACAAGCTTCCAACTGAACAAATGAAATATGTTGGAATAACTTTAAAAAAAGAAAACCGATTTCCATATATGAGTTATTTTTATTTAAAAAAAGAAAACCGATTTCCATATATGAGTTATTTTTATTTAATTTGGTCCTTTACAATTTATTTGGACTAGTTTTTGAATACAAATCAATCAAGTGGCCTCCTCTGACCAAAGCAAAATGTGCCCTTTTTGCTTTGCACTTTGCTTTTCAAATAACCCCACAAAAAGAAATACGGAGGGATCAAATCAGGAGATCGGCGTGGCCAGTCAATGTCTTAGTTTTTTGACAGCACACGTCCAGGGAATTTTCGTTGCAGAAACTGCATTGTTTGATTTGCAGTGTGGCATGGCGCACCGTCTTGTTGAAACCAGTAACAGTCCAGACCTTTTCCACACATTTGTAGCAGACATAATGAGTAAACATCCACCGATATCGATTCCCATCTACTGATTCGCCTTCACTGAAGAAAAATGGCGCAATGATGGATGGTTTTGGCGCAATCGCCGGCCCAAACAGTCACTTTTTGGTGATGCAATGGTGTTTCATGGATCTCGCGTGGATTCTCCGTTCCCCAAATGCGGCAATTCTGCTTGTTAAAGGCACAAGAGAGTGCGAAATGGGCCTCGTCGGTCATTAAAATTTGCTTCCAAAAATTAGGTTCAGTGTCAATCATTCGAGCGACTATTTGGCCGTATTCCAAGCGACCTGGACAGTCTGTCGGCAATATTCTTTGAGTCAATTGCACTTTATACGGAAACAAATGCAAATCATCCTTCAAAATGCGCCGCAAGGTGGCTCCACTGACGCCAAAATGCTGAGCGCAGTGACGATACGACACATGTGGGTTCTCGGCAACACTCTCTCTTACCGCTTCAACCATTGGAACGTCTTGGGCGTTGATGAACGGCATGTCGATGATCTCCCACTGTCCCGTGCTCAACAAAATTCGACACCAAACGACGAATAGTGTTGTCAGACGGTGCTTGTTGGCCACGATATTTTCGATGATATGCACGTTGAGTTAATACAGCTGAACGACTATTTTCAATGTACAGGGTCACTATTTCAGCGCCTTGTTTCGGTGCGAAGTGATTAATGGTTAGAATTGTACTGAACTGACGTTTCAAAGACATGTCTACTCAAATCAATCGGTTGATAAATGTCAAGGTTATTCAATGTTTACATACCGGCATAAAAGATAGGGGTTCGCCATGTAGTATTGGCTAATTTTAAATGGCCGTAACTATTGAAAGGCTTATTAGATTCGTCCCCCACAATTTTTTTTTTTTATGGGATCTAACACCTCCAAAAGTTTGATTGCTTCAATTGGAATAACCTATAAGAAGTAAATTTCTTATTTCGTGCATTACTGGAAAATAATTGGCTGTTAAAAAAATATGCTCTGCGAAAAATATGGTTAAGACCTTTTTCTTTTTAGAAAATTACGTACTGAACAATAAAGACCCTTAGCATTTTTTTTTTGTGAAATTTACGTTTAGCAATGTTTTGGCGTCTTTTTTTTCAAATAACACAAAATTATCTTATTTACAGACTTATAGTTAAGAGATTAAGACCAATTCCAGCTTTATGAGAATTATTTTCGAATCTTAGCGTAAAAACGTAAAAAAGCGACAATTTTTTGCATTAGATTCACTTTTGACGAATCATGAGATCGAAAATGGATAGTATCCAGCAGCATTGGAAGAATGCATGTCCAAGCATACTGCATTATCTTCAATTCAAATTGAAGACCTACAAGGCAACACCCTGCAAATTGTTCTGTACACGTAAATACTTGTCGACGTGTGTACGTTGGCTCTATACTTGCATTAAAAACAAGAAGTCAAGGTTACAAACCACAAAACGTGCATGTGAGTTTTTGCATCTGCAACTTCTACCAGCATATATCACCGTAGAATCTACGTACCCATTAAAATAATCCTGGAATAGCTCGTAACCTTATCGTCGAAATAAAATACCACATGTATGCACGTCGCAACAATTAAGGGATAGTATGTAGGTACTTCATCGTCAGCATTGTCGGAACGGATACAATGCTATTGGCACTGTTGTGCCCCTTCGAGGGAATAGTTGCAAGCTATAGCCGTCGCTCTTGAAACTATGTGTTTAGTATATGTGCTCTGCATTGTGCGAGAAAAAATCCGCCGTTTGAAGTCTTACCTTCAATCCAAAGCGATTTGCTAAACAGACGTTGCTGAAGGAAACAATAGTTTAGTTGATATGTTTGCCGATGGATTTTGGAATGGGTCATAGTCATAGGATAAGCAGTCCACCACCATAACCACCAGCGTTCTTCAGCTACCCCGCACCAGCTGGGACAATGAACATCTATCAAACACTTGAACATACAGTAGTTGCGACTATAACGCCATTCCATTGAAGCTCATCCAAGTTCCTGCACTTGAAACTCTCGAGTGGTGCAAATGAAGGCAGCTCGCCGTTGCATACCCACCAGTGAACCTGCTAAACCTACTCCTGGAGGTAGGTTAAAGGATGGGTTAAAAAAAAAGTAAAATAAGAAAAAGATTTACTGCACACGATGCATTCATTCAGCTGCATGTTTAAGCTTTTGACATGGCTGGCATAGCATGTTCTGTGAATGTTTTCCTTTATATATGGACGAGTATATCTATACACTGATGGTCATACTGTATGTTGCAATAGGAGTATAGCTTGGAATTCGTAAGAAGGAATTTTGCAATAAAACTTTCCGGTCATAGTTCCGAGCACTCGTGAGAGTATACTTCTCGCATACTTACATCCATATGCTACTGCTGTTAACAAGTACCAAATAAATAAACTGAACTGGACAAGAAAACAGACTATACATGAAACCACAGACAAATCTGGTTTTCACATGGCCTTTGATTTAATTTCTGGCAATCATAGTGCAGGGATATGAAAGGACTTCTCAAGTAGTAATTTATTAATTTAATAACTCATTTACTAACACACTTTTTGTTGTCAGTCATTGTAGCCAAATAATAAGCGATTGTCAACGATTTGGTTATATGTATATATGTATATATAAAGGTTTTTTTATTTTAGAGATTTGTTTTTCGAATTGACAATGCTTTTCCAGCGATAACCAATTTGACAGCTGATTTATGCCAACTTGAACTTGAAATAAGGGAACAACTATCTTCAAAATAGCCGCTCAGAGAAGAAAAAAAACATATGGCGACAGTATTGTGAAAGACTTCTGAACGAAGAGTTTCCCCGGGTATTCGACATTACTGTCAAAGAAGTTAGGAATGCAGTTAAATACTCCAAAAAAAGCGGTTGGGCTAGACGAGATACCCTCTGAGTTCTGGAAAAAGATGGGATGGGATATCGGGTCCAGATGGCTCAGGATTCTTTATTTCCAAACTTATGAGCGGTGATCCAATGCCTAATCAGTGGAGGGAAAGTTATCGTTTTTCTTTGCACAAAGAAAAGGGCGATACGCGAAACTGCGATAACTACCGTTCTATCAAGCTGTTGTCACATACTATGAAGATCGTTGAGCGGGTATTAGATGGCCGACTGCGGAAAATAATACGGCTATCTGATGACCAGTGCGGGTTTGTCTCGGGTAAATCAACAACAGATGCAATCTAAAGTATAAGGATCATAATAGAAAAACATCCTGATTCCTTAAAGGACTTGCATATGATATTGGTGGATTTTGAAAAGCCTTTGATAGGCAACCAAGAGATCGCTAAGACAACGAGGAGTTCCAGAAACCTACGTGCGCATGATCATGGACATGTATGAGGGAGAAAGAACAAGAGTATGACGTCCCGCAGGAGTCACTGAAGGGTTTCCAATCAATGTCGGTGTACACCAGGGAAGCATCCTCAGTCCTTTGCTATTTATTGCAGTCCTTGATTATCTGCTTGAAGGAAAAGTGACGGACCCCAAAGTGCATCAGATATTCTTTGCTGATATAAGCAGGATGCGGAGAGACACCGTGTCTACGATAGGTCGCACAGAGCATAGACTCTGCGCTGAAGACCTGGTGGGATGAAGACGGCCAGGTAAAAGCCAAGAGGAAGCTTCTGGACAAGAGAGCAACCTAGCACCAGTCAAAGGACCGCTATAGGACTGTCCCTGGGACTTCAAGGAGCCAGGTAGCAGATGCAGCAATAGCAGTAGGTACGACGGAGGATGGGAGCCCAGCTCTAACCCTCCGACTCTTGGGCAAAGAAGCTACAGCGGACATGTAAGCTAGGAAGCCGAGCACAGTTCGGACTCCTACAACTTCTCGATTCAATGTAGCTACTACCAAGAAAAAGCGAGCAAGCCCGCTGATGCGACCTGGAGGTACCTTCGATACTTGGAAAAAGGTTTTGTACCTGAGGTTGCCAGAAAAAAAGCAGAAGAGCATAGGGCCAAGACGACTCCAATGTCACTCCAGCAACCAGAAGATAACACCGCCTGCATATAATGTGCAAGAAAAGATGAGGGCACTGGTGAGGGCCAAGAGATCCAAGGTAGAGCCCGCGAAAGCTAGAGCTGTTTCAACTGACAGAAGCTATGCTGCTATGACTGTGAAGACCGAGCAGTTTGCGGTACTGCCAAATATCCGCAGGAAATGCTCGATGCTGAGAACCTCAATGCACTCGAGAACGCTATTGTGGCGGAAATAGCTCTGGAATGGAAGCACAAGCTCAAGTTTCAGGGCATCCACTTCAAAAAGGGGATGCTATTGATTGAGTACGAAACTCCGCAGACGGTGAAATGGCTCAAGGCCGTAGTGCCCCGGTTAAGGGGTTGGAGAGGAGTGGACCATAATGCATGTAGCGAGGGTACCGAGCAAGTACTGGCCCTCGAAATTGATCAGGAGTCATTCGATGCTACTAAGGTTCAAAACGGCTCTCTGAGCTACCGGTTTGGAAGGGTGGCGGTAAGTGGACTCAAGAGACCAGAGAACAATACAGGGCAAGGTACCATCTCGAACCCAATCTCTAGGGGGACGCAAATAGAAGTGGAGCAACGAGTTCAGAAAGAGGTTGAACCACCAGCTTCTACTGTCCAACAGGATGCCCGGGGTACAGATGAGAGTATGTCCATCTTAGAGTGCTCGATATCTGATGAGACGGTGGTCTCTCTCCCTTAGGGCTTCAAATTTGACGAGGAGGAGACTCTACCTGACAAGCAGTAGCGCGATGACCCCCGACTTCAAAACTAAGCTTGCCTAGGTAAACATTCACCACGCTATAGCGGCATAAGCCGCGATAGTCAGAATGTTTACCAAAATATGGGCATAGCACTGGTTTAAGAGCCATGGATCTTGAAAGTACTAGTCAAAGGACTATCATGTAAGGATGCAAAGGTAATTTGGGATATGAGAATGACCAGTCCAAGGGCATGCATTCTAATAAACAACAAAGTTCAATTTCTCCTGCTTTCAGATTATATTGTATATGACGCGAGACTTGGTGCCATTACAGGTTACTCTAAATATAGATGGAGTACACCGCACCACAATCATCACATCTGTATACTGCTCTGAGAAGAGAACTGCAGCGTCTAGTAGAGCACTGCAACAAGTTCCAAATGCCGTTGCCGATTGGATGTGATGCTAATGCTCACAATATCATCTGGGGGAGCACCGACACCAATATCAAGGGAAAATATTTATTTTAAGTTCATCTGTCGATATATGTAATATAGGGAATACTCCAACAATTGTTACCAGAGTTAGACAGGAGGTTCTCGATCTCACGCAGTCCTAGCATAAGTACTCGTATGCCGTCAAATGTTAACTTAATACATATGTATTATTATAAGAACTTTTTGTATTCTCCAAAACTGACTATGTATAAGAAATATTCAACATAATCCCTTGCATCTTGCTTCATCTTCACTATCATGGTATAATTGGAACTATTCAGATGGCGTTTGGATTTGTACAGGACCTAGGGCTTTTTTTTTAAATGGCCATCGATTTGCCTGCTGAAGCTCTTACTATTTTGAAATCCGACGCCACTTTCTAACAATATGAAACTGTAATTTTTCCCCACATTTAGCCAACAGTGACTATTTCTTGTTTCCAAACATGAAGAAATGGCTCGGAGGTAAGAGATTTGGGTCGAATGAAGAAGTCATCGCTGAAACAAATGCTTATTTTGAGGGGCTCGAGAAATCATATTATTTGGAGGGCATCAAAAAATTTTGGAGAAACTCCTTATTTCATTTTTCAGGGACTTATGGACCCACCCTCGTAGGTGAATTCAGAACTGAAGAGTATCTAATGAGTCGTCATTGTCTGATCACATAATAATTGTGTTTGACCTAAACAATGCATGTATCATGAGAAATCCAACAAAAAATCCAAGGAAATCTTTTGAAGAAACCCTAGGAAATAACCTAGAGCATATCGACACTAGTAGAGCTTCAACCCATTACTGAGAGTTAGAAAACGCGGTAGAGATCATTAGTAGCGCTATCACAATAGCTTTTTAAACAAGTTGTCCCATAAGCAACAACAAGGGTGGGAAAGATGTGCCATGGTGGAGCAACAATTTGACAAAATTAAGATCCGTAACATGCAAGACTGAATAAAGATTTGGCAAAATCGAGTGAAATGCAAACGTCTCTAAAAAAAACTCGGACGGTAGTTTCACTAAGGATGAAGAACAGAGAGCACTACTGCTCTTAGAAACTCACTTCATTAGAAGTTTGCTGAATACAAATGAGGACAGATTCACCAGCATATCAAGAAATCGGAAAGAAGATTGCAAAATAGTAGGTGCAATCTGTTCCAGAGGAAGAATTGAATGGGCAATCAGCTCCTTGCAGCCGCTCAAGTCACCAGGTGTGGATAGTATCACACCAGCCCTACTACAAAAGTTACAAGAAAGACTACTGCCATACTTGGTCAGCATAATGAAAAGTAGCCTCGCACTGGGGTATATTCCAAAGCAGTGGAGACGGGCGAAAGTTGTGTTTATACCAAAGGTGGGGAAAAAGGATCCAGCGCAACAGATGTCATTCAGAAAAATCGGCCTAACATCGTTTCTTCTCAAAACAATGGAAAAAGCTGTGGACAACTACATAAGAGAGGACGTATTAAACACGTCTCCACTTCATTACCGTCAAAATCCATACAGAGCGGGCAAATCCACTGAGACGGCTCTATTCAAGTTGACGGAAACCATACAAGAAGCTCTTGAAATGAAAGAGATTTTTCTCTGTACCTTCCTAAACATAGAGGGGGCATTCGATAACACTTCGCACGAAGCCATTAAACGAGACCTGAACAGAAAAGGAGTCAACAGAACAGAATAAGATCAGCAGGAACGCAGAAGCCGAGTAGAATCATTAAGGTCAACACAACAAGAGAATGCCCACAAGGAAGAGTACTATCTCCTCTAATGTAGAGTCTAGTTATGGATGAATTACTTGAAAAGATAAGCTACCTCGGAATCAAGTGTCAAGCCTACGTTAATGACATAGTACTAATTGCCAGAGGAAAGTTTGAAGGAACCCTTTATAACAACATAGAAAGGGGTCTAATAACAACTTCAGTATGGTGATGCATGGCTGGGCTCAACATACACCCGGCAAAAACTACAATAGTACCATTTACGAGAAAAAGGAAGCTTGAATTGAAGTCAATCTGGCTGCCGGGCACGGAACTGACACCATTAAACTTATGTGGAAAAAGCTCACAGAAGAGATATCCAAAAAGGCCCCCCCGTGCTCTCATTATGTGTAGATGCCTAATGGATTCTTGAGGATTTAGCCCTAACATTCTAAGATGGATGTATATCGCCATTGTGAGACCAAAAATCACATATGGAGCGATAGCGTGGGCCAAACGAACTAGTCTAGCCATAACGAGTGAGATACTCACTAAAGTGCAAAGACTTGCTTGCCTCTGTATTTCTGGCGCCATGAAAGCATGTGCCACTGCAGCCATGGAATTAACTCCGCTTCATATCGTAGTTGAGCAAAAAGCAAAGCGGACGATAGTAAGGATGGCAAAAGAGGGTATCAGGAGGGAGAAATGCATCAATTCGAAAGAATATAATGTACTTCTCCAGAAACTCTTCCTTCTAGCTTCTTCCCTAGGGATGACAATATCAGGAAATTTAACTTTGATAAAAAATTCCGTAGGAAGTTGAGTAATAAGAAGGACTGAAGCAATGAATCCATAATATACGGACTGAGTAACCACACAATAAAGTGGTACACAGACAGCTCGGGAATTGAAAAAGGAACAGAGACAGGTGTATTTGGGCCAAGAACAAAACACTCAGAATCTATGACCAAAAGTACCAGCATCTTTTAAGCCAAAATATACGCTACAGATAGGCGAGAACCTGAATTAATACTCCAGGCCTAAGGTAAGCTAAGAAACTTCTGGGACACTACAACCAGAAAAGATTCGAAGCCTACATTTACCTTTACAACAATAACCTACGTATCCTAACAGGCTTTCTAACGGGGCACTGCAAACTCGGGGAGCATCTAAGGAAACTATGTATAACAAACGAAGTCCAGTGAGACTCTAGAACATCACCTGGAGTCTTGTGTCAAGTACTAACTATCAGGTGAGGATATGGCAACCATGGACTCACTTCTCATTCTCAGACTCCTAAGAGAAACCGGATTAGAGACGGTGCTCTAGGGCGAACTTTCCTTGGCAATGTAAGAGTAAGAGTGTTGGAAGATCGAAAATAATTCTGAAAGAATTATATTCAGAGGGAAGCTCTAATGGGGGAATAAAACTCTCCTAAGTATTAGCAGGGGGCACAATAATAACCAAAATGATATTGGAAAATGTTTTACAATATAAGAACAAACTTTATGGAATCAAAGAAAAATATACCGCAAGCTAATAATATGTAATGAAAAACAAATTGTAGATCTAAGCGAAACACACTGTATCCCCAATTTGCTCAGGAGTCGACCTTCCAACTGTACGGAAATCACTAACCAGCACATCCCAACCACAGAAAAAATCTTCTCTGGAACCAATGCAAAGGTTCATATCTTTAGCAATAATGAGGAAGATTTATCCTACAATTTATACCACAATACGATAATAACCGTCAACCACCAATACTACACTTTTAACAAATCCTCCAGAACTAAACTACCCAGTTCAATTATGCAACCGGACTCGATTTCTGGTATCTACGAAGAGATTCGAACACTCCAAGGAATGAGCACTCCAAGGAATGAAGGAACTGCATCTCAATAATACCGGACACATAAAACTAATCGAAGTCGAGAACCAAGCAAGCTTCTTAATAAACTTCGGCCTAACCACCGCCATAATCATCTCCTTGGCAGGATTTGTAATCATAAGGCTATCGACATTCTGCAGACGCAATCCCATAAGCAATACAACGATCATAGAAGCAAAGGAGATCCCAATAACTGATGCAGTGAGACCAGAATATGAAATAAAATCACCAGTGTCGCCAGCAAAATCCTTTAGGATTCATTCATTTAAGGAGGGAAGGTTTAACAATATCAAATTCACAATGAATGGCACGCTACAAATGAATGACATACACACATAAATAGATTGTATTTAGAATTAAGTAGATCAAGTTTGGTTTTGGCAATAAAGAAGGAATGATCGGTCTTCTACTGGTCTTCTACCTCAATCGGGACCTAGGCATTCCTACTGTTCTTGAAGAGATCAACTCTAGGGCCAAAGCACACGAGAAGAGACTTCTGGAGCATATTAACGATCAGATCTTGCAAGGCAACCGTAACAGGACCACGTACTCTACTAGATAGTAACAGAGCGACAACAACGAGCGAAAAGAGGCGCTCGAAGTGAACTTAACCTCCAACGCTTGGATGGATTAAATCCCATCTATGCTCTTGTTACTGTCATTAAAAGTTAACATACAACAAATTACAATTATAATGTACCTTAAAAATAGTAAACTGTTAGCCATTTACTTTTCTCCCGCTAATAATACTGAAAAGCAAACTGCTCGTTAGTTTCATAACTAGTCGCAGTGTTAACAAACAGAATTTGTAAAAAAAAAAAATAAAAAAAAAAAATAAAAAAAACAATTTCATATTTTTTATGCACACACGCACGCGAACGCGACCGATGTAGAATCATTAGGTACGCATATTTCACGCCTGAAAAGATGACAGGGGTTAGATAATAAGAACACCAATAGCTGGCCATAACCATAAAAAAACGAAAGGGATAACTACATCACATTCACATACTTGCACACTGCACTGGCCAGCATTAATTTAGATTTTCTTTCTGAAATGAAATTTCAAGCAGAGCTTACATAAATGACACATGCTTAGCTATGCTTTGATCAGACTTCAGATTGAATCACAAAACACTTTTTGAGAGAACTACTGATAAATGGAAGGGGGAGGGAGGGAGAGAGACACACAAACTAGCATCTTGAACTAACGAACGAGATTTCGAACACACGATTTAAGTCGCGCACTAGTTCAAAAGAAAGACTGCTTACCTTGACTTCTAAAATTACACTGTACCAGACCATAAGGTGGTGTAGCGAGAGGTAGGTAAAGAGTGGAGAAAAGTTTTCTCCATTAACTTGATCCGTTTTTTTCTTTTTTTCACCTGTTGCTGATTAGGATATGGAAATTTTTGCGATCTGTCTGTGAGAGTGCAAATGAAATGGTTCTTCTCACCTAATATTTGGAGAGATATGATTTAGGAATCATATTAAGGGTAGAGAAGGTAGGATGGATTCTGTTGGCGCGAATGTAAACCGAAATTAAGCTCTCTCTGTTGAACATTTGAATTTCATTTGCAGCTCTGAGTTCACTAAAGAGGGGAATTGCAGTAAATAATTCTGACTGCCAACCTTGTCCTGGTGCAGACGCTGAGTAAGAACAATGATTTAAAGTTCATCCTCAGACGATATCAACGGTATGTTGATCTCAAAAATCACATGTTTCGGCAGAATATTCCTTTCAATGGTCATCAAGTTAAAAATAGTTGTTAAATTCAAATAATATGCCGGTAGTTTTAATGATGATGGTAAATGTTCCTTGATATAACTTAGCTCTTGTTGCAACTGTGTGGATGGCATTAACAGTGGACTTATTTTCACATGTTGACTGTGTGCTACAATCTTCCAACTGTACGGAAATCACTAACCAGCACATCCCAACCACAGAAAAAATCTTCTCTGGAACCAATGCAAAGGTTCATATCTTTAGCAATAATGAGGAAGATTTATCCTACAATTTATACCACAATACGATAATAACCGTCAACCACCAATACTACACTTTTAACAAATCCTCCAGAACTAAACTACCCAGTTCAATTATGCAACCGGACTCGATTTCTGGTATCTACGAAGAGATTCGAACACTCCAAGGAATGAGCACTCCAAGGAATGAAGGAACTGCATCTCAATAATACCGGACACATAAAACTAATCGAAGTCGAGAACCAAGCAAGCTTCTTAATAAACTTCGGCCTAACCACCGCCATAATCATCTCCTTGGCAGGATTTGTAATCATAAGGCTATCGACATTCTGCAGACGCAATCCCATAAGCAATACAACGATCATAGAAGCAAAGGAGATCCCAATAACTGATGCAGTGAGACCAGAATATGAAATAAAATCACCAGTGTCGCCAGCAAAATCCTTTAGGATTCATTCATTTAAGGAGGGAAGGTTTAACAATATCAAATTCACAATGAATGGCACGCTACAAATGAATGACATACACACATAAATAGATTGTATTTAGAATTAAGTAGATCAAGTTTGGTTTTGGCAATAAAGAAGGAATGATCGGTCTTCTACTGGTCTTCTACCTCAATCGGGACCTAGGCATTCCTACTGTTCTTGAAGAGATCAACTCTAGGGCCAAAGCACACGAGAAGAGACTTCTGGAGCATATTAACGATCAGATCTTGCAAGGCAACCGTAACAGGACCACGTACTCTACTAGATAGTAACAGAGCGACAACAACGAGCGAAAAGAGGCGCTCGAAGTGAACTTAACCTCCAACGCTTGGATGGATTAAATCCCATCTATGCTCTTGTTACTGTCATTAAAAGTTAACATACAACAAATTACAATTATAATGTACCTTAAAAATAGTAAACTGTTAGCCATTTACTTTTCTCCCGCTAATAATACTGAAAAGCAAACTGCTCGTTAGTTTCATAACTAGTCGCAGTGTTAACAAACAGAATTTGTAAAAAAAAAAAATAAAAAAAAAAAATAAAAAAAACAATTTCATATTTTTTATGCACACACGCACGCGAACGCGACCGATGTAGAATCATTAGGTACGCATATTTCACGCCTGAAAAGATGACAGGGGTTAGATAATAAGAACACCAATAGCTGGCCATAACCATAAAAAAACGAAAGGGATAACTACATCACATTCACATACTTGCACACTGCACTGGCCAGCATTAATTTAGATTTTCTTTCTGAAATGAAATTTCAAGCAGAGCTTACATAAATGACACATGCTTAGCTATGCTTTGATCAGACTTCAGATTGAATCACAAAACACTTTTTGAGAGAACTACTGATAAATGGAAGGGGGAGGGAGGGAGAGAGACACACAAACTAGCATCTTGAACTAACGAACGAGATTTCGAACACACGATTTAAGTCGCGCACTAGTTCAAAAGAAAGACTGCTTACCTTGACTTCTAAAATTACACTGTACCAGACCATAAGGTGGTGTAGCGAGAGGTAGGTAAAGAGTGGAGAAAAGTTTTCTCCATTAACTTGATCCGTTTTTTTCTTTTTTTCACCTGTTGCTGATTAGGATATGGAAATTTTTGCGATCTGTCTGTGAGAGTGCAAATGAAATGGTTCTTCTCACCTAATATTTGGAGAGATATGATTTAGGAATCATATTAAGGGTAGAGAAGGTAGGATGGATTCTGTTGGCGCGAATGTAAACCGAAATTAAGCTCTCTCTGTTGAACATTTGAATTTCATTTGCAGCTCTGAGTTCACTAAAGAGGGGAATTGCAGTAAATAATTCTGACTGCCAACCTTGTCCTGGTGCAGACGCTGAGTAAGAACAATGATTTAAAGTTCATCCTCAGACGATATCAACGGTATGTTGATCTCAAAAATCACATGTTTCGGCAGAATATTCCTTTCAATGGTCATCAAGTTAAAAATAGTTGTTAAATTCAAATAATATGCCGGTAGTTTTAATGATGATGGTAAATGTTCCTTGATATAACTTAGCTCTTGTTGCAACTGTGTGGATGGCATTAACAGTGGACTTATTTTCACATGTTGACTGTGTGCTACAATGTCTAGCAAAGAGCCTTGAATATGTTGGAAATTTGAAATAATAATGAGTATTTGTATTGCCATTTTTTTATTTATTTTTTTTTTTTTCTTTTTATAATCTGCGTGCGCCGGGGATACGAATACCTTTAAACGGTTCCTGGTCACGGGTGTTTAGGAAAAGGGGGGAGAGGAACCTGTTCACGTTGCCTTTAAATGTTTGAAGGTGTAGTGATGGGGAAATACAGAGCCTGGTAGATCATTACACATTCGTGTCGTTCGGTTTATAAACGAATCCCTATATTTGAGAGTACGACCGAAGTTGGTCTTAAGGTTGAACTGATGTGCATTCGGAGCATGACGCGTATTGCGGGTGAAATTTTGAAGGATGAGAATTGCAACAGGCTATTTTGCTGGAGAATTTTTTTTATATAAAAAAAAAAAAAAATAGGGAAAGACACGAGATATTTCTACGGTGTTCAAGTAAATGTATGGAGTTCACAATGTGTTTATCACCTATAAGTTTTAACGCGCGATACTGTACCCTGTCTAGAATGTGCAGAATGGATGAATACCTTATAAATTGAGGCCAGATCAGACGGGGTAAAATATTTTTTTGTACCATTTCAGGAATCCTAGACATTTTGCAGCATTTTTGCCGACCTCGAATAAGTGATCGTTCCATCGAAGATGGTTATTAATACACATACCGAGAATGGCAAGTCTTTGGGTTTCAATGATGCAAGTACCATCATTGTGTTCCCCTCCCTTGTCGTGGTGGAGGGGCTGAGTAAGGACCGATGATACTCTTGAGCTATACCTGGAATAGATCCAGGGAAGGTCAGGGTGGAGGTCCAGAAACTAAAAGGTAAACAACAGAACCTACAGTGAAGTAGCAAAAACACAAACAAAAAAAACATGGAGAGTAAACATGGCTACTACTCTCAAGCACAATACGAACACAAACAAAAATAAAAACGATTTCGGGTTGCAGCACCTCTTCACTGCAACAGATAAAATCGAAGAGAGTGCAACAACATCGACATTGACCGCTCGTACGAGTAAAGAGGACGAGTCAGCGACTCGAAAAAGACGCAAAATCTCTGGAGCCCAGCAACGAAAAAAGAAAAGAAGAAGACTGGAGATGGAGAAGCAAGGAAATTTGGTTTCAAACCCAAACTGCCTAGCTTCAACAGCAAAAGTCGTGACTGGGGAGTCGGGTGTTATCAAAGGGCCGTCGAATGGCTTAAACGTTTCTTCTAAGTGCAAAGCAAAAAGTTCTGCCTTTTCTTTGTCGCTCTTGGCCCAAGTTCTATCGTTCTTCCGAATTGGTGGCGCTTGCATTTCAGGTTTCCGGATGCCTTTTAGCGTTTTCCAAAGTGAATAATTTGATTCTCTTCCAGCGGAGAGATTTTCAAGGTAGGTCGCTATCTTATTGCTTTTAAATTCCCGAATACTATCTCTAAGGCGATTGTATAGTCGGTTAAGGATCTTTTTAAGCTGCGGTGCACGAGTGATTTGCCATTTCTTTCGTGCTTTTCTTTTCTCCCTCACCAGTTCAATGATTTCAATTGGATACTTTCATTGCGATTAATCTTACAGCTTCCAGAAGGAGTGTTTCTCCATGCCGCTCTTTGGATTGCGTCCACGAACTGATCAACTTCGTCCTCCAGTTCACAAGATGTTTTAAGTGATACATTTAAGGCGATATTTGTTTCGCAATCATTTCTATTGTTGATTTGTTCTATTGCTAGTAAGTCGTGGAGGTCCTTCTTTCTTGATCAACGCTTCACCAAGTAATACAATTACCGGAGAGTGGTCAGAAGAGAGATCAAAACTTTCTTCGACTGTAATAAATTTATCGTAAATACCTTTTGAAACGAAAAAATCGATAAGATCGGGAATTTTTCTGAATCGGTTGGCCAATAGGTGAGTTTTCCTGTCGAATAAAAACCACAACCGAATTCATTTGCCACTTCGTAGAGAATTTTTCCTTTAGATGATGTACATCTTGAACCCCAGAAGGTGTGCTTCGCGTTGAAATCTCCACCAATAAGGAAAGGTGAACCAAGGGCATTGAAGACACGAAACTAGTTGTCTTTTTCAAGCCAGCACCGCGGCGGACAGTAAACAGACGCTATGTTGTAGCTCAAGTATTTATTTTTAACCCTCACCGCGCACAACTGAAGTTTTTCGAGCTCTATGTTTATATCGACCGAGTGTTCGATGTTAGTTTTAATGAATAAGGACGAACCGCCCCGCGCTCTATCAGAATGATTGGCATGATAACCAACGTAGCCTCTTATCTTTATTTGCGATTCCCTTTCTAGGTGGGTTTCGGAGATCAAACATATGTCGATATTTTCTCTCATTAGAAAAATTTCTAATTCGTTAGATTTTTGTAAGAGTCCGTTTGCATTCCGTGTTATAATTTTAAGCAAAGAGTCCATATCTACTTAGATTTAGATATAAGGATAGCCATACAAAAGCTTTCGACGTTACTGAGACGTTCGAGAATTCGTTTTTCGTTTCACATTGTTCCTCGAACTTAGCGTAAATGCAGTTCAGAATTTCTTTCTACGGATCAGAGGGTGGCCCGTCGTTTCGTCTGGTTGCTTTGACTGCAGCCTGAGAATACGTCAGAAAACTTGGATTCGTTGGCTTATCCGAGGTTATTTTTTATTTTTATTTTTTTTATAATTTGCTCGTGTGAAAGAGGTTATGAATACCCTTATACTAATTTTAGGACACGGGCGTTTTGAGGAAAGGGGAAGAGACAGAGAGAAAGACAGATTGGTGTGGTTGGTTTGAAACTCAGCTGGTATTAAGTTTCAGTGAATTCCAAGGGTGGCTGTCCAGATAACTGGGGGGCTTGTTTGTTTTTGCTTTTGTCGTTGCTCATGATTCACAGTATTTTTTTTCCGTCCTGATGTCATCATCACGATCAAGTTGCATTTTAGCCATATGACCGCCCTACTGCCAGTGTTATGCCTTCGCAGTAGAGTTGAAATAAGCTTTCGCAACTGATCGACTTTTTATTTATTTCATGCGAAAGAAATAGATGATTATTGACATAGCGTGACAAGCGATGATGTTACCACTACACCACGGCCACCCTTCAGTGTTTTTAGTGGACGACTTCGACGTACTTTTAACCAGCTTAGAGGGCCGATTGACTGGTTCAAGGGTCTATTGTGTATTCTATTGTGACATCATTTTCCGAAGCTATTTCAAATTCTACTTTGCCCTTCAGTCGTCGTCTAAGCTTCGAGCCGTTAATATCGTTCTCCGTTCGATCTATTCTCAGTCGGTTACAGTTTCTCTTAATTTCGACCTACCTCCTCTCTCTCTTTCCCCCTTTTCTCTATATTCGCGCTTGTAAGTGTGAAAAAAAAAATATATCAGTTAGTGCAAACCTGTGTTAACATGGCCACTGAGCCAAATGTGCTTTCGCCCAATAAAAAAAAAAGAAAAAAAACACTTATTCTCCGATCGAAAATAACCTAGATCTCCCCTCCCAACTTAACTCATCAAATCCCAAATTCATTCTGTTAGCTCATGCTGACCCAAAAATAAAACTTTCCAGCTACAATGCATTCCTTTTGAAAAAAGCCATTGATGGAATAAGCACCTCCTACGAATCCGTCACCCAACTTCGCGATGGAAAACTATTAATTCTAGTGAAATCCTTACGTGTAGCAAATATATTCTTAACCAAAACTTCCCTTTCAAATATTTGCCCAATAACTGTCTCCCTCCATAATCAACTTAATTCATGTGAAGGAACTGTTTACGCATCGTGCTTAATGAATGTCCCAGAAGACGAAATTATTAAAGAGATGAAAGATCAAGGAGTTACGCAGGTCTACAAATTTACAAAAACAGAGAACAAAACTGAAACACCCACTGGTCTCATTCTCTTTACTTTTGACCACTTCCGCCCGCCCACATCTGTTAATGTAGGTTGGTACAACTTTAAAGTACAAGAATACTATCCAAACCCTATGCGGTGCAAAAAATGCCAGGTTCTTGGCCACACTGCAAAAAGATGTACTGGTGTCGAAACATGCGTTAACTGTAATCTTACCCCCCCATTTCAGTCCAGTTCACTTGAGTATTTCAATAAACACCCTCAATCCCCAAACATAAATCAAGAAGCAGCAAACATTATCAAGGGTCTAAGATATGCCGCCAATATATCCATCCCACAATCAAAACACACCCCTTTAAAAACAATAGTCCCTTGGTGGAACCCAGAAATCGCCGTACTGCGAAATAATAAGCAACAGTTGTGGAGAGTATTTAAAAAATACCCAAATGATATTAATCTCATTAATTACCGTAAAGCTAATGCACAATTCCGGAGGAAAGCTAAAGAGTCAAAAAAGAAAGCTTTCAAACTTTCACAGCTAATCTGAACCCCAACACAACATGCAAGAAAATCTGGTCCGATATTAAGACGCTAACAGGCAACTACTCATCCCCCTCGATTAAAGCAATTAATTTAGTTTCCCAAACTATAACAGAACCAAATAAAATTGCCGAATATTTTGCCGAATGCTGGTCAGCCTACTCTAGTGACTCCAACTTCTCTGCTTCATTTTGTGACTCCAAATACTCTTCTTTAAACAGGCATAACAACGCTTTTCAGTCATCGGAAATGGCAAAACTTATTGAACTACCCATCAACATTGTCGAATTTGAAAACTCCTTAAGCTCCGTCCAAGGAAAAACCCCTGGTTATGATCGAATTTCAAATCTATTGCTTAAAAATGCACATTTCCAAGTGAAAAAACGAATACTGTCTCTATTCAATAACATTTTTGACCAAGGCATAATACCCCAAGCATGGAAAACCGCTACCACAGTCCCCATCCCCAAACCAAAAAAACAGCATACAGATGCCAACGGCTACCTACCCATCTCACTTCTACCCTGCATCAGCAAACTCTTAGAAAAAATTATCTCCAAAAGACTGCTTTGGTATATTGAGAGACAGAATCTTATCGACTTAAATCAAGTTCGATTCAAACATGGTCGTAGCACCATAGACTCCATACTACACATCGATGAATTTATTTGATCAGCGCTTTCTTGCAAAAATCATATATCCATAGTATCTTTAGACTTTGAGAAAGCTTTTGATCGGATCGGTATTCATGTTATTTTAAACAAATTACTTAAATGGAACATCGGGCCTAAAATATATAATTATGTTAAATCTTTTCTCTCCAACCGAAAATTCAGATCCAAAGTAAATAATTCATTTTCAATCATTCATAACTTAAATAACGGAATACCTCAAGGATCCCCACTTTCAGTTATCCTTTTTATTATTGCCTATGATGATTTAAGCGAAATTATCACCAGATCCAATAGTATTGATTACTCTCTTTATTGTCTAAATGCAACGATTTAAACCATGATCAATTAAACCTAGTATTGAACGATATATATAACTGGAGTATCCATTCAGGTGCTTTAATATCATCAAGTAAAAACAAACACCTGCATATTTGAAGAAAAATAAACTGCTCCAGTTTCAGTATTAACTTCAGTAACATCAATATACAAAATACAACAAATTTAAATATCCTAGGGGTATTATTCGATAGTAAGTTTACTCTTAAGAATCATTGCCTGGAGCTAAAAAACAAACTTGTACCTAGACTTAACATAATAAGATATTTGTCATCTAAGTATAGTTATGTCCACACTAATACTCTTATACATATAACTAAGTTAATATTATTATCAAAAATTGACTACGGTCTGTTAATATTTGGAAAGTGTGCTAAATCTAACTTAAAACTCCTCCATCCTACATACAACGCAGCAGTAAGATCATCCTTAAGAGCTTTCAAAACAACACCAATCAAAAACCTGATGACGGAAGGCGGCTTCCCATCAATCGGAGAACGAAGAGACACTTTAACATCTCTACTTATTCCCAAAATCTGCGGATCCTTTTCCTCCCCCATCCATAGCGACGCTGCCAAAATACTGAAAAGAAAGAAAATTCCTAAACAACCATCTACTTTGTACAATGCATTATCTTATGCCATCGAGAACCAACTTAGTCCAAATGTTAAGAGTTTAGAAATTGAAAAATACCCTCCTTGGCTGCTCCCACCAGAAGCTATTAACATCAGCCTATCCAAATATTCAAAAGACAAAACTAACAAAAAGATGTCTTCATCCAAAAATTCTACGAGTTGCTAAGCTTCTTCCCGACAAAAACGTCGACAATTTTATATACCGATGGTTCCAAAAATGATCACGGAGCAGGCATGGCTATTGTCAACAACAACGGAAGCCTTCTATGCGCGGAAAAGATTTCACCAAATTTTTAAATTTTCTCAATTGAATCCTTGGCCATATTCAAAGCTACACAAATCGCAATAAAGTCAAACAAAAAGACCTTAATATGCACTGACAGCCTCTCATCGCTCAAAGCTATTGGTGACATCAAACACCGTACTCCCGTTACCAATAACATCCGGGATAATATAATTTCCAATAAGGATAAATTAATGCTGACATGAGTTCCATCCATATTGGAATAAAAGGAAACGAAGCAGCGGACATCCGCAGCAGGAAAAAATATAACTACCAACTCCAATGCAGAGGTCAATCAATACCGGCCCTGCAAAACTGATCTAAAAAAGCTCATAAGGACACACTAGAAAAACAAAAACGCAGAAACATGGAATGAATACACCCACTACTATAAATCAATTAATCCAGAAGGTACCCAAGCGGTATATCCTGCTACTGCCAGCACTAAGATAAACAGATGCTTTTTAAGACTACGTCTTGGACACACAAAACTAACACACGGCCATTTACTGAGTAAAGACCCACCTCCGATATACCACTTTTGCCAAACAAACGAAACGCTGTCAATCAATCACTTAACCTCAGGTTGCAGCAGGATAAACAGTATTTCTTTATCCTTATTTAACCATAAGCTATCACACTTACTCTTGGCTCCTTCTGAGCCAAACATAAAAAATGTTTTCAAAATTTTAGAAATACTGAAACTAGACAATAAAATTTAAATAAACCCCTTCGGGAGAGGGGGGTGGTTGCTGATACATGTATCTCAACCACCCCCTCCTATATTTCTCATATTTCTTATACTATTTCTATTTTATTTTTTACAATATTTATACCTGCTCTCTAATTTATAATATAATAAGTTCAATTATCAAACTTATATAATTATATACATTATTTACTTTTATATATATCTATCAATTAACCTTGCATATCCTTTTTTTGTAAAATCTCAGCAGAAAGCCCAAGGCGCTCCAGCTGATATATTATTACTCTGTACATTTATGTATAACTAATAAATAATAATAAATAAATAATACTTTGCCCTTTGGATTTTTCGATGCTATTTTGGCCTTTTCGTGATCTTCTGGCTAACAATCCGAACGAACTTAGTCTTCTGCTGACCGTTCAGTTACTAATTCTTTTAGATGTTTCTTCAAAAAACTCTAAATTTACTCGCTTTGCTGCCTTTTTCGATTGCCATATGATATTCTTCTTAAAATTCGGTCCTCCTTGCAGGTCGTCTTCTTGTTCAATTTACTCGTACCAGTTTTCCGTTTTGTGGTTCCAAACACCTTAATTTTTTTAATCATTTTATTACTGTTACGTAATATTGGCTGCATCCAATTTTTTTACCAATAAATGCTGTCAAACCTTCTATATTTAAAAACTTTACATGTTTAAACATTTTAACTACTCTGAAGCAGAAACAAAACTGAGTTTCAAATCATACAAGAGACAATCAAAATGTAAAAAAATAACAGTGTTTAACCGTTATATAATTTTCCATAGAAAAAATGCAAATGTGGTTCACTTCGACGACAAATCAGAGCTGCAACTTTATTTTTTTGTGAAATAGTATGGTGGTACTCGTAACTTTTATTTGTCCATTACGGTACATATATACATATGTGTTAATAATTTAAATTGAAAAAAACTAATTATATGTATGCATTCCAGAATAACTTAAAAAGAATATGGAATCAAAACAAATTAGTCAATTTCACAGGGTTGGGTTTACATTCCCGAAAACCGAAATCCCGAAAATCCAAAATCCCAAAAACAAAACCCCGACAAATTTGGTTGAGTACAATTGTAAATGCTTGTTGCCTGTATCTTAACAGTACTTAAGTGACCAACTTCGCGGGATAAAGGGATTTCACAATATGGGACATCTTTCCGACTCATACACCGGACGGCCTTTGGCCTTAAATGAAGGTATAACCAAATACCAAATTTTCGAGATTTTGGCCTTTCGGGATTATTGATTTTCGGGATTTGGGATTTTAGATTTTCCGGAATTTTGTAAATTTCAGGAAGTGGAAGCTCCGAATATCTAAGTTTTAACAATATACCCTAGTGGTACTTTGAACAATTTGCCTCCAAATTAGACAAAGAATTGGGTTATCAACCTTTAAATATTTGTTTGACAACTCTGTATAGCAGTTCAAACACAATTTGAAGTGATTACAAGGTTGCAGAAGAATAGTCCCAGAATTTTCACAACATATGATGCAAAGTAGGGAACAGGAAAATCCTGTTCTGCTTCACCTGTACTTTCATCCTCTTCATCTTCGCTGTTTAAATTTTCAATAGTAGGATCTGCGGGAAATAAATTGTTGCTCTCATTTGTCATTTGATTGAGAAAGTCGTGAATTAATATTAGTTTTTTGTCCAATTTCATTAAAGCCGCTTCGATTTGCTCTTTGCATTTTTTTCTTTGGCGGTTCAAAGATTTAGAACATGCCATCCATTGACATTATAAATTCTTTTGGATTTATAAAATTTTCATCCAGCAGGCAATCAACCAACTTAAAAAAATTTCCAAATTTCACCAACTTTCTGCTTAGTCGACTATTATAACCCTCTATAGCGCTTGTTGTTTTCATGGGAGACCTGAATACGGATAGAGCTGAAGGAGTTTACTAAATGTATATGCATATAAGTAACCGTTAAATTCAGAAATTCAGGCCGTTCCATGGCCGAAAAATAATAGTTTAAAATTCACTGTAACACACCTTGAATCATTATTTTAAATATTAATTTCTTACCTTTTCCATTCACTGCTTTATAAAGTATATGAGAAAATCCTTAAATATAGTAATCGTATATACTCCCCATTTATTTTAAACTGCACACCTTTCGCTTCGTTATTTAAAAGTTCAAATGCAGAGTGCATGTCATTTAGTTTCCTTTTTTTATTTATAAAAGCAATGAATCCTTGCAGCTTAGATGATTTTTTCTTTATGGCCTGACAAAAATGAAACCAACAAGTTGTGTGCTTAGCAGAAGGAAATATTCTCTGGAAACATTTCCTAAGCCTTTTTCAAAATCGGTCACGAAATAACTGGGACTCAATTTAAACAAATTGTCTTCTATATACTGAAATGAATGCAAGTACATTTGTTCCTATTTTTTGTTCATTAATATATAAATAAATGGGTAGACCTAACAACAAGTTTCATTAAAAGCATATCAATTCGAATGATATAGAGATTCGTACATGATTGGGGAGTTGGATATAGTCGTGAAATCGGACGACGCTGAAAGTACCGTCCAGAAGATAGTTTTTCTGGTTTCCGTAGGGTAACTTCTTCAACTATTGTCGGTAACATGAAGATCGAGTACGAAAAGCCTTGCACGACAACAGTGCAGAATGAACTACATTTGTTCCGAGACATACCGAAATCATTCATACTCCATCCTGAAAACCATAAAGTGGAGGGTCAGTGAGGAATATTCATACAGCGACCATCAGGTGATAATACTGGAAATAAAAGGGAAAAAACCAGTCCAGCTCCCAAAACTTACTGGCCCAAAATGGAATGACAGATCTTTCGATAAGGATGCATTCGAAGAGATGTTGAACGGTGATCAAGCTCCAAGCGGAACAGCGGAGACCCTCGCTCACCACCTCACAGGCACCATCACCACAGCGTGCGACGCATCAATGCCTAGGAGAGCAAACACCAGGGACACATCACCGTGTTACTGGTGGAACGAGGAAATATTCGAACTCCGGGCAAAATGTCTGCAAGCCCGGCGTAAAGTCCAACGATCAAGAAGGAGGGCGGATTTCCAACAATGCCTGGACACCCTTAGACTGGCGAGACGTAGCTTAAATAGAGCCATTAAGGAAAGCAAAACTGCATGCTTTAAACGTCTCTGTCAAGAAGCCGACATCAACCCATGGGGCTCGGCATACAGAATGGTGATGACAAAATTAAAGGGCTATAGGACTCCTCAAATAACATGTCCGATAATGCTGAGATCCATAGTAGAGTACCTCTTCCCTCAAAGGCCTGCTGCTATGTGCAATATTATACGAGAAGTCAATCCAGAAGATATTCGGCATCCCGAACAGGGCAGTAAAGGCAGCTGTAACAAAAAGACCAGACCTCTTCATAACAACAATGAAGCAGTGCCTTGAAGAAGGAACCTTTCCCGAAAAATGGAAAACGCAGCATTTGGTCCTACTGCCAAAAGGAAAGAAGCCCCCAGGAGAACCATCATCCTATCGCCCAATATGCCTATTAGACACCATGGGAAAGATCCTCGAGAAGATAATCTATAATAGATTACTCGCAGTAGTAGAAGAGAAAGGAGCCCTCTCAGATCACCAATTTGGCTTCAGAAGAGCACGATCTACTGTTGATGCCATAAGAGCGGTAGTCGATATCGCCAAAGGTGCCATCGAAGGAGAAAGATGGCTCTACGGCACAAAGGAGTATTGTGCAGTAGTAACGCTGGACATTAAAAACGCATTTAACTCTGCGAACTGGTCGTTTATTAGAAGGTCACTTGCCAGGATGGATACGCCATATTACCTGCTACGGATAGTGACGAACTACTTCAACAACAGAAAGCTGAGGTACAATACCGATGAAGGCGTAAAATACTACAACGTAACTGCGGGAGTTCCACAGGGATCGGTTTTAGGGCCACTATTGTGGAACATCATGTACGACGGAGTACTACAATTAGCGTTACCTGGGGGAGTAACGATAATTGGATTCGCCGATGACATTGCAGTCGTGACAGTAGCTAAACAGATCCGTGCAGTAGAATCAGCTACAAATGAAGCAATTGCCCGGATAAAAGATTGGCTAGTATCCGCCGGACTAGAACTAGCTGACCATAAAACAGAAGCTGTTCTTATAACCAGCCGGAAAACTGTCGAATTTGCCAACTTTCAGGTTGGTAACCAAACCATCAGGTCGAAAGAGGCAGTTAAATACCTTGGAGTAATGCTGGACAACAGGCTACGGTTTAAAACGCATGTTGATTTTGTTACCAAAAAAGCATCGCAAATGCAGGGAGCTCTCTCGCGTATCATGCCTAACATCGGTGGACCTGGATACGCTAGAAGGATTCTACTCTCTAGAGTTATCACCTCAGTTCTGTTATATGCCGCCCCAGTCTGGTCGGAGGCACTGAGGACGAAGGAGACCAAAAGGAAACTATCGTCATCATACAGACTCTGTGCGCTACGGACAATCAGCGGCTTTCGAACCATCTCTGACGAAGCTGCATTTGTCATAGCTGGAATGGTCCCCATCGATATTCTCGCAGATGAAATGCTGAGGATATATAACAGAAGAGCATTGAGTCATCACGACGCCACTGGTATCAAGGTGATAAAAATTGAAGAAAGGGCAGCGTCAGCAGCTATGTGGCAAGCTCGTTGGGCTAATACAACAAAAGGCAGATGGACATACAAACTTATACCGACAATCCAAGATTGGATAAGTCGAAAGCATGGAGACTGCAACTACCATCTAACGCAGTTCCTGTCTGGCCACGGTGGCTACCGCAAATATCTACACCGATTCGGACACGACAACTCACCATCCTGCCCGGAATGCCCAGGTGAAGATGAGGATACGGAGCACGCAGTGTTTTACTGCACACGTTTCACGGCATGGAGAATTACTCTGCCAAGTCCGTCATTACTCCTCAACCATATGTTACGGTTGGAAGAAAATTGTATGGCAATATGTTCTTTCGTAACAACTCTACAAAAAGAGTTGCGGAGAATAGAAAAGCTAAGAAGAGCAGCAGAAGCAACAGAAGCATCAGAAGCAGCAATACAAGAAGCATAGCATGAATTGCTAACCAGCCCCGCGAAGTAATACCTAACGGCAGTCCCGCGGGGAGAGTGGTTGAAGTGTGTAGGGTGTGTGTTTAGTACGTAGGCGTATTCCTGGCATCGAGTACTCAGGTTTGCGAATCGTACATGCTAGTAGCACTCGGGCTACTAGTATCTATGAAGATTACACATCCCTGGCGCAATCCAAAAAAAAAAAAAAAAAAAAAATACCGAAATCATTCATGACACTTTGGCTTTCGAAAAGTGCACATACTTCTGAAGCCGATGTAGGAGTTTTACGGACCGAACTATTTCGTATGTTTAAGAGCTGCCGCCGCACTTTGCCGAACTGAACTACAGAAGCACTGGTTTCAGCTTTTTTACACATTTCGTCGAAAACTTCGCGAATTTCACTTCTTTTAAGCAAAACTTTAGCACACTCCTTTTTAATTTCACTTAATAATTTTAATTTACCACGAAGGTATTTTTACGTCGAATTCTAACCGAACTTTCATTGTTAAAATCGTCAACTGCACTTACATTGTCAACTGCATTCACATAACATGTATATTGTTTGCACATTCTAGATTTCGATCTAACTTTATAAATTTTTTTAATTTAAGGAAAATACAATGCAATGCAATAAACGATTTCAATCGTATACGCAGAATTTTCTGATGTATGCACTGGTTCACAAAGAATACATCTTTGCCTAGGGAAAATCGAGTGTACGATTAATTTTTTTTTTTTTTTTTTTGCCGAGACACCATGAGGCCCGACCGTGTGTGCTTATGGTAGTGTGAGATTTTTACTCACTAAGAAACACCTCTCTCTAAGATTAATACTACAAAAAAAGTGTACGATTCATTACCAGTAGCCGATTTGGATTCCCAATTATAACTAATAAGCAGAATAATTCAAAAATCATCATTTCTGGATTAGCAAAGTTATCCCATTTCTGAATAAATTTGGACCTAATCGTATTCAAGGAAGACCACAAATTTCATTACTTAACTACGATGCCAAGCATCAAATTATTTTACCGAAGTCTCATAGATTTACCAAAACTGTAACTGTAGCAAACCCTTACTCAATTTGTAAGAGAACGTTTTTAGGAGGTGGGCATACTATACGAAAGGTAATCAACAAAGCATACGATGCCAAAGTCTCTTTATGCACATAAATAGACTTTTGCGGTGTCAAATTCTATTTGGGAAAGCATTGGAACATATTGAATTTGCCATACTTTTATATCACATTCCTCTTCGTAGCTAAATTGTTACAGGGTTTTTGCACTAGAGAACTTGGCCTCTTTTTACGAAATCATATGCACATATACATATATATACAAAATAAAAAACATAAAATAAAATGTTTAAAAACAGTTTTAATCTGATGACGAACATTAGAATAAAGAATTAGTAAGCTATAATATGCTGCCATCATCACTTTCTGCTATTGTGGATTGACCCAGTTTAAAATATTGGTCCAACGTTGTCTGCTTCGCCTTGCTACTCGTATCTGCCTTTTTTTGCAGTGTTTTGTAACACGAAATGGCTGAGTTTACTCCTCGAGACACATTAGCACTGCGTTCTTTGTCAGGATCATTTTGTAAAAGGATGCGCAAAGAATTTTGAAAAAGGAAATAAGAAAGCGCATTCGACAAGTTTTTTTGCTGTTAGCTGTTGGCATATAGCAGGCTCTTTCTCTAGCTCCTCACCAAGTGGTCGTTCTGTTTCTAACTGGATCAGTTCCTCGTTTGAAAGAGATTCTCTATCAGCATATAGAAAATCAATAAAATCACCTTCCAAATCCTCAAAATTGCTGAATTTTTGGGAATTCGTAGTTCAAGTTATTGGTCTTCAAATATTATTTTACTTCTGAGCAAAATTATTTTTTAATCCAGTCTTCAAAGAGAATCTTAGTCATCCAACATTTCTTATTAGATCTCCGAATGACGGACAATTGCTTCTTGTTCAGCCCTCTAAAACTTTCAGAAAGATATACTAAAAGTGATTTTAGCTTAAAATTCTCTGCAGCATTAGCACAAAGGTGCTAAGTTAATCGTAAGTATCCATGCGAAATTCTTCACATGGATATCATAGAAATACAGAATGAAAAATTCCTAACAGTGATGGACAAGTTTTCCAAATTTTCTAAATTTTTCCATATTAAGGAGAAATCAGCCATATACATTAGGTCTTCACAGTTCCCCAAGTCTTGGTCACAGACAATGAGAGAAGTATTAAACTCTATTTGACCCCAGCTTACCGGAGCGAGGTAAATGGGCCAATAGAAAGGGTCCATTCTACTATTAAGGTCGAGAAACCGCACCTCAAGGTTAAGGAACTCGTGTACGTTGCTGTTGACCGTCACAACAACACGGTCCACTCGGTTATCAAGCGGAAGCCCACCGACATTTCTTTAATCGATCTCAGAGAATTAATTACCAAAGTCTGTTAAACATTCGCTCAAAGATAAATAAGGATCTTAGGGGTATCATTAGAAGGAACATGGAAGCAAGGAATGTTAGACTAAACCTCAAAAGAACTGCGCCAAGGAAATACTGTGATGGTGATGTGGTGTATGCCGCTGCGCTGTGAAGTGTATAAAGGGTGAGAATAAACCTTTATATAAAAAAGAAATTGTCGCTAAAGACAATCGTGTCACAGTAACGACAGCAAGCGGCAAGAGAATTCACAAAGCTCACATACGCAATGTAATGAAGAATTAAGAATTAATTAACACTGTAAGAGAAACCATTTCCAAAAGCCCAGGATACTAAAGTAGCTGAAATAATTATGTCTAGGGGCCAACTCTCACGAAAAAATGGGCCGGTTCTCTGAGAGTTAATTCATTTTAATCATTCGTGGTGAAGGTCCTCGTACCATTAGTAGGTCGCTGCGAATATTAACGCATTAACGACTAAAAAGGATTCATACGAGCCTTCCGAGCGACAGCGACTACCCCGTTAAAATGTTAATGGAGAGTGCTCAGCGGACATCTAGGGAAACAATAATAAGTAATCCTGGGCTTAAAGAAAAAAAAAAGGAAAAAAATTGAAATGAATGAAATAAAAAATAAAAAAAGTGAATAAAAAAGAATACCATTGTTACTATCATAAGTAGAACGAGTGAAGACACTCAAGCATTTCTGTAATTATAAAATGATAAACTAACTAAAATATTGTAATAGAACCATACTCTGTATATAATATATAACACTAATTAATAAAGTAATGACATTATATTACAGTCTAGCTCTTCTGGCTTACGAGCAAACCCTGCATATTTATTCATATGAATCACCAATCGTGACGATTAAAAAAGGAAACGCCTGGTTGACCAATGGTTACTTGAAGCTTATACACGTAATAGACTTACAACAGTATGACATACTCACCGAACAGACCGAACAACTGATCGCCAAACATATCGCTGACAAAGAAGTGCGGCTCTTATTAGACTACCATCTGAACCAAATCAAAGACCGTATAGATTAATTAACTGGTATTAGAGGTAGAAGAACGAGATCTATAAACTGGATATGATCTGCTTGGAAGTGGCTGGCCGGCTCCCCGACGCAACGGACTGGGACAAACTTCTACAAGTACAAACGGACATAATAAACAACAATAATCAACAGTACAAAATTAACCGCCAATTATTTGACAAGACGAACGAATTAGTAGACAAATTTAACCAGGTACTGGACCGTTACAAAAACGCAATACAGAAGCAGGATACGGAAAGGTTAGGGCGTGACTTACGAAGCAAGGTACTGATACTAAAAGACGGTATAAACGAGATTATGAGGGCATGTCAAATGGTCAAGAGTGGGATAGTTAATAATAACATTCTCGACTCAGAGGAGGTCCTGCCATACCAGAACGTCGTAGAGGCCGTGGAATACGGACGTCCCTCTGTATTTAGCAATGGGTCTCTATTGCTATATGTCCTGTCGGTTCCAAAAGTTGCAGCAGAAATGTTTCATCTGGTGTCTGCCCGTGCTGCAGTCAAGGACGAAAAGCAAATTGAACTATACTACACAAGACTACTAATTAACCACGACGAAACTTACGGACTGTTTTAGTATAGGCAATACATCTGTGTGCGTGGAAGGTGCAGTCAAAAAATTACCAGAGGATTCATGTCTACCTAGGATCCTTAAAGGAGGCACATACAGATGCAATCGTAAAAACACGAATAAATAAGTTATAAAGCTAATAAGAGGAAACACAATCTTCTTAACTAACTTTAATGGTTCTCTCTTAAATAAGAATTCATCTATTCCATTAGAAGGTACTTATTTGATCTAGCTGGACAACGACTCAGTCTACATCAAGGACCGGATATACTCCAGTGAGAGTGCGAGTAACCTGCAGCCACTTCCTCCTGTTTTGGCCAACATCACCAATGGAAGGGTCAGACCTGGCCTGGATTACTTACATCACATTAGCGTCGAAAATATTGAACGTACTAGATCCTTGAAAGAACGTTTTAATCTCTCTATATTTATAGAAATTTCTATTATCATCCTGATTGTCATTTCTATTTGCCTATTATGGAAAAAAATCTATGGGAGGGTCAAGATTCCGGAGCTTCATTTCCCTTGCCGGAAGAAGCGCAAAGTTTTCTACTGGAAACAACCCAACAGAAGGTTAAGCTGCTCTACATGATCAGCAATTGATCTGCGGGACGCAGATATTTAAGAGGGGGGCAGTTAACACTGGCGGTTATCCACACGAGCAGTCATATTCACACGCTCAACCTCCGGATGTAACCCAAGACGGTATCGGATTCAGGCATAGACGCATCGCTTGCACTTTTTGCCTTGCATGCGCGGACGTGTTCGAATCATCGTGGGAATGACATGATCATGGTCAGCCAGGGCGAGCTTAGATTTTAATCATAAAATAATTGTGAACTTAGTCTTATCTGTAGCGTCGAGTAATAAAGATCGCCTTGTATCCACACTGAAATAATTGTTTTTTTTTATCTATAAACCGGTGGTGCACGCATAAGGTTGTGCTGGTTGGATTTTTTTTTTTTTTTGAACATTTGAAAAGCAAATTTGTAACTCATATGTAAGTACCAAATATGTTTACAATTCACCAATTAATACAAACAGAAACAAAACCCAACCAGAAAATAAACAAGAATAACTACTTGTACATTAAAGCGACAACGCAGTAAAATGGACAATGTTGTGCCAAACGTTCCTCATATTTTCGTGAGTCAAAATGTAGCAGTAGCAGTCGCGCCAAAAGGGAGAAGCTGAAACTAAACAGAAGGTCGCTAACAGAACAGCATTTTTTTTTTGGTCGTATAACGAAACATTGTGGGCCGTAAATCGAAAAAGGCCGTTATAAGGAAATACGTATAGCGAAGAATAGGTGTGTTTGTTGACATTTTGGGTGACATTTGGGTCTAACTTTCTTATTTTTTCCTCAGTCTACACAACAAGTACTACCTTTGTACCAAAATTCAAAACTCTATGTTCACGACAACTAGCTTATAGGTTTTGATGATCAGTTAGTCAGTCAGTTGATCAGTCAGTTGGTCAGTCAGTTGGTAAGTCAGTCATAAATCTTGTTTCGTGTACATAAGCACAAACATTTTCGCGCAGAAACATTTTTTATTGCTGTTTCTCATGAAGATGAAGCAACAGAATAGACGAAGTGAGAGAAGCGGTGAAAAAAATTAATCAGGGAAGGGCAGTCCGACCGGATTATGTACCTAGTCCTGCAATAAGTTCTGTTACAAATATAAAATTGTATATATTGGATTCAAAATTATTTTATTTATTAGACCAAAATATTGATTATTAAACAAAAGTGGATTCACTCGAAATGACTGCCTTTTGCTTTAATACAAGCTTCCAAACGGAGTGGCCATTGGGCTATAGCGGCACGTACGGTTTCCATGGAGATCGTGGACGCTGCTCTGGTTAATGTTGTTCTAAGGCTTTCCAAATTTCAGTGGGGAGTCTTGCAGGCCATGTTCTCCAATTCTGACCACAAACCATAATCCAGTGGATTCAGTTCTGGACTCCCCGACGGCCAATCTTCTACTGCTATAAATCCAGGAATACTGACTCTGAGGCACAATTTTTTTTTAGTTGAGGAGTTAGAAGATGACCCGTGGACCGACGATAGGTTTCCATATGCAAATCATCCCGAATCAGCCTAGACATGGATCTGGTTGATATATCCAATTCCTTGGACATGATCTTCTGCTTCCTAAGGGGATTTCTCCGAATTCGTTCATGCACTGCCTTTATTACCGCACTCGTACGGACTACGCGCGGGCAACCACTTCTTGGCCTGTCCCCTACTCCAGACAATTCGGCGAAGCGAACAATAGCCCGATAAACGAATATTCTCGATATTCAGAGTGGTTTTAGCAACTCGAAAATTTGGCCAGCACTCTTTCCGCACTTATGCAATGCTATTACCGCGACTCGATTCTCTTTAACGCCCCACTCTATGTTAATAGTTTGCAAATTGAGACCAAACTGACTAGTATTCTTCACTGATCAGTGCATGAGTTCTGAAAAAAAAAGTTGACGGTTCTATTACCGCAAGAAGTTTTGAACGATAAGCGCTGGAAATTGTGTAACAGGACTTATGGCAGGACTAGGTATATACCTTCGTAAGTATAATAGAAAATCGGCTATGTCGGTTTTAAATGGCTCGCGTTTGTATTTAATAAAATTATGAGGGGAATTCGGATGCCAAGTCATTGGTGAGAAAGCTATCTTGTTTTACTATATAAAATCAAAGGCGAGACGAGGAATTCCAACAACTGCCGATATAGGTAAGGCATACAATGAAAATTTATGAGAGGGTGTTAGACAGTCGACAGCTTTGTCGGGAGGAAATATACTTAACAAGCGCTGCAAATTTTACGGATAATAATGGAAAAATATAGCGACGCCTCAAAAGATTTGCATATTGTCTTTATCGATCTGGAGAAAGCCTTCGACAGAGTTCCGACAGATCTCATATGGACGGCGCTGGGGTCTCAAAAAGTACCGGAGACGTACGTTAGAATGATAGACATCTATGATGTCGTAAAACCAAAAGTAAAATGCACGTCGTTAATAACTAGTTAATTCAAAGTTAAAGAAGGGGCACATGGATGAAATGGAACTGCTTCTCTTCTTTTCGCCGACGATAGTGCTATCATAAGTGGCGATGCAACATCCCTTTAGAATACATTTAATAATTGGGTTAATGCATTGAAAGACAACGGACATTATCAAAGACGGATGAAACACCCTTGGTTACTTTGGAAGACAAATTCTTCGTGTGATATTTGGCCCCGTTTGTATTGACGGGGAATGGAAGAGAAGGTACAATATCGAATTATACCAGTACAAAGGCATGAACCTAGTCAGAAGGATTCGAAAATCTAACTTTGTGTGCAAAACGGTCGTCGAACTTTTCGCGCAATAGAACCATTGTTTCACGAGCTCTGGCTTGTGGCCCCACCTTGTTGAAACCACATGTTTTCCTATCAAATTCTTCTGATACCGCCATTGACGTAATGGTCGCTTCTTCGTCATTTTCGATGAAGTACGGCTCAATAAGGCATCCAGGAAAAAAAGAGAAGTACCAAACAGTATCTTTCGCAGCATGTAACTGTCTCTCTTCGATCACTTGTGGGTTTTCATCGCCCCAAATAGGGCAGTTTTGCTTACTAAAGTACCCATTAAGGTATGTTAGTAAGGAAAACATCAATGAAGATGATTTCCGTTAAAAAAATTATCATCGTTTGCCATTTACCGATATGTCATTTTCGCAGTACGATATTACGGTCTTTATGCGTCCTGCATAAACGATCCATTAAATGGTAGAGTTTCAACTAATATAGATGATATGTCAGAAAATATGTGCGATGTATTTGACAGGTAAGAAATGACAGGACTGTGAAATTCGTACCACGAGTTGCATAACCAGAAATATACTAAATCATCAAGCTTTACAGATTTTTCGTAATACAACTTTTTATAGTAAGTTTCAGTCTATCAAATGCGTATTGTCTTCTTTTCTGACGCGATAACAAATCGAGGGCCTAAGTTTGTATGGAAGCTTGTCATTCCCCTTTATATTTGCAGTTTTAATGTAGACTTCCACTTTTATTCCCGCTTGCGTCTGCCTTCTTTGAAACCGTCCAAAGACGAGAGTTCCATGGTGAACTGCTGTCCACCTTTGGATACCTGTATGTTGTAGTGAATACTGGCGAGCACCCATCAACAGTCCTAATCTAATGCTTTGTCACATTTTTGTGGGAAAGCTTTTCATCTTTGATACTAATCACATCAGTACACTCTTTAATTATAGTCAAAGGACTTTCTATCTCCTCTTTGTTCTAACATTTAATTTGTTACTTTCAATAACCTTTCTTTTCTCTGAAACTTCATCTCGTAATCATCAAGATTTTTGCGTATACATAATTCTTACATTACTGATATCCACATTTTCTCGGTAGTGTTTAATATAATAATAAATAAATTAAAATAAATAATAAAGAAATTATTATTACTTATTACATACTCAGAAACAATTGCACCTTGCTTTAATTCTTGTTTCGGGTTGACTACATCTTTCTTAAGACCAGTACCATCTTCTATTTTTGTAACCCTGAATGTTTCACTTTTCGGCTTTAAAAATTGTTCTTCACTTAAGTATTTCAAAGTTATCTCATCATTTCTACCCTTAATTATACCTTCTTTATAATGTATGGAGGAACCTTCTTCCTTAAGAAATTGGCTACCCAATATATATCATAATAATTTCCAAGTAGATAGTTTCCTATAACTTGCATCGATACTTTACCAGCCCTCAACTTGGAAATAATTTAATTTCTTTAATAACTTCGTCCATTGTTTCCTGAGGTTAACCTCCCAACCCTTTAAACTTATTTGTTTTAATAGTATCAACCTCACACTCACGTCATTGAACCTTCTGCCCCTGTATCAATGATAAATTTTTTATTTCATCATTAATAATAATATTAACGGCGCCGTGAAATAAGGCCAAGTGAAATTTTAATGTTTAGATTTATTTCACTTTGCGAAAGTGAAATAAGGCATATTTGACATTATTCCACTTTCCATTGCTTTTAATTTTGATTAATAAATTAAAATTCGATTTAAATCAAACAATACTTGTGTGACACCAAAAAATAAAAACCAAGTACATCTCTTCAACTCATACACCAGACAGCCTTCGGCCTCACATGCAGGTGCTCAGGGCGACCACTACAAAGCGTGTAGTTTAGTAAACGCTTTAAACTACTTTAAAGATTTCAACATGAAAGACTAGCATTTGGCCTTTCAGAAAGTAAAATAAAGCCAAACATTAAAATATGGTTTCATTTCACTTGACCTTATTTCACGCCACCCATATTAACAAGTGTATTTTCTAAATTTCCAACTTGGTTGTATTGCAAAGTCCTTTACGATTCTTACGTTCGCTTCACTCTTAAATTCTCTTCTATTTGAACTAATACTTGGACCTGTTCCTTGGAAATTTTGGCGTCCTTCTGGGCTATCGGGAATTCCTTGCAATATGCCTGTTTTTTCCACAGTTGAAGCACTTTGTTAACTCGCGCTAAGTTTCTATTTGAATAGTCTCTATTAATATTCGTCCTGATCAAATTAAGGCGTTGCTCTACTTCTTTAGCATAGCAACTTGCCTCTGCTAAATCCTTTGGCTTTTGAGTTACCACATAAGTTGATAACCTTTTCGATAGCCCATTGATAAACACTGTAAGACTTTCACCCTTAATGTATTCTATTGGACCATTCTGATCCTCTTCCCTCACGTCGTGGAGACTGCTGTGCTTCGACCATCTCTCCAGGGTTTCAACACTCTGCGTATGAAGATTCTTTTTGGAATTAACGGATACTAATAAGCTCCCGATGTAGTTGAAGGCTGCTGTGTGGTTCCCTAAAGATACCACTCAGCTCTGTCTTTAAAGTTTCCCAATCACTTATTATTTTATTCCAGAAGATGATTGTGGCAATTTCACGAATTTTAGTCTCCAAGAATTTGAAAATACTCGTAATTGTTTTTTTGGTTTGCAGCTGCCAACTCCATTGTGTCATTGCAGGCGTCAATGAAGCTGAAGACTTCTTCGCTATTACTATTAAAAGTAGGGACGAACGAGGTCAACACGTTGATTGGAACATCTGCCATTTCTATTTTTTTAAAACTGTCTTTAAAATTTGTAATTTTAACCTATCTTTCTATTTCTTCGTCACAATTAATCTGCTATCACTACCACTAGCAGACATGAAAGCTTTTGTGCTGACCCAATTCAGTAATAAAATTCTATACTTTCCCTCGTTATGTTCTATCCAATTAACGCTTCTTGTTTTTATTATTCCTGAAGGGAATTTTATTTAAACATCTATACTAGGAGGTGTTGGAGTTCTTTTTATCTACCCACTTTAGTACCCTGACTAGGAGGATAATTGGAACACATCAAAATACACTCTTAGAATTAACACTGCTTATTTCTTATTCAATAAACTATGAGTAGACTTACATAACACTGATCATTACAATGACTTTCTTCTTTATTTAGTACAGCAACACAGCAATCGACAGAAATTTACAGAAACACAGGAGTACAGCAATTCACAGAATTTTACAGGAACACAGGAAAATGCAATTCACTCGACGTTGAAGTCTTTCTTTAGCACTGTTTTTCTTTAGTCTGCGTATTTTTTTTTTTTTTTTTGTGTTTTGGGAATATCTCGGCAGTTAATAATTTTTTTTTATATATGTATATATAATTTGCGCTATACTATACAGGAACACGGGCGTTGTGTAGATAGCCAGAGAGAGAGAAAGAAAGAAAGATATGATGTAGTGATTTGAAACTCGGGTGGTATTAAGTTTCTATAATCTCCAAGGGTATCGTCCAGATAACTGGGGAGCATTTTTGTTTTGTTTTTATTGCCATTGCTAATGATTCACAGTATTTTTTTCCGTCCTCCTGATGTCATCATCACCATCAAGTTGTATTTTCAGCCATATGCCAGTGTTATGCCTTCGCATTAGAGTTGACTTAGCTTTCGCAATATTTCATGCGAAATAATATAGATGGTTCTTGACATCAAGATTTGAACCGTAAACCAACAGCGTGACAAGCGATGATGTTACCACTACACCACGGCCACCCTTAAACAAGTCACACGCGGGCTGGATTGTGGCTGGGAATTTCGCCTCCAGTATTACCACTGTATGTAAACGTAAACCGTCGAATTATGAAAATAAAAAGAACTGACACTCGAGTGGAAACCAACAAATCAAACACTTAATTTTATTTGAAATGTTTATTTTCCCGCACAGTTTCACAATTATGTACCATCCTATTGGCTTGACAAAAATGAACTCATCCGATTTTCCTATATCTATATGTGTACTATCTTTTACCCTTAATTCTATCCTAATGTGTCGTTGCCATGTCATTTACTATTGTTTGGTGTCAAATCGCCGTCTCAAGGCTGCAACTTGATTCATTGGAAATGACTCAGCATTGCACCTGCATAACAATATACCTATAGGTATATCTTTGAATCAGAACATGTTGCGAGCGGAAAACTAAATGCACTTAGAAGATGCAGTAAAAAACGATGATGACTAACAATTTAGGCAAATGGTAATTCGTGCATCATCATTTGTAAACAGCCCACGTTACCTCCCCGAGTACACGCAATATGCATTCGCTTATGTCTGTAACTACGAGTCACCCGATATTTTTATCACATTTAATTGCACCGCCTGACCTGCAATAGCTTATGCCTGCCAAAAAGGCGAGCGCCAGACTTATAGCTCAAACCTTTACAAATGATGTACACAAATTAGTTCAACACCTCACAAAAGACAACATTGAAACACAATGCTTTATGTACTCTATGGAGTGGCAAAAACGAGGATTACCTCAAACACATTTATTACACTGGCTGAAAGGATAAATTGCGACCCCATCAAATTGATGATATTATAAGTATTCAGATGCCAGACATGAATACCGATAAAATCCTGTACGACACAGTTGTTAAAAATATGATCCACGGATCTGGTGGTGCAGAAAACCCATCGCCTCCATGTACGAAGGACAAAAAGTGCATCAACAAGTATCCCCGGCGCTATTGAATGACGCTGAGGAATGAGAATAGAAACGCAGAGCAGCAGAGGATGGAGGGCGTACTACCACCATTTGGAACTGCGGAGCTCCGGTGCAAAGCGTGGTCGACAACAGCTGAGTTGAGCCTCATTCTCCTTCTAGCTTCGTGCTACGCCTCCTAAGGCGACATTGACGGCCTTTTTTGAACTATGTATGTCAAAATTATGCTTCCACAAAAACTCTGCACTACGTCGGAGTTACTCTGTATTATACGTGGAATGTGTCAAGAAAAGAGCGGAAGCGCCGTGTACAAGGGACACTTATCGAGAACTGGCCAGGCATGAAGGCAGGAGATGCACTCAGCCGAATATCGGTGTATATTCGGCCGAGTGCACGTTAACAATTTTGAATGCTACTGCATGAGCATGTTGCTCAACTACGTGCGGGAGCCAACCAGCTTTCCTTAACTCAAAGCAATCGATGGACTAGAGCAGGCTACAAAGAAGCGTGTTAGAAGTTGGGGTTAATGGGAAAGGATAACCATTGGGATGCTACGATAAAGGATGCCGTATTGTGCCGCTCGCCGACAAAATTGAGATAACTATTTGCTATTCTAATTAGCACTTGCGGACTGTCCGTCCAACGCTCTTCAGTCGTAAGAAAAATACAAACAAGCTTTATCAGAAGATATCTCGCGCTACAAATAATTGAGGATAAAATTATTTCAATAGTCGGAAAGAAAATTTGCCGACTTTGGTATGCCCACACCTCAGCACAGGGGAGAATTGGTCATTGGTGAACTGTGACATCACAACTTTATTAAGTTAACTCTATGCTGATGGAATGGCGCCCTGTTCATTGCCTGAGCAAAGAGAAAACTACCAGAAAATATTGCGACGCATCGACAGTGGTGAAAGAGCGCTTTACTTTCTTGACACGCGGTACAGGCAAAACATTTTTACTTAATTTACTTATAGTGTGGTCTCAAAGCGTCGCAACTATACGCCAGAGTATATAACTTTCATCTCATATCTAACATGCGTGTCCAACTTTTTAATGACTTAGAGCTAGGTTCCTAGGCCAGTAGGATACTACAAATTGGAGAGGGTCGCATGAACACAGATAACGGCAGAAAGATTTCCTTACCAACGATTTCTGTCATGTTGTTGGTTCGAAAGGTGATCTTATCGCTAATGTTTTTCCGAGCTTAGAAGAAAATATCGACAACGAAGTGACTCAGTTACTAATATTAATAAAAAAAAAATTTAAGAGAAATAACAAGCGACGTGACGGTATACTTTTCCTTTGCCACAGTCATGTCCGCCGACGACGCTACCACCTGCCCAGTAGAGTTCTTGAACTCCCTTTTTTTTATATAATTTTCGCGCCAAAGGGGATATGAATACCCTTAAATTATTCCAAGGCATGGGCGCTTGTAAAAAGTAAGAGAGAGAGAAAGAAAGATTGATTTAGAGGGTTTCAAGTGTAGGGGGTTTCAAGTGGTATTAAGTTGCAGTAAACTCCAAGGGTGGTATTATCTGGAGTGCAATCTCATAAACTGAAGCTGAAAGTTGGTATTCCAGTTCTGGTGATGTGTTACTTTGACGCTTCGTGACTCTACCAGTGTGCGCATCACATAGTTGGGAAGAAATATGATCAAGCCCACAGTTTTCTCCAGAGCGGTCAAACGAAAGAGCGTACTAATTTCCCACAGCCCTATTATACCCAACAATTTGCCCTTTCAATTTAAAAGACTACAGTTTCCGCTAAAAGTTACATTTTCTGTGACGATTAATAAGTCACAGGGCTAAACATTAAAAGTTGATGGGTTACATTTGGGTGGAAGTATTGCCACTGATCTTCTGCACTTTATGATGGCGCAAGAGATTTGTTATGAGAAATTCTGTCGGCGAAAGATTTGTTTCGTTGAATCGTTTTACAATATTCTGTTGATGTTATGGCGTGCTGGAATCCGCATCTGTACTTTGGGTACAACCAAATAGTGGTCCGAGTAGATGCTTAGAAAGTTAAGAATAATGCGGGCGTACATGATTGATCACACAATATGATAAATCTGATTGACGCTTTGTTGATCTGGGGACCGCCAAGTCCTTTTGTAGATGTCAAGGAAACTAGTGTTGGTTATGATGATGATTCGCCCCACCGTGAAGCCGATTATCCTGAGTCCACCCTTTCCGCGCCATAGTGTAGTGGAAGCATCATCGCTTGTCACGCTGCAGGTTCACGGTTCGAATCCTGATGTCAAGAATCATCTATTTATTTCGTATGAAATAAATAAAAAAGTCGGAAAAAAATACTGTGAATCATAAGCATCGGCAATAACAACAAATCAAAAATACTCCCCAGTTATCTGGACACCACCCTTGGAGTTCATTGAAACTTAATACCACCTGAGTTTCAAACCAACTACAACAATCTATTTTTCTCTCTGCCTCTTCCCCTTTCAAAAACAAAAACCCGTGTCCTAAAAAATTAGTGTAAGGGTATAGAGTACTTCGCGAATCTATCTCTTTCTTAGCTCTCTTTCTTACTCTTAAACGTCAAAATAATTTTGTAGGAAAACAAAGGCCGGAAATTCAAATAGTGCAAGCGCGAAGAACTAAGAATTTATTATTGCGAGTATTTTAAAACATCATAATAAAATTTAAAATTCATAGGAATATACGTGATGGAGCTGTCTCAGTATGCTACAAATTTAGATGCCCTGGGGAAATGTCGATATATGTCGAAAAACGGAATAATTGGAAGAGATCCGTATAAGGTAAAGTAATGTAAAACTTTACTACAAAATGTTAAGTTTTTTTCAATTTTTAATTATTTGTTGAAAAATAAATCTGTGTACACTGGGAATGAGTGCAATAACGGCAACAGCATCACCAATGCACAAGAACTCTTTGAAGCTGGATGGTTAAAGGACCTACATAGGAGGAACAATTTTATCAAATATTTATGTGGTTTTAGGAAAGGTATTTGTATACTTTTGTATATTGTTTACTGTTGTTTCACAATATATTTTTTTTTTATTGTATCGAATAGGTTCTTCATTCCCAACGATTGAATGAAAAACCAATCGAAGCTTGGGTGATGGTGAAAATGGATGGAGAAGTTGAATGCGGGCACTGCCAATGCAAAGCAGGTTTATATGAAACATGCTCTCATATTGGGATAATATTGATTGCCTGGAAGTGTGTATAAAGGGTGCTCTACAGAGGCCGTGAGATTTGTATTCTTTTAATTTTAATAACACAAAAACACTAACACAAAACTTAAGTCCTTCGTTTACCGACAAAACACAAAACATCAGTCCTTCGTTTACGGACCAACACGATTCTTCAGACAAGCATTTATAAGTTTCTTATTAAAATAAGCAAATAATATTTCTAGCTATCGGTTACGGATATGGCGTGTTATTGGCGTAAAGTCCCAATCAAAAACCAACTGCATTCTGAAATAAGCAAGTTGAACTTCAAAAACAATAATGCTTCTAATGTTGCGAGTAAAATAAATTCAAGAATGAGAATAGAAATTCTTCGAACGCTTAACAAGGAATTATGTCCGGCAGCTACTACTCTTTTCCGAGAGTTTGTAATTGACGAAACTCGTAGTAATAGCGAACTTTTATCGGACTTGTACTTCACTAATTTATTTAAAGAAGAATACAGTAGTTATTCGAAAGAATGTTTAGTGGAAATAGGGAAAGGCATTAATTTTTCCGCTCCTATTGATGTCATAAACAAAGTTGAGAGATTAACACGATTGCAAAGCTTATCTCCAGATAAAATGTTTACCAATTTTGGATTTTTCTTTCATTAGTTTTCGCCATGCGCGTCCGCCTTAAGCCAAACGCAATCCTCACTGAACATTTGTAAGGTTTATTTTTCCTTTTCTTTTTATGTATTTTCTTTTCTTTCTTAGTATCAATCGCCCCTTGAAACGATATAGTCGGTAAGGTTTTTTGTAAGGTCGCCAAGGTCATCTTAGCAAAATAAAGAGTTTATATAATAATATTTGCGGATCACGCGGTTGATTAAACTTAAAACTATCAAAATAAATACAGTCCATGGCAAATCTCATCAACGCGCCAAACATAATATTTGGCAGAAAATTCGAATTGGGAGAATCACTGCTTCAGTATTTACGGAGGTAGCGAAAACGAATAAAACTGATAAAAATGATTTCAACAGCTGCCGCCGTTTACGGCAAAAAAAAACCGAAAAACGAGCAGTTAACTTCCTGGAATATTTAAAAAAAATGAGATCCTGTGGGATATTTCTATGCCAGGAAAAGTCTTATTATGCTGCATCTTCGGATGCAATTTTTCAGTGTGAATGCTGTGGTGTTGCTCCAGTAGAGGTTAAATGGCCATATAACTTAAGAAATGGTGAAGATGTTAACGCTACGCTAAATATTAGGAACTGCTGTATTTTAAATGTTAGTGCTGATGAATACAAAATGAATCCAAATCATTGCTATTATTTCAAGATAAAATTTTATTCTGCAAGATTATTTCTTTATTTTCTAGTCTATAGAACAATTCAAGTTCACACTATACTATTCTTCGCAAATTCTTTCCTTACAAGGTCTCTTTCTTCTCAAATCACTTTATCTCATTTCAATTCCTTAATTCACAAATCCAAACTAATTACTTCTTCTTGTTAACTCTTAACTTTCAATCTATCACACAAACTACAACTTCGCCCGTTATCACTTTTCCAATCTCTTCGTGCGGTTCGAAAACCAACTGCCTTGCCTCGATCGCCATCTGTCCTTATATAGTCGCATTGCTGATAGCCAGAAACTTATAGCAAATTCTTCGACCACTGGAACAAGAAAATTCTGATGTAATAATTCCAAGATGACAGCTGAAGCCAATAATCTCTTGCGGTTATAATTCTCTTGCAGTTATAATTCTCTCTTAATTCCGCGACGTCGTCTTAGACATAATCCGTACACGAACCTCGAATGAAAAGACACTTCGGAATGTGTTGCATACTTTTGGAGCATAGTTATTATGCTACATTTTGTTACAATATAATATACTCACTGGTAAAAATACTAAAATATACAAATGGTTTTCTTAATATCTTGAAATACGATATGTATGTATTATGTACATCTTTTTATTACCCTAATAAAATAATTTTCGTCAATTGTAATATTTTTGTTTTATTTGAACTTAATTTTTTTTTTCTAGAATTACATAGTTGTAGGTTTGAAATGATTACTCTTCACACAGTAAAGTAGATGGGACAACGGACGGACTTAAATTCAACAAACCACAACAGGTACGCACAATCGCATCAATATACATACTGTTCTCATCAACTTTTTTTGAGATACAAGTTATAGGTTGAGTGTTGAATAAAATTAAATACTTTTGACGTAAAGCGCCAATTACCTTTTCCACGTGTATTCGAATGTTGGCCAACTTCTTTGAATCCTCCACAGAAAATGGATCCAATTGAAGCTTTCCTTCAAGAAATGCTGGTGTCTTTAGTTCTGCTCCTTTCGATCTAACAGCTTCTTGAATTAAAAATCCTCTGTCGGACAGAACGATATCCCCGGGTCTTAAAAAATTTAGAAAATCTAAATTTTCGGCTACGAATTTGTCGCTACTTCTGCCACCGAATTCTTTGAGGTATATATTATGGCATCACTTGGAGCTATGCCAATAAGATACTTGATGGTTTCTGTACTTTTGTAGGAAGAATAATCGTAAGTTGATCTAAAGAGAAAAGAGTATTAATGATATATGTACATATGTGGATATGTAGTTAAAATTCTTCACCAGATTTTTCTATTCGTATCTCGTAGCAGTCCATTATAACTGCCAACTTATTTTCAAATACATGCTTGAAATAGTCAGAGGTAAAATGTAATCTAACATCCTCATCCGGCCAACAAACAAAAGATTTGAGCTCCGCGCTTAGAACAAGTATGCATTCATAAAACTTTTTGGATGTCGTCTGTGTTGAAACTCCAAACATGTAACCCAACAATGTAAAAGGAAGATCTAACCTCTATTTAACAAGTGTTAATAATAAAACTTGAAAATTGTTTAATCCTTTCCTGAAACAGTTTGGAATATTTTCTTCTATAGCTTCGTAGATGGTAAACAGCGTCACGAAATGTGTCAAGCCGGTAAAATACTTTGTCTTCAGGTCATTCTCTTGGAAAGATTCTATTCCCATTTCATTGTGCTGTTTCAAGTTCTTGTTGTGCCTGAATATGTTCTTTTTCGTTCAATAGGATACATAAATTATTTATATCTGCCATAATCAAATCGGTTTGAACCCTAAAAAAAAAAAAAAAATAATATCAAAGATTTACTAGGCACATGGCTTATCAATTAAAAACAAATACCTATTGACTTATGTGAAGGTTGTTCGTCGTAATCAGTGTCATCCAAAAATTCAATTTCAAGCACCAATGTATCCGCTTGTAATACATTTTGACTTGGGATGCATTTATGTCTTGTTCTGTGTTAGTGTCTGTTTTATTTGATGCTTTCTTTTTATCTCTATTTCTTTGGCGATCGTATCTTCCTGTTGACAGAGAAATGTTGTTTTTGGTGTCATATCCCAGGTGTATGTTCGGAACTCAATCCGGGTTCAATGTATCCAAAAGTTTTGAACTTTTACCTAAATTACAATTTCCTCAGAACCAATATTAACGTGTTTAACAATGCAAAATACCTGATACGAAGTTCCTGGAACAAACACGAGCTGTTTTCGTGTTCAATGTCTTCCGATTGATCACTGAAGACCACTCTTTGAGCCTTTATTCTGAAAGACTTTTAAGCCTAGGAGTTCTCATTCTTATGTCCGGAAAAGCATAGAATTTTATGTTTTCTCCTTTAAGACCATGGTTGGTACAACCCTATATGCAACAACTTGTTGGCATTTTCTCAGTTCCGCGCAGAAATTTATTTACTTAAATGTTCTTTCTCCTTTTGCAATTGTTTAATAGATTTTTTAAGTATATTATTTTCACATTTATGTGAGTTCTATAGGAGAACTACAAAAAAATGTAAGCATATAATTAACATTTGTTTCAAAGTGTGTTTTTTTTTTATTTGACATTGGCGTTTTCGCGAAGTACTCTATTCATATCACCTTTGACACGTGCAAATTACAAAAAATATCAAAAATACAAAAATGTGGTGCTAAAATCGACAAGCTAGATTTGGACGTCGTATTTCGGACATTGCTCACCATCGCTGTCTAACAGCTAGTTAGATTCTTTGGTTAGGTCATCCTTTCGCTCCGTGGCACATACTTTTGAACTCTGCTTGCGAATTGTTATCAGATGTCCGCTCACATGCATGAAGTTCAAGACTTCCTACCTGAGTCTTCCTCCGACCACAAAACCACAATCGAATAGCCGCCTTTGCCAAAGTAAGTTTGTTCAAGACATGCATGATGAATTTGAAACATAATAGACTTACTGGTTTATAACGTAAAGGAATACGTGTGTTTTATTTAACCGGCTCCAAGTAGTTCTTTTCTTAACGGATGAAGAGTTTTCAGTTCTTTTTCAAATCAGTTGTTCTACACTGTAGTTTTTTTATGCGAAAACATTTGGTCCTTTCAAACTGGATAATTTTGAAAATAAAATATGACCGACAGTGCATTAGTGTGTGTATTAGGTACAATAAACAATAAAAAAAAAAAAACATTTTACTGTACAATATTTGTGATTTGTGCATGTGAAATTTAAGTCCAAATCGGGTTCCCGCGTCTTGAAAATTTGTTACAGCAGTTCCGATGATCACCACAGATCCCATCAGCTCATCGAAGCACAGCACAGATCCCATCAGTTCAACGAAGATTATCATCCATTAGAGATACAGGTATGTAGTATGTAGATTTGCAGAAAATATTAGTGTCTCAATTGCAACGAGATTTAGCAATTTTAAAAAGACACGGCTTTCCTTGCTCGAGGAAAATTTAGAGAACTCTAGGCGTTACGTTATTACGATGTTCCACCTTGAAAAGAAGATGCTGTATGTGAGGAGCATTTTGAGAAGAACACGAAGCGACTGTTAAACGGACGTTATAAAGTCACTCTCCCATTCAAAAAGGGAGAACAACCTGCCATGGGATCCAGCATAGAGCGCGCTCGCAGAAGGTTTGCTCACCTGGAATATCGATTCGTACGGAACCCAAGGCTTCAAGTGGAATACAGTCTGTGTATCAGCGAATACCTGACTCTACAACATATGGAAGAAATTGATGTAGGAGACGATATTCTACACACCCAATTTCACTGTTTCATGTCGTATTCAAAGAGACTAGTTCCACGACGCAGCTGAGAGTCGTCTTTGATGCTGCGGCTAAAAATACAGATGGCTCGTCATTAAACGAGCATCTAATAGTAGGACCGAAAGCCCAGACAGACATCATCGACATCATCATGAAATCATGAAATGGTATCTCTACACGTTTACCGCCGACATTGAGAAAATGTACCGTTAGGTTCTGGTAAAGCCTGTCGACCGGTACTACCACTTAATGTTTTGGAGACAATACCGTGTTGAGTCTATACCCTGACTCAACACAGCAACATTTGGTACTGCGTGTGCACCATATTTGGCGATTAAAACCTTAAAGAAGGCGGCCAAGGATGAGGCTCTGAAGTATTCAGTAGGGCATGCGTGGTCGAAAACGACATGTATGTTGACGACCTCATAAGCTGGGCTGATATGCTCTGCGAAGCACTGCAGAAGCAGGATGAGGTGCGTAAGCTTCTGCTAACTGCTGATTTCAACCTCCGAAAATGGACGTCACTTCTCCAGAATATTCCCGAAGACGACTGCGAAGTTAAGTTTAATATTCCTTTCAGGGAAGCACATGTCAAGACCTTATGGATCCAATGGGACCCAAAGGAGTCAAGTCAGTAAAACGACATCTAACAAGAACCATAGGAAACGAGAAACCAACCTTCGAGAAATTCAACACACTTCTTATACAGATAGAAGCATGTTTGAATTCCAGGCCGTTATGTCCTCTCTCCAATAACCCAGACAACCTAAATATACTAACACCGCTACAGGATATACTAATACGAGTCCGATTGGCCAGAAGATGTGATATGTTGTTGAGGAAGGCAGTTATAAAAGTCCCCAAGGAAAGAAAATTAGTTAACAAATTGATCGCCAATAAACCTGGAGTATATGGACTCTAGGGACCTGTGGCGATGCATATAACGAACACAGCGCGTGTACCAAAGCAATTCATCACATACCAGGAACATCCTGCACCGATATCAATGTCAATGACAGGACGAAGTACGAACCGGAGGACAAATGTCATCAATATAGATAATTTATTCTTCGTTTATCCACCGAACCGTGCGAACGTAAAGCAACACATTTTGTGTATAAGTAATTCTATAATTAATTTTAAACCAAATAAAAATCACAATTGAAGTACTCGTAAAGTAAAATAGCACAGAATAGTTTGATCTTGGGGCAACAACCACAAATGGTAACCCCGCCTGATCTTTTTCTCCTTCAAAACGCACAAATTTTTGTTCAACAAACACAAAGAAAAGTCGCCATCTTGGTACAACGGGCACATTTTTTCGTCTCTGGAAAAGCACCATTTTTTTTTACCAACGCGGCCAAAGAAGAGAACGCAGATACGAGAGTGAGGTTATGGGTACAAGCACTCATGCACATATAAGTTAATAGAATTTACGCCGAAATTATTTTAAAAAAATACTTCTCAGGGCAGATTGCCCTGTCCTTTATTGTATGAAGTATCGATTAAGACTAACTTAAAAATAAAGAAGACTCGTACAAGTAAAATTATTGAAGGTTGCATTTTCATTAGTTTATTGCAATGTTGATTTCCCTAGCTTGCATTTTATTTCCCAACGTGAATTTCCCTGGAAATTCGTTTCTCGCCCCAGACGCTAGGTCAGCATTTCCGCTGCGCGTGCGAGTGGTTGACGATGTTAACTCTTCCCCCTTTAAATGCGATGGTCCTCAATCGCCTAAAAGTAAGGAAGGTCGTTGAACTTTGTTTGTTGGATTCTTCCTTTTGGTAAACTTTCAGTGTGTGGTGGAGCTTCGATGTTCTTAATTTCTTGCTGCTGGATCATGACTCTGGTTTCATTACTTGAATGCCTTGTTATGATTCTATAGATGGTGATAATTACTAGGATAATCCCGATGAGACTTATTGTTCCGCAGCTGATGAATGCGTAAGCTTCGTTTTCGCTTTTGAGCAACTCGATACTTTTGGTATTGTTGATGTGGAGTTCGCCCATCATTTCGAGCGACAATAGTCGATGGAATCTGTTCTCTATGGGTGTTGGCTGCAGTATGGCTGGAAGAACGGTGTGTGTAGAAGCTTCGTATGCCGCAAATACTCTATTATTTATCGTTATGTTGGTTTTCTCGTATTTAATAAGGAAGGTACCAGTAAGGTTCCGAGGCGTGGATTCGACTTGGAGAGTTCCGTTAAAGTCGTTAAGCAGGATCATTCCACTTGTTATTTCCTCGATCGACGGGATATGCTGACTATTCACTTTATTACATGTTGCTATTTTACTATTTAATAGGTTGGGAATACATGCTGAGTTAGCAATATTTATAAGATCTCTTTTATTACAAATTGAAACACTATTTATTACTTTACAATCATTAGTTACGCCAAAAATTTCGTTTTTGTTTCTTACAACTTCTTTATAGTCTATTTCTATGGCTACTCCATTTCTCTTCACAGGTTTTAATAATATTCGTTCATATGTGGAAGGATCGGTAGTAGGGATATTAACAATATAAAGTATGGAAGCTGTGTTTGTTATTATCTTTATTTCAGCAAAATTAAGAGCTTCTTCTATAGTAGTGAAAGGGACATTCTCTTGATTTAGTGTTTTTACAGCTAGGCTTATTTCTTCTTTTGATAAAATCATTGAATTAACAATTCCTAGTTTCGCCCAATGTATGGCCAAATTAATGTTAACTAATTCTTCTTTTAAAATTTTAAATTTGTATTGAATATTTAATATTACATCTCTGTTGAAATTTTTATTGGTTTTTAGCATTGATTCAATCTCATTCGTAATCTTGGTTATGTTATTAATTCTTTCATTATGCAATTTATTTATTACAACTTGATCGTTAGAGTTAGTAAGTAGGTTATTCATTTTTCTTTTGATAGTAATGAAATCGTTGTGGTCGGGATTACCGGCAATCCACTTCCACGTCGAACCTATAAAATCTAGAGATCTTCTTACCCTTTTTGGTTTTAGGTTAGATATCAAATCTTTTATTTGCTCGTGCTCATGGGAAAGGTATAGGAAAAGGGAATCGTTCCTTGTTTCGTTAAGTTTAAGCATTGGAGAAATTTTGGTCAAGAGTTGGTCGTATTGGTCGAGGTCAATGTCATGGATTAATTTGAAATTTCCGTTCTGTATCTTTGTTTGTCCAGTGTGTATTGAAACGAATTGAGAATTAGAGAAGTCCAAAATTTGGATTTCCGCTTCCGCGATGCATAATGCATGTCTGAAAAGAGAGATATGAAATTTATTGTTCAGTTCCTAATATTGCTTTTGTGGATCGTTTTGCCGGATTCAGTCACGACAGTTGTATTTTTGTTTTCCTTAACTACTTCCTTTTTATATCGGACGGTGAGTTTAGAACCAATTCTTTTGTTATGCTTTATGTAAATGACGTCTCCAGGATGGTACATCTTACATGGTTTCCTGGTTTGGTTATGATAACTTAAATCTTGTTCTTGTTTTTGGATAATTTTATCTATATTATTCTGCCTGGTTTTATCAAGTTCTTCGGGGGTTATTTGTGGAGATCGACCAAAGAAGAGTTCGACCGGTTTTTTTCCTGTTGTGGAGTGAATTGTAAAATTATATTCGTTAGTGGCTCTTTCGAGCAGTTCCTCGAAGGATCGGGATACCTTTTCAGCCTTGAGGCATCTCATGATCTCTGAGAGAGTTGAATGAAACCGCTCAATCTGCCCGTTTACTTCGGATTTGTAGGGTGGTGTTCTGTGAATACGAATGCCCAACTCGTCTTCCATCATGGATAATATGGATACCGAATTAAGGGCTTTTTCGTTGTCTATGACAACACTCTCGGGAATGCAGAAAGAGAATAAGATTTCTCGAAGAGGTTGCCTGAGGTCGGTTATTGCTCTTGACTTGATAATTTTAGTCTTGGCGAACTTGGTGAGCTTGCATATGGCGGTTAATACCAGTTTTTTTTCCGTTGAATAAATATCTAAATGCAGAGTGTGGCCAGGATAATTAGGGATTGGAGTTGGTTCAAGGATAGGTTTATTTGGGTGTCGTTCATATTTGTTTTCTTTGCAAATTCTACATACTTTTACTAGTCTTTTGATTTTTGATGCCATTTTCGGAAAATAAAAATGTTGAAGAAGTTGTATGCGGTTTTCTTCTGGATTACGGTGTGCCCTGCGATGGATACTTAATATTTTTTCTTCCTGCTCCGTTTCGTTGGCCAGATCTTCAACTATTGTTTGGGTGTATCTAACTTTGTATTTGGAAAAATGTTCGGGATAAATGTTTTGTATTCGGCCCATTATTTCTTCTTTTGTTTGCAAGCCATTTATTACACTGGGATTTAAATATTTTTTAAAAATTGAAATGATATCTGAGTTGCTATAACTGGGTTGTACAAAAACGTGTCTGTGGTACGTGGGGAATGGAATTAAGAATTGATGGCTAGTTGTGTCCCCGATTTCTAAAATCAGCTGATTTCGAAAAACGTTAATGGGTACTTCAACTGCTGGTATCAGGTTATGTGAAGAACTCTCATCACTATGTTGCGTCATGGTCATTGAATTTATTTGTGTTTTTTGTGGCAGTCGAGATAAAGCATCAGCAACTACATTTTCCTTTCCTGGTTTGTACTTGAGTTCGTAGTTGTACTCCTCCAGAATTGCCTTCCATCGCTTCATCTTGTGGTTTGTGTTGCTATTACTCAGCGCATATGTTAATGGCTGGTGGTCCGTATAAATATTTACCTTTTTTGATCCGTAAAGGAAATTCCTAAGCGAGTTTAGAGCCCAGATGATGGCGAGCATCTCTTTCTCGTTAGTGGCGTAGCTTTCTTCTGTCTTTGTCAGTGTCCTTGAGAGAAATGTTATGGGTTTTCTGTCCTGGGATAGGACAGCACCAATTGCATAGTCGGATGCGTCCGTCGTGAGTTCGAAGTCTTTGTTAAAGTTCGGGTGAGTGAGAGTTACTTCTTTGGAAGTTAAGGAGTCTTTAATTTGGTTAAATGAGTAAATGCAATTTTCGTCAAGATCTATCTTTTTATTTTTAGAGAGATGTCTGGACACTCGTCCGTCTTCCCCTCTTAAAAGGGATGTCAGGGGTTTCGCTATTTTCGCATAATCTCTGATAAATCGGCGATAATACCCTGACATACCTAGAAAAGATCTCAGGTCTTTGAGCGTTTTTGGGGGTGGTAGCTCTGTAATGGCATGAACCTTTTTAGGGTTAGTCTTAATGCCATCAGTGCTGATGATGAATCCTAAGAATTCCACCTCGGTCTTGAAAAATTCGCATTTATCCAACTGAATCTTCATGTTGGCGCGTTCTAGAGTATCAAAGACGGCTTTCAGGTTTTTAAAATGTTCAGCCTTGTCTTTTCCAAAGATGACAATATCATCGATGTAGACGTAACATCGTTTTCCGATGTGCTCTCTTAGGATATCGTCGAGAGCTCTTTGGAAAATCGCCGGAGCATTTTTCAAACCAAAGGGAAGACGAGTGAACTCGAATTTCCCGTTATTGATAGAGAACGCCGTTTTCTCAATATCGGATTCTCTGAGCTTGATTTGGTGAAATCCGCTCTTCAAATCTATGACAGAAAACCATCTGTTGTCGCCGAGGTTAGCTAGGACCTCATTGATTTCCGGAATGGGGTATCTGTCGGCAATGGTGACCGAGTTAAGTTTTCGGTAGTCGATCACCATTCGATATTTTTTTTCGCCTGAAGCGTCCAATTTTTTGTTGACGATCCAGACTGGCGAATTATATGGAGATTTCGACGGCCTGATAATATTATCATTTAGAAGTTGGTTGATTTGTTTTTCAACTTCTTCTTTAAGTCCTCTTGGGTAGGGGTAGGATTTCGAATAGACTGGTTCGTTACCTATTGTACGAATTTCTCCTTTCACAGTTGTCGCATAAGTAAGTTTCTCGTCAGGATCAGAGAAGAGTTTCGGAAAAGACCCAATAACTCTAGTGAGATAGTTAGAGTCTTCGTCATTCAAATGGGATGTTCGGATATTTACGCTATTTACGGTTTCAGTTAGATGCTGTTTAAGTTCGATAAAAGTGTTCTGGTGAACTTTCATATAGTTATCATTTATGTGAATAACCGCATTCAGGCTTTTAAGGGTATCGTTCCCTATAATGCCGTCGAATGATATAAGGGTAGGAAGTATAAAAAATTGTAAGGGGCCTATTTCAGTACCAAAAAGAGGAATAAGACTATGGTGGGTTATTCTAATGTTTCCCCCTACGGAATTAGCATAGAAAATCTTTTTGTTGGGGAGAGGATTGCGTATATGTCGTGGTTGAATGTAATTTTTGTTCGAGCCTGTGTCAATTAGAAATTTATACACCTGTCCACTCTTTGCAACGTGCTCGAAATAAGGAAGCGAAGAGTGTTTTAATCTAAAAAATATATGTCATCAACTTGTTGCGGTGGATCAAAATATTGTTCGTCTGTTTGGTCGTCACTGTATTCCGTAAGTGTTTGTTCGTGGTTTTGATCTTCTTGGTTCATCGTGGCTTCGTATTGTTCTATTTCTTGTTCTTCGGCGACGGCTTCTTCAGTATGGTAGACTCGTTGCATTTTATAGGGTTGATGAACTTGTTGTGAGTGCTCTCGCTTCTGTGCAGTAGGCTGGTTTCTTGGTCTATTTAGGTAATTTACCCTCTGAGTTCTAATGGAATGATCTATGTCCATAGGCTTGGGAGGAAGTTCGCGTTGGTTTGGTGGAAACCGTTGCGGTTGGGCTTGTTGGAAAGACCTAGAGTGATATTGTGGTTGCCTGTGGAATTGGGGTTGCTGAGGTTGACTAGGGTTATGAAGCAATTGTGGAAAGAACTCTCGCCTTGGGGCTGGAACAGGAACTGGGTGTGGAGGATTGAATCTTCTAGGAGGAACCGGTGGAGGTGTTTGCTGGAAGGTTTTCCGAGCTGTTGATTGGGAATTATTGGCGTGTTGAGTTCTGAAGTCAACATTTTGGAGTTTAAGACAAAGATGCAGAGCCTGCGGCAAATCTGCGGGTTCCCTTATACTGAGTAATCTGGGAAGGTCGCCCTTCAACCCTCTAACGAAAGTATCAAGTGCCTTATCTCTATAACATTGAGTCATGTTATTTAACGACTCATGGCTCATGTCAATACAACCGAGTTTGTTAAGAATCAGAGATAAATGATGATAAACTGCTTGATAGAATTCGGGTATTGTATTGTTACCCTGTACCAAAGTCGTCATTTGGTACTCGAGTGTCCCTAGATCCCTTTTATCTGCATAATGCAGAGTCAAACATTTAGAAATCTTTTCCCAGTTTAAAGGGGTATTATATGATTCGAGCGCTATATCGGCATGGCCTGTTATTTTATTTCTAATAACGGACAAGATGCCATAATGTTTTGGAGTACCCTTGAGGTGCTCGTAGATCTTAAGTATTCTTTCAACACTTTTCTTCCACGAGTTGAACTCCTGAGCTTCACCTGAAAACTCGCGCAAACTCTTAACCACATCTGGAACTTTGTCCATGTCGGAAAGATTCTGATCAGTGGTGTTAATCGGTTGATCAATATCATTATTGATATCTGAGGCTGGATTCATAATTGAATTAAATATCTGTCGTCCCTGAATGTGTAGTGTTTCGGTTACGAGTCTGGTTATGAGATGTACCAAGTTATCGTCTATTTGGTTTGTAAAGGGGGGGGCAGGAGGAGCAGGAGGAGCAGCATTTTCTCCTGGTACTTCTAAGCGGGCTGGTCTGATTAAGTTATTTGGGTTCGACATTTTGAAATTTTTGTGATTGAAATTAAGTCAATGAATGTGAACCGAGATTCGCAATTGAAATTGAATCAAAAATAATTAAAATGGGTCTTAATCTAGATGAGTCTTAAGTTGTTACACAAATAATTACGAATTATGTATAAAAAAAAAAAAAATGTTCTTACAGAAATTAAAATTTGGATCTTATTCTAGTTGAGTCTTAGGATGTTACAAAATCGATTACAAATTACAAAGGACAAAAATATTCTTACAGAAATATAACGGCTTCAATTCTCATAACGAAGATGGGTTCTGGACCGTGGCTGTTGGTTGGGGCGGCTGTTCGCTATTCCGGAACTCCTTTTTATCCCTGTTTTACAGGATTACTCGGGGGCCTCTTTTCCCCTACACAATTACTAATCAGTCTCGTGGCCTGGTGTCCACGTTACGAAACTTGTGGCTTGGTGTCCACTTTGTTTTACACGCACTATCAATAATTTCGTGGCTTGGTGTCCACTTTACACAACTTGCGGCTTGGTGTCCACTTTTGTTGCTTACACGCACTATAGTGAAAATTTCGTGGCTTGGTGTCCACTATGAAACTTGCGGCTTGGTGTCCACTATTTTGTCTCACGCACTAGCGATGATTTCGCGGCTTGGTGTCCACTATATTTTTCTCACTAGCACTATTTCCACGATTATTTTAGTTTATAAGTGCGTTTATTATTCGTACGCGTATTGACTATTTAGCAAAACCGCACGGTCCCTGCTCGGGCGCCAGTTAATAGAATTTACGCCGAAATTATTTTAAAAAAATACTTCTCAGGGCAGATTGCCCTGTCCTTTATTGTATGAAGTATCGATTAAGACTAACTTAAAAATAAAGAAGACTCGTACAAGTAAAATTATTGAAGGTTGCATTTTCATTAGTTTATTGCAATGTTGATTTCCCTAGCTTGCATTTTATTTCCCAACGTGAATTTCCCTGGAAATTCGTTTCTCGCCCCAGACGCTAGGTCAGCATTTCCGCTGCGCGTGCGAGTGGTTGACGATGTTAACTTATACATAAATACATAAACATACATATACTGTGACTGCGGCGAGGAAACCTTCCTCCAAAGAAATAAGATCGAGTAGCAGCTGATAAAAACGCACGTAGATATTATTTTTTTTATGTACATATATTGCTTACATTTGTTCTCCACAATTACGTAACAGGTTTTCAACCATAGTACTTTTTTTTCGGTCGTGCAAAATTTAGTATAGTGGTAGGCAATATGGGATATGGGATACGATAATTTGAAAAGAAGAATACTCGCAGTTTTCACAGATACGGAACAAACGAAGATAAAAAAATTACTGTCCGAAGTAGAGTTAGGAACAAGACGTCCAACCCAACTGTATATGGAGTTAAAAATTTAGATGCAGGCAAAATCAACGATGATTTTTTGAAGTCTTTATGGTTGAAGAGGCTACCCACGCAAGTACAGGCAATTTTGCAAGCGAGCAACAACGAGTTGGGCGAATTGGCGGTGCTAGCGGACAAAATTATAGAGGTTGGAGAATTCACACAGATAGCAGATGCTCGAACAGCTGAGGTGTTAAAACAAACGAGATTCAAGGATGAGCGTTCGTCATTGGAAACAAAGATGGATGAGATGATAAATCGAATATTGAGGTTGGAAAGGCTATGCAATGAGCGACAGAGACAACGAAGCCGAACAAGGGAGAGACATACGAACGCACCCAGAGGAGAAACAAGTGACAACGCACTACGTGTGACGCAATCAGCACGTATTGGTATCACCTACAACACGGTAAGAATGCTGCGAAGTGTCGTCCTCCGTGTCGGTTTGAGAGTCAGCAAAGGAGAAACTAAGAGATCAAACGTTAGAGGAGTCGGCTAACATTTGTATAGATCGAATTTATGTCACCGATTCATCAACATTTACGGATTTCCTGATTGGCACCGGAGCTGATATTTCAGTCATCCTTCCCACAATTAAAAATAATACGAAAAACCCAGAAGATTTAAAACTATACGCTGCGAATGGTACCATCATTCGAACATGCGGAAAGTGAAGAATGAGGTTGCAATTAGGAAAAGATAAATTGTTAACATGGGATCATCGATGTTAAGAATCCTATTATAGGTCGTTTTTTTTATCTCATTATGAATAGACGATAGACAGTAAGTGCCGAAAACTAGTCCACAACGAGTTTGTAAAAAACATAACGAACAAAAATCGCGAGTATACAAAGACGAGCATTACAATGGTCGACACGAAGGATGAGTTTGCTGTAATTTTGAACGAGTACAAGAACATTACTTCTTCGTCAAACAAAACATTTAAACCGACGGACGCCACGATTACATATCAAATCCTAACAAAGGGTCCCCGATTTTTTCACGGCCACGAAGATTACGCACGAGCTGAATTGAAAAGTTTAGTCAAACAGGGAATTTGCCGCTCATCGAATAGTAACTGGGCAAGTCCATTGCACATAGTGAAGAAAACAAACGGAGAGTGGAGACCTTGCGGCGACTACCGAAGTCTTAATGCAGTAACCGTTCGGGACAGATACCCAGTCCCGTACATTCAGGATTTCCCTAATATTTCTTTAACAAAAAGCGTACCACCAGATCTCTGTTCAGCCGGACGACATCCCGAAAACAGCAATTACAAGCCCATTTGGACTTTACGAATTTCAATGCATGACTTTCGGATTGCGTAACGCCGCGCAAACCTTCAACCAAGTCTTGAATGATTTAGATTTCGCTTTCCCATATATAGAGGACATTTGTGTCGCATATCGCAATAGAGAAGAGCATAAAGAGAACCTACGAATGGTTTTCCATTGTCTCCAGAGAAACAATCTGCGCATTGATTTAGCGAAATGTGTCTTCGGAAAAGAGGAAGCCAAATTTTTGGGCCATACGATCCAAAAACATCATTACAGCTAGCCCATTTTAAAATACCTAACTCAAACAAACTAATTTATGGCGATATTTCTAACGGAGTAGTTCGACCATACATTCCAAAAAGCTGCAGAAGGCTTGTGATATCATAATCTGTTACACCCGGACGCACGTTCTACAACCAAGGTTGTAAGCGACAGGTATGATTGGTACGGCCTTAAGAAGGACTGTGCAATGTTCGTCAAACAATGTAAGCAGTGTCAAATCGCTAAAGTTCAACGGCATACGAAAGGTCCTTTGGGTGTGTACGAACTTCCCGTTGGCCAGAGGTTATCCTGATGTACGATGTCACAGCCGAATCGGTAGCTCAGAATGTCATGATAGGATGGATTTCACGATATGGTGTGCCGACAAAAATGTCCAAGGACCTCGGAAGGCAGTTCGAATCCGCAGTTTCTGCAACTGTCGAAACTGCTGGGGACGGTGCATCTTAAGGCGACGCCTTATCACTCGCAGGCAAATGGAATAGTCGAGCGGATGCATCGAACTATAAAAACGGCTTTGATATGCCATGAGACTCTAGAGTGGAGCTATGTTCTTTTTTGGGAATAGGAACCGCATTTAAACCCGACATGAAGGCTTCTGCTTCAGAATTAGTGTATGGATGGGACAACGCCACGATTGCGAGTTTTTTACCGAATCACGTGAAGACGTTAACCATTCCGATTTCCTTAAGAATTTAAAACGAAAAATAAAAATGCTAAGACCTATTGCTACATCGAGGCATTGTGACGACCATGTATTCATCCACAAGGACTTAAACAACACTTCGCATCTTTTTATCCGCAACGATGCACTCAGGTCATCGCTCACTCAACCGTACCGAGGACCATTCGAAGTGGTAAAACGTAAAGAGAAGTACTTCAGCATTTTAGTTAATCGTAAACCACGTAAAATATCAATTGATCGTCTAAAGCCCGCTTTCATATCCAAGGGTGAGGAGAACGACTCATTATACCCCGGGCACAAATCAACGAAAACAGTAGCACAACATCAACCTATAACGTCGGAACCGCTAGATGCAGAAGCAGGGACTTTCTCGAAGCCTACTGTAACTAAGTCAGGCAGAATCATTCGTAGAGGGCAACGTCTCTATTAGGAGGGGAGTAATGTGCTGATGCACACGACGATCACAGTGCGTGTACCAAAGCAATTCACCACACACCAGAAACACCCTGCACCGATAATGACAATGACAATGACAGGACGAAGAACGAACCGGAGGACAGATGTCATCAATATAGATAATTTATTCTTCGTTAATCCATCGAACCATGCACAACGTACAGTAACACATTTTGTGTATAAGTAATTTTATAATTAATTTTAAACCAAATAAAAATCAAACTGAAGTAAAGTAAAATAGCACAGAATAGTTTGATCTTGTGGCAACAACCACAGACCTTATCTTAAAAAAAAAAAGAAGAAAAACACTTTAAACAGTTGCCTAGAACCATGTAGATTATAAATTTATTAATTGAAATATATAAAAATACAACAAAATATCATTTGTCAAAATTTTTTCTTTCTTAAAGTTGTGTAAAATCTAATAGAGATATGAGGTCAGGCGACAAACTTGCCATATTGCCATCTCGTGGTAATCAAGTCATAGTAAAGCAGAGAATGCTTGCCGCAAAAAATGGACTAAATTTGCTGAAGCGAAAACGAGATGCTCTAGAAATGAAACTAAGAGACACCAATGAAGAGCTTAACGCGCGTAGTGGAAGGTTAGAGCATATGTTGAGACCAGCGTACTTAGGTCTAGCCAAAGCAAAATTTTTGGGATTTGATAGTCAAACCGTAGTCATGGCAAATAGTGAAAATGCGGAGGTAATGCTGCGAATAAAATTTTGGAATGTCGTTGGAGTCAAACTGCCAAATATGGAAGTAGTTCAGAGTGGCCACGAGACTTATCCGCTTTCAGGTCTTGCACGAGGTGGACAGCAAGTAATAAACATTCGTCGAAACTTTCATGACGTTTTGCTTTATTTAGCGGAACTAGCATCTCTTAAGTACGCATCAAGAATTTTAAAAAAACACGCCCAAGAAAATAATATGAGAGTCAATGGACTAGACTATGTTCTTATACCAAAATTTGATAATACCTTACGATTCATTGCAGCAGAACTTGATGAATTGGAAAGAGAGGATATCTATAGAATAAAAATGTGCAAATGGAAACAGAAAAAAAAAAAAGAAATTGCCCGGGCTGAAAAAATGTTAGCTTAAAATTTTGATTTGCTTTTCTACAATAATTTAATCTTTTTACAATAAAGTTTATTTCAACACAGTCATGGGCTTACAATGATTTCTTAAGTGGTAAGCCCAAGTACATCATATGCAATACCAATGAACGCTTGCCCAATGGATAGAACTGATTAAGATGGCACTTTACTTATGAATATATCTGCCAATTCGTGACTCCAAAGCTTAGAGATTGGACTCGACGAGTAATCCTCTACAAATGGTAGAGTCACAAAGGTGTTAAATAAATTGGACACAACATGGTGATAGTTGGTCAATATCACTTGCAGGACACAGTAGAGAGTTCACTGCTTTCAGCAAACATTTTTCCGAGTTACATAATGTCAACAATGAATGTGGACCAACTGCAAATTATGAACTACGGATGTTTGCAGCCAAAGAACGTCTTACTTTTGGAAACTATAAGTAGCGAACGATCTAAAATTTTTCACTTTGGATGCATATTGATATATCACGAAGGAATCGTAAATTGCGTTTTCGTCCGCATTTCATCCAAAGTGAAGAGCTAAAGATACAGACACAGTTTCTACTTGGATGAAACGGGCGTGACAGATGTTTTCATAAAACCAATGAGTCCAACGACTAGTAAACAGTGAAGTGTTTTAAGTGTACTAATTTACACTAGAAACAAAGTCCTTCTGAAATTTAAGTTAAGAGAATTCGCAAACTGTAAAAGCTTGTGAAAAGAGTTCTAAAAAGCGGACCTGAGTACGAGCCGAGCATCCTCTCCTTAACTACAGATGTACGGACCGAATTGGAACATCAGTTGAGACATGGTTCGCAATTCGGTCACATGGCATTAAATATAACGAAAAAAAAAACAACACCCACATGTTTTGCTGCGGATTTCTACCATACCAAAATCACGAGAGATAAGTAACTCCCAAGCTGACAAGAATATTGACCCAAATAAATCAAATGAGAAAAAAAAAAAAAAAAACTTCCCAAGTCTGATTATACAAGACAAACTTCTTTAGGCGCTACATAGCTTCAAACCGTTCAAATCCATTGGAATAGATGGCAAATGACATTATTCTGTCAGGACTAATATTAACTCTACAGAGCTGTCTTGATCTGGTTCATGTTCCGCAACTATGGAGTGAAGTTAATGTGGTTTTCATACCCAAAGCTGGTAAATGTTCACATGCATTTCTAAAAAACCTCAGACCCATAAATCTATCATCCTTTCTTCTAAAAACTCTAGAACGACAGACTGATATCCATTTACGTGACAGTATTGACACACATGGCTCAACATGCATACTCGTATACACTGTCAAATCTGAAGGTAGATAGCTCACTTGGCGAATTGATCAATTACTAGTCGGATTATCAACTCAAAGCTAGGCGGGCCATCTATTAGAAGATTTATCAGTAGGGGGACCCCACAAGGTGGTGTTCTATCCCCACTTCTTTGGTATTTTGTAGTTAATGAACTATTTGATAATGCTGAAGGTTGAGGGGTGCGAGGTTATCGCCTATTCGGATGATGTTGCTACTCGTATAGCAGTTTCTGGTGGATTGCAGTCCAACTCTCAGCCCGTCTGTGTATTAGCGGCATTTTTGGTAGGCAATAAAACAATAGTAGCTAGTTCAGCTATTCGTATTAAAATCTTACTTCACAGTGGTCCAGGAAAGTATATGGCTTTAAAATCTTTCCTGAATACCATACCCAAGTTAAATTTTGACAAAACTTCCACCAAGTCACCATACACCGTGACTTAGTGGAATTTACACCGGCGGTTCTAAAACTAAAACTAGTTCTACCAGACAAAAGTTCACTGGATATGCCGATCGCTACATGCAAACTCAAATTAAAGCTGAATGCTATTGAGAAGACAAATTCTAGGTGGACAAGTGGTACAACGTGTCTAGCGACAAAACAAATTTGGCCTCAGCTAGATCTGAAATGCTCTAAGAATTTGATTTCTCTAAACGGATACACAATGGTAGTGGTAGAAATCCGCGCTGTAATTAGTGTCATCACCGGGCATTTTCGAATGATTTCTGTAGGAACTGCATGGACGAGGAGGAGAAGGAAACTATTTTTCACCTTCTTTGCACCTGCCCAGCTCTCTCTCAAAGAAGAAAACTCCACTTAGGAGTCTTCGGCTTCAACGGCCTTAACTATCTGAGTAAAATAGATATTAGAAAACTCCTACGGTTCATCGGAGGCTCCAAATGGTTCAACGAGTAGGCAAGTGACCGTTTTCCAAAATCCATGTGGTGTCACAATGGACTTATTATTGGTTTAAGAGTGTCTACCTAATATAAACCTAAAATATGGGATGAGGTATAAACATACGAGTATAGAAAAGTTATAGGGCGTTCGGAACGATTTATATGAGTCCCATCTCCTGGCTTCTAACCTAGTGGTAGTTACCTTTTATGATACTCTGGAACCCTTCAGCATATAACATAAAACTCTGGCAAATAAAGTTCATATTTTTTGAATTAGTTTTACAGAGACAGATTTATTGTTATCTTTGTTGTTAATTAATAGCTGGGAATTCCTTCCCATTCTAAGTCTAATATTTAGCTCTTCTTTTTTTTCTTTTTGACATGCTCCTTTCATCTGAGCTTGGCGTCAAGTGTTATACTCAAAGATTTAGCAGTATTTGCATACGGAACTTCTTTTTACAGTACTTATTCTTCTGTTAGTAAAGTTATTATGAATAGATTTAATTTCATGAAGCTTTATTCTCCATTTTCTTGCAGTTTTGATGGCCTTTTGTAATTTGTTCGCTGCTTCATCAGCATTGCCGTCAATAGTCATAATTGTGGTGTCATCAGCGAAAGTCGCCAAAGCTAGCTTCTTCCTGCTGAGGTAGGTCTCTTGTATATAGGACATAAAAGATTGGTCCCAAACCCCTTGTGCAACTCCTGTAGATTCATTTTCATATCTTACTCGGAATGAATGATCTGCGATATAAGATTTAAGAATCAAGTAAAACTCTTCGGGGAGATCTCTTTGCAGTTTAAATTCTAGTCCTCGATGTCAGACTTTATCAAACGTTTGTCCTACGTCTAGAAAGATGGCTGAACAGACTTTTTTGTTCTCAAGTGATTTTACTGCAGTTTGCCTAGGAAATAGTTGGAAGGTTTCCTGCAAGTGATCTGGCATTTCTTTAATTTAGTTCTTTATTTCAATTTAATATATATAGTTCACAATTAGAAATTAGGTTCTAAGATTTGTAATAGCTAGTATATAGTATAAGGTTAATTGAAGTTCCTTAGTAGGTTAAGTCCGGGTTGTATGAATGCTGGCAGATGAATGACCATGTGTCTTTTACATGTCGATGAAATTACGCTGACAGATGTAAATGTCGATAATACTTCAAAGTTGGTAGACTTGCATTTGCTGGTAGAATTCAGACACAACACTCCTCCCATCTCAGATTGAACTAATACTCTTAGCTCGAAGACGTTCCGAGCGTCGGACTGTTAGCTCTTGTTGTTCTAGCTTTTCAGTGTTTAGTAGTTGAGTCGGTTCTTCCTGAGCTTCTTGCAGTTCTTCATGTGGTCTATCTTTGTCGTTGCCAGTTGATGTCGATCCTTCTTGGATCACGACCTCCGGAATATCTGGAAGCCTGGTACGCAGTTGATCCAAGTGTCGTCGCATAGTGTTTCCGCGTTCAGTAGTTATAGCATTTGAAACTGGTCCAGTGTGTTTTTCGACGTTGGCTGGTATCCACGATGGCCCACTGGAATAGTTCCTAGCCCAAACTGGATCGTTTAGCTGCAGTAGTTGGTCATTCTTTGGAGGATGGTCCTTTTTTGTCGTTCGAAGAAGTGTACTATCCGGGTGTATTTTGTCAAAGTAAGTCATTGGACGTCGTCTTAGTAATATTTCAGCTGGGGATTTTCCGATAACCGTTGACGGTATCGTGTGTTGACTCAACAAAAACCTCGCCAGCCGAAGCTCCATGGGTCCGGAAGAATTTCGTGCGGACCATACGCTCAGCTTGGCCATTACTTGACGGGTGAAAAGGAGCAGTAAGTATATGTGAAATCAAGTTATTTTTACAAAACCTTTGGAATTCTTCGGATGTGAATGCTGTTGCATTATCCGATACGATCGAGTCCGGTAATCCATGAGTCGCAAACACGGAGCGTAAACTATTTATCGCACAAGCCGAACTTGTTGTGGATACTAATTTTACCTCCAGCCATTTAGAATAGGAATCTACTATTATGAGGTACGTCTTACCTTGGAATGGTCCGGCGAAATCTACATGTAGACGTGACCATGGCTTCGAGGTCTCTTCCCAAAGATGAACAGTTGAACGTGGTTTTTCCGGTCGAGATTGCTGGCAGGTAATGCATTTCTTTACCGTCATCTCGATATCACTGTCCATCTTCGGCCACCATATATAGCTTCTGGCCAGGCTCTTCATTCTCACCACTCCCGGATGGCTAGCATGTATAATTTGTAGCATGTCTTGCCAAGCAGCCTCTGGAATGATAATACGATCGCCATAAAGCAAACTATCTTTATTTACCGAAATCTGGTCCCTCCGTTGATAGTATGCCTTGACATCTTCCTCCGGTTGCAAACCTGGCCACCCTTTTAACACCCAATGGAAAACACGTCTCAAAATTTTGCCGTTCGTCAATCTTCGCGATGTCGGTTGATTGGAGAATGTGTGCATCGCAATTCTCTATCATGTTGACTCGAACTTCATCCTCTGAATAAGGTGATTTGTTGGGTAGGCGGCTTAACGCATCCGCATTACCGTTTTTAATGCCAGGTCGATGTACAATTTTGAAGTTGTACCCATTTAAAAATATACTCCATCTCAACATCCTGGGAGAGAGTATAATTGGTGTAGGCTTATCTGGGTTGAATAATCCGATCAATGGTTTGTGGTCGGTAACGATCGTAAACCTTCTTCCGTAAAGAAAAGTGTGGAATTTCTTAACACCTGAGATGATCGCCAACGCCTCCTTATCAATTTAAGCGTAATTTCGCTCAATCAGTAGATGTCATCGTCCGTGAAAAAAAAATAAATTGGTCGTTCCTGGCCATTAGGTCAATTATGCGACAGGACCACACCGATTCCATATGGGGAAGCATCACAAACTAATGAAATCGGTAACTTACCATCGTAGTTTATAAGAATAGTTGCACTAGAAAGTATTTTTTTTAGTTTCTCGAATGCTGCAGAATGTTCGGTGTTCCACTTCCACTTTGCGTTTTTGTCTAGTAGTCTGTGGAGTGGTTCGGCGATACTTGCCTTGTCTTTTAGAAATGAGTGATAAAAATTGATCAACCCCATAAACGCTTGTAGTTGTTTTTTATCGGCGGGTGGCGGAGTTTCCATAATAATGCGTACTTTGTCATCCGATGGACGAATTCCACTGCTGTCAACATCGTAGCCGAGAAATGAAACTGATGGCAAATTAAACTGGCATTTGTCACGTCGAAGTCGCAGTCCAGCACTGCTTAATCGCCGAAAAACTTCTTTGAGAGTGTGCAGTAATTGTGCCGACCCTTCAGAAATGATGATGATGATGTCGTCATAGTATACCACTACCCCAGGTATTTCTTGCAACAATTCTTGCATGCGCTTTTGGAAAAGACCGGGTGCGAATGGTAGTCTTTTGACGCGATATGCACCTTTGTGTGTAGAAATTGTAAGTATTTTTGACGTTTCCACGTCTACAATCAGCTGAAGAAATGCTTGTGCTAAGTCAATTTTAGCAAACTTCGTGCCCTTAGGAATTTTTGCGAAAGTATCGTTTACTGCAGGTGTTTATAGACAATGTGGTGACAGCGCCTTGTTTACAGTGTACTTGTAGTCGCCACAGATTCGCACTGATTCGTCGGGCTTTAATACATGCACTATTGGAGTTACCCACTCGCTATACTCCGTTGGTTCTAGAATTCCCTGACTCACCTGCTTATCAATCTCTGCTTCTATGAGTGGTTTAAGTGCATACGGTGGTGATCTCGCTTGTATTTTTATTGGTTTCACAGCTGGATTTAGATTGAGCGTTATCTCTTCCCCCATATAAAAGCCTAATTCTTCGGGGAACAGTTGTTTATATTTTTCGACCAACCGATTGATAGGAGCATGCACATAATGAACACCTTGCACAGCTATTTCCAAGTGGTCCAACCAGTTGCAGCCCAATACGTTTGTACGATCACCAGCAACGATGTAGAGGGGAAGGTTGTTTCAATTTTTGAGTCTTCGTAATGTTTGATTGAGTGTTTTACGAGTAACGCAGATCTTCTGCCCTATCCACAAGAAAAGCGATGCTATGTCTTGTAACAACTATCGAGGCATATCCTTGCTTAATGTCGCTTACAAGATCCTATCCAGTGTACTGTGTGAACGTCTAAAGCCATTTTGCACCAAAAATTTCGGTAAATCGACAACTGACCAAATTTCCACACTTCGTCAAATCCTGGAAAAGACCAAGGAGTTCCAAGTCGATAACCACCA